>JABFEB020000033.1:11675222-11696672 GCA_019775895.2 Stomatorhinus ivindoensis | reverse complement strand
TATCTATACCTGTATAAAGAGGTACAAATGTTAATATCTATACCTCTATACAAATGTTAGATGCTCTGAATAAAGCACCAGAATGTAACTGAATGCAGTTGCATGAAGACCCTCCCTTGGGAAAGTAATGAACTTAAAGCATTTCACTATTAAAACTGGGTCTCTCTCTCCCCCCCTTCTTTTTCTCTCGCTTTCTCTCTCCTTCCCCCCGCCTTTCTCTCTCTTTTCTCTCTCTCTCTCTCCATTGCTTAGGTGCGTTTTCCGGAGTGTCTAACATCTTCAGCTTCTGGGGTGACAGTCGCGGCCGCCAGTACCAGGAACTGCCCCGGTCCGGTCCGGCCTCCTCTCCCACATCGGCCATGCCGACCCATGGTATGACCCGCTGGCAGCAGAGCCAGGTGGAGAACCGGCTAGAGCTGCTGCAGAAACAGCTGCACAGGTGGGTACAGATGGCCGGCGCGGCGACAAGGGGAGTCAGTGTGGTACGTCCAATTACGTCAACTGAGACAGGGTTGTAGCTTCTGAACCCGGCGTCTATCATTGGCCAGGTCACACGAGACTTTTTCGGGGCTTTTTGGGGAAGAAGAAGATTCGTGCATGTGCAAGAATAACGTGACCGACATTGTTGCTGTGGAGAACAGGAAATTAAGAGCCAGTAGGGACCTGTAGATGGAAGGTTGCCGGCTGAAACTTCACAAGGACTTCGGGCCTGCTGCACCATCCTTGGGGAAAGTACTTCAGCTGAAACGCAGACAGCCCACCCCTCCCTGATAGTCTAGGAGTCTCCTGCATATTGGGCAGCAGCACCCTGACACCTCCGAAGGATGTCCCAGAAATCTGTCATCTCATTCGTTACTGGCGGTAAAATTATTACTTAATGCTACCGTACCTACCAGACATTATATTTTGGTATCTGGTATTCTGACAGGATTTTTAAAAACGACGCTATTCCAGTATTTTCTGGTAAAATTTTCCGGGTGGGCCAGTTTGAACGGAAACGCCATGATATATGGTATTACCGTATTACTGCCCAAGTCTAGCCAGCACTGCCCCCCCTCCTAGCTTTCCTCCTCCTCCTCCTCCTCCCTGAAATTAGCATGCCTATGATAAGGCGTCTGGGATTGTTCCAGAGAGCTGTCTACATAGGTAAAAACTGTGCATTAAAAGTGCATAATGGTGCTAGATAAACCTAACGTTGTGCTGACCAGAGGTGGAAGGTTTCCAGAAGTTTCAAATACAGACCAAGATGTAATTTCAACCAGAGTCACACTCACAGAGTACTCAACTGGTTGGTTGGAACAAAATCTTGGTCTGGATTTGTACTTTCTGGACCTGAAATTTCCACCTCTAGTGCTGACCAAACTGCAGTTAGACACCCTGTAATAGCCTGATAAAGAGGATGGGATGTAAAGATGACCCAGGAGCCTCAGTGTAACGATCGGTTACCCTTAACTTAATGTCGCTCCGTGTGGCCCTCCATCTGCAACGTGTGCTATTTTCTATTATCTGAGATCCTTCTAGATTGATTTTTTTCTGTAATCTTAAAGCACTTCCTTCCGCAGAGTATGGAGAGGCAGTGCTGTGTTCTGTCCAGTCATTTGCAGCACTATTCATTTTAAATAGCTTTGAAACCAGTATTTTTCACTTACATAAAAAGTACAACCTATCCTGTGACGTATCTGCTAGAAGCTGACGTCAGATCGATACAGCAGCCCTGTAATTTCTCACAAATAGCCTGCACATTTACGTCAAGGAGGAGGACAGTGTCTTCTGGGCCTAATGGGCCCACGTGGATGCATGGCAAGACAGGCGGGGGTCTGAGCCGTCTCTTTGTGCCCCAAGGCTAGAGATACGCATGTCCACCGACATCAGCACCATCATGCAGCTGCTGCAAAGGCAAATGGTCCTGGTGCCCCCCGCCTACAGTACGGTGACGTCCTCCGCTCAGCCCTCGCCCTGCGTCGGCCCCGGGGACAGGCTGCTGCGGCCGGTCCCCCCACCGGAGCCCGACACCCTGCAGTCGCTCTCACAGGTAAAATTGCAAGAGGTCATGTGGTGTGATAGCAGCAGTCAGTGTTTACACAATAGGCCGGGGGTCTTAAAATCTGGACCTCGATTCCAGATCCAGGCCATGTTTTCAGTTCTCCCCGGTAGTTAATTTGATAATTATGGATTTTTTTTTTGTCTCAGGCCCCTGAAAAATTATTTTTCTATTTACTGATTTGTTCTGTATTTTTGTCCCATATTTCTTCTAATTGAAAATGTCAAATCCTAGAATCATACCTGGTTTGAGTACTAGAAAAGAGCAGCATCTTTTGTACACTTATTTCAAGGGACTAAAGCCTTTGTATTTTGGATTTATTGTGGCTCTCTCTCCAGTTTAGATTTAGATCGATGAGGAGCCAAAGTCCATGTCTTTGTTTTCAGACATATTAATTTCCGTGGCACTACTGACCTTCCTCTCAACTCTGATGTCTTCTCCCTAGATCCTGGTCTCACAGAGCTCTGAGGGACCCTCTGCCACGTTAAGCGAGTCCCAGAAAAGTATGGTGGAACTTCAACCTCAGGGTTCCCCACCGGCTGCCCTCGACCAAGAGGCAGGGCCCTCTGGCCTGGCCGGTCCCCAGTACTGGCTGGACGGGGTGACGGGGACCCCCCCGGTGGACCCTGAGGCACAGCGGAGGCTGTCGCTGCCGGGGCAGCAGCTGGCTCTGGATTCACGGACGCCGCAGAGGCACATCTCTGACCCGGGGAGCTAGACCCTCCTTGGAGCATCTCATCCAGGTCTTCCCTGTAGTCCCTCCACGCGGAGGAGGAGACCACCAGTGCTCACCACGACCTACTTGCATTTCCATCAGCTGTGGGAGTTTCCTAGGGCGCTGCCTACCTACCTTGCACCACACCACCCCGCCTGCCCCTCTTCGTGGCTGACTTGAGGAACCACTGGAGATTACAGTTTAGACCCGTCTCCATCTCTAGCTCATTGTCCTTCACAGCAGGTCAAGACACTGCAAAGCGTGCAGTGAAGCGAAAGGCTACACTGGATGGGCTTTCCCTTTACTGCTGAGACTGGCGTTGGAACAGTGAGACAAAACGTGCACAGCATAGGCGCTCAGCCCGCCTCTCGTCCACGTTGCTTCCTGACATTGTTAGTGAACTTCTGCGTTAGCTGGCCTAACAATTGTGTGGCTGCTGCCCCCTGGAGTCCATTTCCCAAAGCGCCTCCACGAGATGGAATGTGGTTTTTAACTGTTGCTATGGAGGAGTAGCGTGTTCAAAGCCATTAATTACTGGTGAACATATCACATTCTTAAAATAAACCTTGTACAGATTTTGAATGACAGAATCCTCGAACAATATGCAAACTCAGCAAGACAAATGTAAAATTATTACAGGAGTGTGTCGATTTTCAGTCCAAAGGTTTGCTGAAGTTTGCTAAGGCCTGTGGATCGCAATTCATCTGCGTGGTGATCTGCTGGATCCCACTACAGCAATATAATATATAAAGAGTTCTTGCTCATGAAGACCGTAGTTTTCTGTTAATCACCTTCCATGTCTTCTTGATCCATTCTCTTGGGCGGGTGGTGCTTCTCTCTGCCTCCTTCTGGAGATTGCCTTCAGAGGTGGCATAGCGGAACTCCTCCGGTGTTCATCTTGGTGAGTGGATGGCAGGTTGTACTTTGAAAGATAGTTGATTGTAATGTACTGCATTGCACAATGAAATTAAGGTATGTATTGTCTGCTTTTTATTTATTGGGTGTTGTATCTTCAGTAATCAACACGTATTCTTCTGTTGCAGAGAAAAATGTCAGAATTTCTCTTCTGATGGAAGAATATGCACTGGATTTTTGTCATTTTTTTGGATCCTTTCGTAAATCCATTTCTGTGTAGTGAAAACATGGCAAAACAGCTTTTAATTGGACTTAATCCTCACCAGAGATTCCATTTGGTCGAGTTACACACCTCGGTCAGTTTGTAATGAACTGTAACAAGGTAAAAGTTGAGCTGTCCATCTGCTGTATGAACACATTTTTGCCAAACCCCAAAATCTATTGGAATTATGAATATTTTTTTTCTGTGTATTATTAGTATGTATTTTTACAATGTTCCTTACCCAGAGTGAACATGAGTCTGAAAATTCACAGCTTGTCCATTATAAAAATAAGCATTGATTTGCATTACTAGTCCTGGGCATTGATATTAACATTCAGTCCAAAGTTGGGCTCTTGAATTCCATTCCTGACAGGCAGCAGGTTTTTGTTCCAGAAGAGATTTTATTAATTAACATCCCTCCTCACCAATCCCAGGCAGCATAGGGCGCATGTCAGGTGTACAGCCTCGGTGGATAATCACACGCAACTGATTTCCTAATTAAAAAGAAAAAAAAAACACGGTTCAAAAACCAGCCTCTTGGTTTACAAACTATACACATTGCTTGTAGACCCACTGCAGTTCAATTTGAATTTGTTTGTGATTTCATTTGACCATTTGGTCAATAGTAAAGGTAGTTTACACAATTGAGACTGAACAGTAAACCTCTATTGGCACTTAAACCAGAGTATCCTGCAATTCCAGGACTTAAGTGTCACAGCACCTTACGGCAATTCCCATTGCCTTTACAGTCCCAAAGTAGAGTTTAACTGATTATTTTCATATGAGCATATTTTATGTTTTTAAAAACTTTAACCAGACCTTTAGAGCCATCATTAGCATAGCCTGTTAATCCCATGAAGCCGATTCAGTAATACTTGGCAGGTATGAATTTTAGTGTTGAAAGACGATGGGGGTGAGGTATTAGTGACTCCCAGTGGCATAGTATTGCACAGTGGACACGTATAAAGTGTAAGCCAAGTGTTTCCCTACTATCTGAGGGTGACATGGACTTCTAAGGCACTGTATAACATGATTTACCAATTAACAGAAACCTCAGTCCTCAAATTGTGTTTTAACCTTTGTATATGTACTTAATGTAAAGACATTAATACTGCTTTAGTCTGTAAGAAAAAAAAAACAATTTAAGCACATGACAGTAACACCACTGGAGTTTTCTATCCCTGATGCCAAACTGAGGGATGATTTAACTTTCCACTTCAACCTTCACGCAGTACTGTAAGATGTCCACTGTTATCCTGTGAATCAGATTGTCTTGTTTCCTCTGATTCAGGTCCATTTCCTTTCTGCACTGCTCTGATACTTGCCCTATTGTTGGCAAACCGCTTGCCATTGTTGGTCTCAGCTTAATTTCTGTCATAACCTCGGACCTGTATCATGAAGATGGATCTCTTGGTTAGCTCGATGACTTGTCAGATTTAAGGTAGTCTGAGCTAAATGTAAGTGAACAAAGATAAAATCCATTTAAACTGGGCTGTAAAAGTAGCTTTGTTCTGAAGTATCCTCACGTGAGGAAGTTTTGCTTCCTCAATTCATTCAACTGGTTCACTCAGGCATTTGAAAACCGTACTGTCACCTTAACAAACAAAAGCTAGGAGCTGTATCGCAAAAAGCAGGATTTCTTGCTTAGCTAAAGGACTTGCCAGAAGGTACCCCAGTTTAAATCGACTTTATCTGTGTTCACTTACATTTAGCCCAGACCACCTTAAATCTGACAAGTTGTCTGGCTAAGCAAGAAATCCAGCTTCGTGATACCAGCCCGTAGTCTTCACCTTAGTACAGGTATCTGCAACAAATCGCCTGTAACATAATTCTTACACTGCCACCTACAAAGGTACACTGCACCCTTTAACGTCTGGAAGATTGTCATTTAAACCTGATGCCTCTCAATAGACGAGACTGTTTTCATATCGACGGATGTGATGTAGGTCTGGCATTTGTAGATACTCTAACAAATATTTTTCCCTAAAATAAGTCTACACTAGACTTTTTATTGCCTCTTCCCTGTATATGAGAATCTTGCATTGAATCAGCCTTGGCACCCTTGTAGCCAGCACTATGCAGAAACTGTCATATCTGTGGCATGCTCCAGAATGCAAACTGTAGAAACGTTTATCCAGTTTTAAATGATCATATTCATGATTATATTAATATTAATAATAACGGTGATGGTGCCGATCAAAATAATGAATACGTTGTGCACATTTTTTGCATGCTGCACTGAAAATGGGGGGACGAGATAGCTCCGGGCCACTGGTTTCTGGATCGTCTGAAGCACGCGTTAACCTGCTGTGTCAGAAAGCAGTAAATGCATACTAACATGCCAGAAGGAGACCTGAAGAAGAACAGTGAGCCCAACACCTCAAAGAGAATTAATTCTATAGCCATGTTTATATCAAGAACCAGTGAATTGGAGGAAATAAGCTATGGGGTCTTGACTGTGTGATGGTACCATAAACGGATGAAATGTCCAACTTTTCCTTCAATAAACCTCTTTGAAAGCAAGGATATAAACCGTACGTCTTGTGTTATGTTATTTTACTCGCGATCATTTTTTTTACTATTATTTGTTGTATTTGTTGTTTGTAATTTGTTGTAATTATTTTCTCCTGAAAAAAAGAATAGATTATTAAGTATAAGACAGTCACACCCATACGAAATACAGGTGACGAACATTCATAACATTTAAAAATAAAAATAAAAAGATAATTTTTATATATAATTTTATATACATTTTAATATTTCATATTATACTGAGTTTCGCATTGTATTGTCCCTACATAGCCTACATTAGTAGTGGTTCACGGGTGATATATCGCAGAGTGGAGTCCGCAGGGTGGAAGCCTGGAAGGCGGTTATAGAAGTGGTCTGGAATCAACGACATCCGGGGTGAATTAATCAATGGGCAATGGCCAACGATGGATATCCGGAACTTCAAACACCGAAATTCAAAGGTAATTCAAAGGTAAAGATGAGAGGCAAAGTCGAAAACTGAGTGAAGAGACGACACCAGTATAACTATAGCCTAGCAAGTAGAGAGAGCAGTGCTTACCCAGGTAGCAATCCCAAACGGGGCCCTGCAATAACCCATACTGAACCCATCTGGGTTTTCTGGGCTGGCCCATATGATTCTTGGGTGCAGATTTCGATGGGGCCCATGTGGGAATGCTACCTGGGTGTATATAAAATTACTGAAGCTTGCAAGCAACAGTAGTCTGGCGGGGCATTTTGTTACTTGCTCCCTCATGGTTCCTCCTTTCGATCAGCTGGAACGCTTCTGGATTTGGTGGAATTCCATGACCACCGTGGGTTCGCGATCTCCATCCCCCTGCTGCGTAACTAAGCTACTATTTCAGCAGAAGCCAAGTGTCTACTGTTTAGTGCAAAATAAAACAGATAAATCAACATATTTTTTCATGTAGATGTTTTGTTTTTCCGTCCATTTTTCTGCTAGCCTATATAAATCCCTGACATAGTTTTCCCTATGATGTTTTTCAAAAATGTTCAACATAAACCTACATTTATTTTTGACCACTTGGTGGCGACTTAGCCTTGACTACGGTATTAGGAATACTTTCAATTTTCACAGTTAATTTGCCACTGTGAATTCCTAATTATAATTAACTATGGTGGCATTTATTTAATGATTTAATTAGGGTGACCAGATAATCCAAGTCAGGGAGGACACTTTGAGCTACTTCGGGTTTTACAAACTACTTTCAAACAGAAAGACTCCTGTGCTCGGCTTAATAGTTCAGCTCTTCTTGTGCTTTGACTGGTTCGATTCCTTGACTGAAAGACTCATCCAACTGTTTCACATTAGCATTAGTGACACATGCATGATTATAGGAGACTGACCAATCAGCACACAGCAAGAACTCTGCGCTCAAATGAAATCCAGGTCCGTTTAATTGAAATGGTGATTTACAATTCCTGTCCTAGCTCAGAGTGTCCTCGCTGACATGGATTATCTGGTCACCCTAATCTAATGTTTTCGGGTTGATAGAGCAGTGTAGTACCCTGCCCCAAAAAATTAAAGGAACACATTGAAAACACATCAGATCTCAATGGGGGGAAAATCATCCTGGATACCTATGCTGGTATGGACTGAGTAATGTGTTAGGAAATGAGCGGATGCCACATCGTTTGATGGAAATGAAAATTATCAACCTATGGAGAACTGAATTCAAAGACACCCCAAAAATCAAAGTGAAAAAATGATGCAGCAGGCCAGTCCATTTTTCTGAAATTTCATTGCAGCAACTCGAAATCGTACTCAGTAGTTTGTGTCGTCCCCACATGCTTGTATGCATACCTGACAATGTCAGGGCATTCTCCTAATGAGACAGCAGATGGTGTCCTGGGGGATCTCCATCCAGATCTGGACCAGGACATCACTGAGCTCCTGGACAGTCTGAGGTGCAACCTGGTGGCATCAGATGGACCGAAACATAATGTCCCAGGGGTGTTCTACTGGATTTAGGTCAGGCAGGTGTGGAGGCCAGTCAATGGTATCAATTCCTTCATCCTCCCAGAACTGCCGGCATACTCTCACCACATGAAGCCGGGTATTGTCATGCACCAGGAGGAACCCAGGACCCACTGCACCATCGTAGGGTCTGATGATGGATCAAAAGATTTCATCCCGATACCTAATGGCAGTCATGGTGCCGTTGTCTAGCCTGTAGAGGTCTGTGCGTCCCTCCATGGGTATGCCTCTGCAGACCATCACTGACCCACCACCAAACCAGTCAGGCTGAACAATGTTACAAGTAGCATAATGTTCTCCACTGCTTCTCCAGACCATTTCATGTCTGCCGCATGTGCTCAGGGTGAACCTGCTCCCATCTGTGAAAAGCACAGGGCAAGACGTTCACACCAGTGGCCTGCTGGCGGTCATTTTGTAGGGGTCTTGTAGTGCTCATCCTACTCCTCCTTGCACAAAGGAACAGATACAGGTCCTACTGATGTGGTTAAAGACCTTCTATGGCCCTGTCCAGCTCTCCTAGAGTAACTGTCTGTCTCCTGGAATCTCCTCCATGCCCTTGAGACTGTGCTGGGAGACACAGCAAACCCTCTGGCAATGGCACGTATTGATGCACCATCCTGGAGGAGTTGGACTACCTGTGCAACCTCTGTAGGGTCCAGGTATCGCCTCATGCTACCAGCAGTGACACTGACCGTAGCCAAATGCAAAGCCAGTGAAAAATCAGTCAGAAAAGATAAGGACAGAAAAATGTCAGTGGCCCCCACCTGTTACACCATTCCTGTTTGGGGGGTCGTCTCGTTGTTGCCCCTCTAGTGCACCTGTTGTTAATTTCATTAACACCAAAGCAGCTGAAACTGATTAACAACCCCCTCTGCTGCTTAACTGACCAGGTTTAGTTTACTTGATGCTATACGCTGATTAAGCGTTCCTTTAATTTTTTAAAGCAGTGTATATTTACAAATTACAACACATTTTACTTTACAACACAGGCCAATTTTGGCAGAGAGCAGTGAAGCAAAGCAACGGAAGAGGAAATTTATATGCGTATCCAGTTAATACAATCATAATTTAGAATACCGAAAAACAAAAATGTTCATTAATAGGGTACCTTGTGATATTTTTGGTACAGTACCATACACGAATGAATCATGCATACAGCAGCCTTTTAAAGTTACTTAGATATCCTTGTCTGTCCTATTTAAAGGAACTTAAAAATTATATTGCCGGTGACTCTAAGCTGGAAAGTCGCTTCTTTCGTACAGTAAAATAAATCCGACTATGGTGATAACTTTGATAAATAGATCGAATCCCAACACTTAACACCCATGGACTAACAATTTTTAGTCCATGATCAGAGTCTCAATATCTGAAAGCAATATAAGGTTACTAACAGTATGTTTCATATGAACATTTAATATTTTGTTGTTTTATACGCATAGTATTTTGACCCATAGGCTTATATAAATGCGACCAGTTAAAAAAATAAAGAAAAGAAAAAAATCTGTGATCAGTTTAAACTAGCCTATATACAACACAACGAATACTGTTTTTAAACCTAAAACGTATTCTTATTAAACATAAAGTGATTAGCTCCAGCCCGATAATAAAATATCCAAAGGACACCGCCCGGAAACTAGCGAATTTGAAGTGTTTTTTTTAACTCTTTTTTTAAATGAAAAGAATCCATCTCCATAAATCCTAAAGTAAATACGCCATGGAAGTTTGGAGAGATGACGTACGACATTAGCTTAATAATGTTTTTCACCCCGACAACCATGCTCACATTAGAGGGCAGTGTTACCCCGGGCGCATTGAAACACACTGTGCGCTGCTGTTTCTCCTCATTTCTCTTTATACGCCTAGTTTTGTGTTTTATATTTATATAATCACATATTGATCAATTTGATTTCAAGCTCTAGATAATTAACTCAGGTGTAAATGTATACCTACTAAGGATGTGAGGACAATGTTTGCAGTAATTTATCTCTAAACAGACAAACAAGTGAACGCATACTTCGACTCTTTAGACCTGTCATATTTCCCCGTTTCTTTCTCATGTAGCTACAGTCACCATTCTAGTTTTTCATTTGATTTTTATAATCCATTTGAAGCATGCGTGGCTGGGAAATGTAATCCTGAAAACTGCAGGTGTAAATCATATGAGCGAGGTTGGGCTCCTTGTCAACACTCAGTCACCTATCGCTCAAGGCAGAATATAATCTTGCAAGCCAGATATATTTTGGCCTTCCGGAGATTTTATTATTCTTTCGATTTTCATAGTTTAAATTGTTTACTTGTTATGGTCATTCCTATGTTCCTGTTGGTAAGAAATGTAAACAAAATATTCATATTTCTGATAAATGACCGAGCTAAATTCTTTATATTCACCAGTTTGTGTAATTGTTAGGCTCTTCAGTAACTTAGTACTTTCTGCTTGGTTCACTGAAAAATCAGGGTTGCCGATTTTGGTCAGCTGGCTGGAGTGAGATTTTCAATCTGAGACAAATCTGCACACGCATTTACATGTATGTAACAGTTTTATTACCTTGTAAATAGTCTGCAGAATTTACAAACGACACCAACGATTTTGATGGAGCTAATTTTTGGATTATAATAGAATAATACAGATTTACTGTAATGATTTCTTGCGTGAGCTTGAGAGTCTGAAAGAGCGGGTGTCACCCCAGATGCGGGAGAGTTGGCAACCATGTAAATGTGGACAATTTTTGTACAACGCAACGAGTGTAAGTACGTAATGGGGTCATTTAGGAGTTTTCGCAGGATAATGTCAGGAAACACTGGCTGCCTTTAGGCCATATAAAACGTACCTATTGGCGTAACCGCTCTAAGCAACTATTGGACAAATACTGTCCCTTAAAAGGAAGTAAACCTGTTCATTTGCGTGCTACTGATGTCCGTCAAAAGTATATTTGCTGCAGGGATCATGGCAAGGAAGTTTGGAAGGCGTCGGGACGGAATCCTGAAATGCGATTGGAAGTCCCTAGCCGTCCGGTCTCCTCGTGCTTTATAATGATTGGTTTATTTGGCCGTCTGTTTTGTTTCTTGAGTTGTGATAGGTCGCAGTCATTTACAGTCCGCGAAAGTGCGTGGAGTGGGAGGCGGGGATGTGGATGCCAGTGTCGCTCTGTCCTCACGCAGCACCGCAGTAAGTGAGGGAGAACCAGCGCACGGCCAGCGTCGGACAAAGACTCCCGACAAACTGTCAAAAGCAGACGGTGAGTCATTCTCTACAAAACGGACCGCGTTTCGGTCCAGGGACACCTAAGAGCGGGGTCGGTAAGACGGGCCGGGGACACGCACGCCAGTGACAGTGACAGATTTGGGGACGAGCGTGTCCACGGAGCGCCGGTCCAGCGCCGACCTCAGGCACTCCTTAAAGTGGCGCAGTGGCGCTTCTTTAACGTTTTGCGTAAGCCCGTTTGCCCCTGTCTGTCGCTCTGAGCCCTGTAAAAAAAGCGTGTCTGCTTTTAGGGCGGCGTGGGTGGATAACGGGGCTGAGGTTTATCCCCCGCGGACTTTTTATGTGGCCGCGGCTTGTTGACAGATGTCCGGCGCCGGCGTCCAGACTGATACCGTGCTTTAAAAAATGAACGCGCATAAGAAAGCTAATGTAACAGTTGCAAAGTTAAATTAAGAAACGGTGTTGCAGTTGTCCCCCAGTTGCGCGTTAATTATCTACAGCTCATTTTAAGCCACGCTGAAAACAGGTCCCGTTTGCACTTTCCCTTATCTTTAAAGTGAAACATTTGAGGCCTTCGATGTCTGCTTGAATACGCCTTCAGCTTTTCCATGCATCAGCAGACCCTGGGCAGTTTCTCTCGGGCACTTTCACTTTGCCGTTTATCTGTGTCTCTTTGTCCCCGACTTGTTCACGCACTCCTAGTTTATCGGCGTTGACAGCCGGGGCTTCGCTCCACATCATGGTGTTATGAAGGACGATGCAATATTCATGCACACACGCACACACACACACACACAAACACAACATGCGCCTGAGTCACGATGAGTGATGGCACCACAAGCATCTGGATTTGTTTCTTCTGATTCCAGCTCAGAACTCAAATTTCTTCCATGCCCAGGTCTCAGTTTGGTTTCTTTATGTTTATTATATGTTGTGGCAAACATGTGATGTAGAGCCACCTAATCTAACACTGGCATTACAGATATACTTACAGAATATGAACTATTCCTGTATAAACCGGTGATCCATTCAGCAATAATGTCAGAAAAATAACTTCCAGTTTCTACTTTTCACAGTACAATTACTTGTCACTTGTCACAGTCCCCTAACTGTAGGTAAACATACATTTTAAGGTATAGATATGGATTCTTTTGAGCCATTGGAGATGCATTAGTGTTGTTTGTACCTTGGGGAACAAAATTGTACCAGGCCTGTACCCTTTTCCCCCACACTGATTTCCTTAAATTAAATGTAAATGAACAAAGATAGGCTTCTGTATTTAAGAATCTGACGTTTTGAGAGTGTAGGAGTTATATTTGAGTGCTGTTTAAGGGAAAGCGAGTAGCATTCCTATGCTTTGCTGCCTCAATGTGTTGCTTAGGTTGATGGGTATAATTTATTAATATTTCTGCAGGAAAGAGTGTCTACTCAGAGACCCCACCTTTGAAACAATTGTTCATCGAAAAAGCATAGAGGCATGATTTAATCATTTGCTGGTAATTTTGTGAATAGGGCGAGTTGGAGAGGATATGCATTTTTCTGGCACTTCCAGACCTTCTTGGAGAAAAGGAGTGTCTGCATGCCACAGATCTCACACATACACAACAGCCGAGCAAATAAATGCAGTGTGACGCAATATTGTAAATATCCCCAAGATACAATTGCGCAAATGTATAAAATGTATCATAATAAACAGGATTAAAGTCAGAAACAGAAAGAATTTCGATTCTTTCAAGCGCTGTAGCGCGTTTGGAGAATTTGAGTCTTGAATTCTGTGTCATTGATAGTTTGCGCTGTTGGAGCATAGATTGTGATCTGAGCTCAAGGCTTATGAAACAGGCACAAAGTCACCATATAGCATATGGCTAAGAATGGGAGGGTTTACGATCTGGGGTTTGCCAGTTCCAGTCAAGACGTGACATTGCCAGATTAGTCTTGAGTAAGGAACTTCTCTTTTGTCTCCAGTACAGTATCCACTTGCATGAATGTTTGGAATTGTAGGTTGCTTTGAGTGAAGGGGTTTCATTTTCTTATTTAATTTATTTAATCTTTATCTAACCAGGCAAGTCATAAGAACAATTTCCTGATGACCTACAAGTAAAATTATATTTGTGCGGTAGGTATTCAGGAATCAAGAATTGAATTTCCGGTCTCTAAAGATATTTGTCTAAGCATACTTAAGTTTCTGGCCATTATAAACATTAGCTGGCCAGGCTAATTACTTGAGCGACAATGAAAATGTATGGTAATCTGTAGCTGTAAAATGCTTACACACTGTCTTGTTTTTAGGATTGCTGTTGTGTAGTTAAGTTGTGATTTCCGGAACTAGGGATGAAGCTTGCATGTAGGTCCTCTCAGATCTTGGCAGGTTCAAATGAAACACACTCAATTGAAGGCTTTCTGAGGTAAGTGCCAAGGTCTTACTCAGAAGAATACTGGAACGAGAGAATTCCAATCGTGGGGTATTCTTCAGTTAAATATGCCTATCTGTGAAGCCACATGGCTCAGAAGATGAAGTAACATCACACTCAGGTGGAGCCAAAACATAGGTTAGAAAAAATGTCTGGTCTCCCTTTTTTGGTATGCTACAATTTTGCATTTGTTCTGGTGAACTAAATACCTTTCAGAGTGCTTTGACCTACCCTCTTTCTTTACAAATTGTTTCTTTTTCCTTCTGGCTGTCTGTCTGGTTTTATTGGTGTAGGAGTGTATGGGTGGAATACCTGGAACTGAATCACCTGTCATGCTGGATTAAAGTAGCTTGTATCCTTTCTTAATTTAACTTCACGAGTTCATGGCCACACGCCAAGCGGTTGGCAGGTGTTCATGTTTCATAATGTGTTTTTTCCTGTCTTTTCAGTATTTTGAATCCTTCAGTACTATTAAAATAGACCATTGGTTTTCTGTGTGTCTGTCAGTACGACTGCAGTCCCGTTTATTGCTGTTGTGTGAATATACTATAAAACACTGGAAACGGGAAATGTATTTGGTAGCTTTTCCTCCCCAGTTTTTCATGCACACCTATTATGTGTAGGACACCCAGGTGGTGAGGAAGGCGGATGGGGCGCGGGTGCAGCAGTGGGATGGGCTGGCGTTCTTGGTGACCCCAAGGGCTGCAGCATCTGCGGAGGTGTGAGGAAGCTCCTCCTGAGGGCTGGGAGGGGTGCGGCAGACTGCTGACTCACTGCGCTCTGACTCGCAGACCTCTCCTCGCAGCTGAGGACAGAATCAACTGTGCGACGCAAAACGCACTTTCAGCATCACATTTCCATGAATGTTTCATGGTCCTCTAAGCAAAAGAAAATACAATTCAATAGAAAATAGTAGATTAAAGAATTCTGGAGTATTTTCTATCATTGTAACTGATAGAAAAATGAATACTTTTGTAAGCTAGTACTGGTTTAAAATAGTACTAATTTTCACAGTAAATGAACTGAATTGGAGGGAAGTTCTACTGAAAATCATTATTACCACTTTCACTTCAATGGCCTGCAGGAGTGAATTTCCATTTATAAATTACTTATGTATTAACCTGTTCATAAGGTACCTATTAATAGCACAAATGGCATACCTTTATTGTTCCATCATTTTGTGCCGAACTCGAGTGGAATCTCTTCCATTATTTTGATTATGTAAACCTCCCGTGTTGCACATCAGCCGACTTTAGTTCCTTATTGTGCTGTAACCTGTGCGCAGTGAGAGCGTCAAACATCAAATCAATTTGCTGGACTGGCACTTATTTTTTACTCAATCAATCACATCGGCCTGCAGTGTTAATGTACAGTAATGGTGTTGGGTAAACTGACATTTACATTTTGCTGCACTAGAGAAAAGAGCAGTACTATCGGTGCATTTTAGAATTGAAATTAAAGTAGCTTATTGGGAAAATGCAAACATGGAAAGAAGTAAGTAGAGTAAATAAAGAAGTAGAGTAAATAAATGAGTAAATTATTGGAAAAGTGAACTTGGAATTGGTGAATGAGACATGGATCGAGTATCCACCTTGAAGGTCAGAGACGGGGATACGCTCCGCACCTCCATGATTCCTGTGCCGCTGCTTTCTGTATTGTTTCCGAGTGGAATTCTTTGTAACATATTATTGTCCGTTGGCTAAAAGTGCCCTCTGTCCCCATGGCACAAGGCTGGTATTATGGGATTCTGCCAAGCTGGGCAGCTTGGGCAGCGTGTACAGCGTGTACAGCGTGTACAGCGTATGTACAATTCAGTCAATAGTCAAATGGGTGAAAAAAACAAATAACTCTTCAGCAGTGTTTTTCTTCAGTTTAGATAATAATGAAGGTAGGATCTTGGGAGTTTTGGGGCCTCGTGAACGGGCATCGGGAATGGGGAGCTTGCAAACCCTAGGCCTCAAATGGTTCTTTTTACTTTTCTCCTTTTTTTTTTAAACAATTATCTTTTACAATCATCCTTGTGTTGCTATGCGTGGCAGTTTCTGGACAGAGCCTTGCATATCCTCCGATCCGCCATAAGGTGCTCCTTTCTCGAAATGCTAGTACCGTGCAGCATAACATTGGGTTTCGGATTCTGCAGCTCCTGTCTGAGCCGTAAGCCGGAGTCCATTTGGCACTGAGTTGTATCGATCCCAAATTGTCGATGAATATCCTGTGATGGTCTACAGACACATGGCTATTGAGACAGTCAGTCCCATTCTGCACTCCCCCCCCCCCCCCCACAACATAACATCCTTGATCTCCGTTCAATTCCATGATGGCAGCTAATAGTTTTAATGCTCACGCTCTAGCATGGTTGGTTAGCATACTTGGTTTGGTTTTTGGTGCTACACTGTCTGCAGAATTATTAGGCAAGTATTATTCCCGGAGTTAATTTTCAGCAACACTTAGGCAGGGTTATAAAGGTGAATTTAGAAGATTTCTTATGCCTAATTTATTTAGAGAGAAAACTACACATTTTTCTTTCACGTCAAAAATAAAAGAAAAACACAATTAATGCTGTGCATAATCAGAAACTGTCGGTTTTTATCTTTTCTCTCTCAACAGAAATAATAATAAAAACAATTTTATTCAGTCTATATAAAGAATAACAATATTTTCATCTTTCTATAGTCTATTTTACACAGTCGGTCTGATATCCTGTGTAGTCACCATTCTTTTTAATGACAATCATGAGTCTGTTGTCCAATGATCCAGTGAAGTTTCCTGTTCGATCACATCCTATATTAGCTGAGGCAGCTAGGACCGCCTCGCAGACGCTGCTCTGAGACATGCACTGCTTGCTACCTTTGTAAATCTCATGCTTTACTAAGTCCCGGTATTTCTCAATGGGGTTTAAGTCAGGTGATAAAGGGACCATGACCTTACCAGCCATTCATTCCCAATCTATAAAATACCTTGATGCATGAATATCATAATCTTTTTGAAAGCTGCTGGCTACTTCTTGTACCAGTGATTGAAGGAAGAAGGTATCTTCTAGAAATTGGCAGTAGATCACATAGTTAAGTTTTTCCACTATCTTTAAGTTCAGAAAGATCCTACAAATTCATCACTGATAGTTGCCGCCCACACCATTACTCATACTCCACCGTGTAGAGAATATGTTTATCCATTGGGCCATTTATCTGGTTTATCAAGAGTTGGTATCATTTCATCTGTCCACAAAGCCTTTGTAAAATCAGTCTTGAGAGGTGTCCGTGCTCATTCTCAATGTTTTAGCCCGAGTGCCTTATTGAGTTGAGTCCCTGTTCCAGCCTTTGTGACCTTAGTAATGTCACGTAGCACACTGCTACTAGCATTTCCAAAGATTCCATTCAGATTGTGCATTTGATGGTAAAGAGTTTCTGGAAGTCTGATCATGTTTTAGAAGTTTGGCAATTTCAACTGTTTTGCGTCCCTCCCACGGACATATTGCCATCTCTGTTTGTTGATTGTTTGTTTGCCTATTTATTTATTTGTTTGTGTTCTCTGTAAGGTCCTTTTTGTTCCATTTTGTTAGTAATAGAAATAATTTTCTTGATAGGGTTGCACGGTGGTGTAGTGGTTAGCGCTGTTATCTCACACGTCTGGGACTAGGGTTTGAGTCTCCACCATAGCTCCTTTTTTGGAGTTGGCATGTTCTTCCCGTGTCATCATGGGGTTTCCTCCGGGGTTTTCCCACAGTCTAAAATCATGCTGAAACTAAATGAAGTTACCAAATTGTCCATAGGTGCGACTGGTGTGTGTGTGTGTCTTACGATGGGTTAGCTCCCCGTCCTGGGTTATTCCCTGTGCCTTCCAACCCTCGCGATCCTGCATAGGGCAAGCAGGTACAGAAAATGGATGGATATGCAGAAGGAATTTGCTTCATAATTCTGTAAAGGGAACTATCTACAGTTTCATGATTTACTCCAATCAGAAAGTCCTCAGACCATATATGGAGGATGCCCCATTTAAACAGTCCATTCTGAATTTAGGATTAATCCCCAGTTCCAGTCCTGGAGGGCCAGAATCCAACACAGTTTGTAGATTTTCCTGCTCAGACACATATCTTAATCGGGTAATTGACAGGTGTAGTCATGTGTCTCAGTGGGGAATTCTGCAAACTGTATCACGAACTGGTCCTTCAGGACTGGAATTAGGGAACCCTACTTTACAGTGAACAGCTGACAACAGTCAGGATGCAGAGGAAGGAAATTTTTATTGACATGTATCATAGGAACATAGGTCCAAAGTCGTTGCATAGCTTGCAAATTGTTTGCATGCAAGTAAATTGCTATTTAAAAAGTTGTTTTACACACAGATCTTTTCACACTGATTATGACCGCCCCCATGTGACACAAATAATGCTGACTATCTCGTAAAAACAGTGCTTGTCAAGGTCTGGGATGTATTAGTTAGTAAGTTAAAACTGGGTACAGGCTGCCTGAAGGATACAAACAAGATCCATTTCTTTAATCTGTCTTTAACTTGAATTTGTAAGTTGGAAAAATAATAATGCAGTACATAATAAAAGTAATAATAATAATTATTATTATTATACAGTAATAATGAAAGTGACTACATACGGTACTGTACTGTACCTTGAGCTAACGAACCGCTGAAGCTGTGCAATATTTTCAAGTACGTCACAAAAGTGTGTTCATTATTATGAACTATTGTATTTAACTCAAATTTTTATTGTAGTAGGCTTTATGGCCATCTGTTCATAAGTTACAGTTGGATGTATGGTCAGGGGTGTGGCCAGGGGGCGTGGCCAGGGGGCGTGGCTAGGAGCGTGGTTATTTCCTTGGGTCACAGCGGCGATAGCAGGACTCCGATTAATGGGCTGCACAAGGGGGCAAATTAGTGAGAAATGTCCCCAGAACAAGTGGCTTATTCTTGGGAGAGTCCCTGTATCACGTGTGCGGCGGGTCACCGCCATCCTGCATGCACGAGAATCTGCCGTCACGCTCTGGGCTCATCGTGTGTCCGACATCATCTGCCAGGCATGTCGGGGGCGAATGGGATTAAGTACAGAAGGCTGCAGTGGCCTTTTGAAAAAATCTGCCGTCTCATTCAGGCAGCAGTGCAGAAAACCTGGGGAAAAGGAGTGAGAGACGGCAGCCGGGAGACGGCGAGCATCAGTGCGACATGAGAGGTCAGTGGTGGTTCTGACACAGACGCGAGCACAGTCCCTGACCTCCCGCTCAGCCAGTAAGCCTCCCATTACACGGCAGTTGTCCAATGTACGACATTTTTATATTTTGAGCCCCTCCTGTAACAGTGTTGGCGCAGCCCCTGCTGAACAAACATTGTCAGTTGGTATCTTTGAATTTTTTTTTAGTAGTCTACAGGAATTCAGTCCAACTTGGAATTAGTCATTGTTGTAAACATGGATCCAAGAGATTATTAGGATAAACTTTTTTTTGCATGTTTGTCTGCATCCATAATGACAATGTTTTTCCCAGAAGAAAAGAACAGCTTTTACTGTTAGATTCCTGTGTGTCTGACAATAAACACTGTGTTATTGTTGTATGACTTTTAAAATATAACGCCAAGCAGTAAAGTGTGGTTAATTTCTGATTACCGTAAACCTCTTTAACTCTCAACAAGTCACTTTCTTGGTGTTGCAGTTAGTCTGTGTACCAGGAATGTTCACTTTTTAAAAGTCTGGGCCGGGCTGGTCCCAGATCCTGATTTGTGTTGGCCCAGGAATAATGTAGGATCTGCAGATTTTTGGACTAGCCGTTTCTTAGCTGTATCGTTTAGTGTCAGAGTTTCTGTACTGCTTACCGAGAAGGGTTCCACAAAAATGCCCTCTTGTAAGAAACGTCACGCCTGGTTTATTGTAATGCTGACTTCTTTGCTTGTATTGACGTTGTGCCATATTGGCATGGAGTTTTCTGGTTTTTTTTTCCCGGCCATCTAGGGCCAGCAGGTCATTGTATGGGAATCGTGCTGTATTATTACGCTTGTCTCCATCCCCACATATTTTCTAAGCAATATAAATGGCATAGTGAACGAACTGGAATGCGCAGGAGCAGGCAAAGAGGAGAATATAAACATATAGCATGCCCACTGGCGGCGGAGCAGACGCAGCGCAGTAAATCTGACATGGGGACGCTAGCCCTGTTAGCCCTAGGTACACTTGCTCTGCGGATGGCTTGAGGTGACTTTCAGGGTACCGTTGGTTTCACCGTTTCTTGGCACACGAATATCATTTTGAGCTTTTATTTTACTGTTTGTGTTTAAGACGAAAAAACAGCTTAAAACAGCTTATTGCCTCGTTGTCAGCAGAAACCCTAGTAGCCGATCACACTTTTTGGCACTTGACTGGGAAATTCTCCAGTGATTTAGAATGAAGTTACCAAATTACCAATGGAACAACTGACACATTCAGTGAATATACATAGAAATATAAATAAATAAATAAACGTATAAAATGATTTTCCAGGGTCATCAGATTTGGCTCCAGCTGGTTATTCTCTGAATCTTAAAACAAGTTTTTTCCTGCAGGGTGAGTTTACTCAGTTTTATAGACCAGAAGATTGATAGAGAAACGCTGTCACGTTAATATATCATCAGTCATGACAGCGGGGGATATTAATCTTTTTTATCTTTGGTTCTATCTGTTCTCTGGCTGCCTTTTTCCCTTTTATATCTGATGAGTAAGAGTCCGAAAATACAATAAAGGAATCTAATTTCGTTTTATTAGACAGAAAGTTTGTAATGCTGGGGAGCGACATTGTTTAGAGTTTGGTCTGGGGTGCGGTTACCACCTTTTGCGGGGGGCCCTGGCTGGATTGCGTGACTGTGCGTCATTGCTGAGTCACCCCCCTAATCCAGGGAAGGGGGGAGGGGGGAGACCTCACCGTGGAATTTCAGGCATCTCCCCTGTCCCTGCAAAAGTGGTTTGCTCCCAGAGTTATCACCTACTACCAAGAGCGAACTTCATCATGTCTGTAGCTTTATGTAAAATAAACGTACTGACTCCAGTAGGCCCTGCTCTGAGTCACATGATAATTCAGATTGTCCATGTTACAATATTAACTTTGCATTATTTTCCCAATATTACAGTGTCTGAAGACATTTCTTTTAGCTGAAATTAAGCATACGTGTCACTTTTTTGGTCTAAATGTTTTACTACCCGGCAGAGATTCAGGCATCTCTTGGTGACTGTTGCGTGGGAACCAGCCCACAAAAACTGGATAAGCAGTTTCTGTCAGCCGCCTGTCTCTGTCAGCTAGAGGTTGAAGGGAGAGCCCTACCTGGTCCCAATGGGATGGCTCAGTTCTGAACGAGGTCTGCTTAGGGAGTGGCAGAAACAGACAGTCATTGTGGCAAGTCACAAGCCTGGGACGGTGACATTCGGTGTCGATGAAGCGTGGGGAGGAATGGGGGGGGGGGGGTCCTCTGAAATTCATAATGGATTATTT
>JABFEB020000033.1:11659582-11671635 GCA_019775895.2 Stomatorhinus ivindoensis | reverse complement strand
CCCCCCGTTTGCTGAATATATCAGTTACTTAAAGTTGAAAAAAATGCTGTTGACCTCCCCAAGGCTGCTGATACACTGCAAGATTCAGTGGCATCCCTAAGAATGGCACTGGCAGCACGCAAACCTGTGTTCGCAATGGGAGCTGTCCATAAGGGGGAGCCACTGAGCTGTTTGAGACGGAATATTAGTGGTGTCCATAGGGGGAGTCGCTGAGTTGTTTGAGCAGGAATACTAGAGGTATTAGGCAACGTCGGCTATTTGCAGAAGCAAAATTTTTGATGGTTTTTACTACCCAGTGTGGCTCTGAATCTCACCTCTTTGAAATTATTATTATTTTAATGGAGTTATAGTGCAGTTATAATTGTATTCTAGTTGTCATCCAAGGAAATGGGGAGGCAAGAGAAAGTGAGTAAATGTGGGGGAGACTGCTGAGGGTTTAGGGAGTGCCAAACAGAAGAGTTAAGAAGGAGCTGCCCTTGTCAGTTTAGGCCAGAATTGGGCAGATCAGGGTCAGTCTTGAGAACCAATCTATGCCAGGCTAATAACATCGCTGTCTTAGGAAACAACCTGTGGCAGGCTTATTACATTGTGTTCTTAGGAATGAATCTTTGGCAGGCTTATTACATCACTGTGCTAGGAGACAATCTCTGGTAGGCTTATTGCATCATATTCTTAGGACCCAGTCTCTGCCAGGCTTATTAGATTGTGACCTTACCTTTATTACCAACTAAACACTCTTGTATGAGCCTTCTGTTTGACATCCCTGACTGGCAATGCCTATTGACAGCTTCCTCTAGCTGAGTCCCCCAACACAGTCTGCCCCCTGCTGCACCTCTTTGGTATGATGGCAAATGTTCGCAAAACTGGGACCAAGAGAGAGGCCTCCTCTTCATGCCGGTCTGCACGCCTGGTCCCAGCACAACAGTAATGTATATTTCTTTTAGGAGACAATTCCTGAGAGAACTGAAAAGAGATGCGGTGTCACCTTTCCTGGGGTGTGGGTTCAGTTCTTGCCCCTGGCTCTGTGTGTGGAGTTTCCATGTTCTTCTGTTTTCATGAAGTCCTAGGTGGCCTGTTTTCCTCACACTGTCCAAAATGATGCATTTATATGAACTGGTATCCCAAAATTGTCTCTGAATCATTAAACGCTGTTGGAGTTTTCTGCCTTGCCCTGTGATTGTGTGTGTGAGTGATGGACTAGCATAACGTTTCAGGATTATCTTCTGCTTTATATCCTTATAAGTCTGTTTATAGTGGGAGATGATCTAATGGTGGTGAGTATCCAGTAAATCTCTGGATGCCTTGAAAGCCACCTCATAACTTTGTTTGACCTCTGCTTCCCCGCAACAGCGTCACCACCTCCAGGACAATGGCAGACCTGAACCTGGGTGATGCCCTCAGCGACAGCGTGCCGCAGATGGACTCCGAGACCCCTGTGCAGAGGGACTTCATCGCCGCCCTGGAGGCGGAAGGCTATGATGACAAGGTTGGAGAGACTGTAGACAAGATGGACTACGTACCACTTCTGGATCCTGACAGCCAGCAGGAAGGTGAGGGGTGAACAAGTGTGGGCCAGATGTGGGGGGTTGAGGGATTGGGAGATTTTACAGAATATAGGTAAAAGAGGTTTAAATTGTTTTGCCAGACAACACAGGTACAAGTAATAGTGGAAAGTAAAGCATGTCTGCTTTGTATAGTGATATTGTTCAAACAAGAGGTAGAAAGTTCAGGTTCAATAAGTACAAACCCAGAACAAGATTTTGTTTCAATTAAGCAGTTGCGTATAAAGACTCACATTAACAAAGTACTCAACTCAATCTCATTAAGTTCTTAGTCGATAATGAGACTTGGAAAGTGTCTAATCTCCTTAATCACAGTTAGCAGGTTAAGTGTCCATGAACTGGTTTGCTCAAATTGAACTTGAACTGCTCAAGCCAGCTTTGAAGCAGCTAATTCCATGCTTAGTCTCCTTGGGATATCTGCTCTAAACGAAGTCCACTGGGCAGAAGGGAGTTTAAGGATTCTAGCGCAGACCATATGAAACGTGTGGAGAGAGCCCGGGGTACTGTGCCCTTTGCAGAAGAGCCCAAGGCTTGTTTCCCATCTGCCCTCTCTGGCAGTAAGATCACATGCGCACCCTAAGGGAATGAGCCGCTCTGGAATTACAGTAAATCAGTAAGCCAGGCAAATGCTAGGTAGGCAGGGCTGCTTCTGAAGGGAGGTGGGCTGCTTCTGAAGGGAGGTGGGCATCGTGGCAGTAAGACTTGGTGTAAACGTGCAGTGTCACTCTTGGGAAATTATCAAAAGGTCATTTAGTAGAAACCTTCAGGGTGGATTCTTTAGGGCAGCGTTGTCTAATCCCGTCCTCGGGGACCCCAGGCAGTCCACGTTTTTGCTCCAAAAAGGGGAATTATCTGGCAGGGAGTTGGGAGCGAGCATGGATGTGTGGGTTCCCGCAGACCAGGTTGGTAAACACTGTTATGGGGAATGAGATGTATGTTTACATGCTTGTTGTGGGATGCTAAGATGTATGTGAGCGTTTGTGTGTCTGTCTGTCTGTCTGTCCGTGCGTGATTGCAGATGCAGGTACAATCGCAAAGCTGAGGCAATAGTTGTAATAATTGATTTATTGGCAAAATAATTTTTTGTGGATTCAAGGAGGTAGCGTAGATGTTCTGGAGTATGGCAGCCTGCCCAGTAGTGAAGACCGTGTGTGTGTGTCCTGGGACGGTGAAGACGTGTTTATCTGCATGTGTGAGCAGATGGAGCCTCAGTGAAGAAGCAGGGGACACAGAAGGTCCAGGGGGAGCAGGGACCTGGTAAGAGCCCGCACCCCTCCAGCCCCGACTGCACGCCTCATCATTTCATTTCTTAAGTTCCATCCCACCTTTTTGCTCCTCAGTTTGTTCATTTCTCTGGTTGTGCTTCCTGTTAATTTTCGCTCCTTGTATCACGCTGCTGATTGAGGGATGGGAACCTTTGGCAAATGTGCATGTCGCCCATACCATCGAGCTCTGTGTGCATCCAGTCGTACTGTGTGCTATTTTACACAGTGTTTTACAGGGCGGCCATGTGGCCTCATCTTGATATCAGAGGTAAACTTCTTGGCCTGGTCCTCTGCATGTCCAAAATACACAGCATAATTCCCTTGAGCATATTGAATATAGTTAAATTATAACAAACCATTTCGTTAATCAGCATTAAAAATCGGCATCCACAAAGACAGACATCAGAATTAATGGCACCCTGGCCTCCCATGGGGGCGATGTACCAAATGTCCTGATTGGTTCATTGATTAGTGCTGGGGTCTGGTTCTGTCTAACACAGCTCTCCATGATCACGGCCACCTGTTGATGCTTTTTCACAAAACAGTATGAAATATGGGCTGAAATTTAGCACTTCTGTAAAATCTGGAATGACCAGACACATTCGATACATTCCAAGTATTAAAAACCTTCATTTCCTTGGCAACTTAATTGCTATGTCTGAAACGCATGGATACGCTGGGTGTCCCCATTCATAACCTGCCTCAGACTCTCAGCTAAAAACTCTGCCTCAGACTCTCAGCTAAATACTGCATATATTTATAAAGTATAGTCACCTTCTTAATGATACGAATAACTGCACCCACCTAATGTGAGGGGGGTGGGTGATATCACACCCATCACTGTCAGTGGCTCTAGTGAGACGAACTTGTCAGGCTCACCCTCTTGTGGCCAACCAATCTGCCGTCACCTGGTTAGGGTTTGCAGCGGAGGGTTAGGGCCAGCGGAATGGGAGGACACCCCATGTTAGTTGAGTGGTTTCCGCTTTCCTTTTAGCTCTGCCTTTCTTCCTCTATCAGAAGTGAGATGGCACCCCTCTTGTGTGTGGCAGTCAGGGTCTCTCCAGAGCAGAGACTGTACTTTCTGTCCTGTAAGCCTTAAGCTTCCTGTTCGCATTCAGCGGCGTTTTGTTCATTCTCTTGATTCTGCTCAGATTTGCATTTTCTCACATTTCCCTTTTTCTCCCCTTGAGTTTGTTTGCCTCTGAAAATCTCTACGATGGCATGGGGGCTGGGTCGTGGGTCGGGCATGAGTCCAAGTGTGAGGTGTGGATAGCTATGACATCATTGGTGACATTTTCTAGCTCCTACACCCGACTACAAAGCTTTTTTCATCCCCTGCATAGGTGGTCAGGGTGCACTGGCTCCCCCTGCTGTCAGTCTGTGAATTAATGAACCCTCTTTTCTGTGATTTGGCCGATCGGATTACCTGTACTGTGCTCAGTCTGCACACACAACAGGGCCGGAGACGTCGAGCATATTTTCTTTTTGAATAATTCACTTGGCGTTCGTTATCGTCGAGATTCAATTAATGAGCGGCCATCAGCCAGAGCAAAAGCCAGCGCACGTTGCCATCATTGTGCCAGATTTGGATGCCAGTCGGAGGCTCTGGGTACGGAAGGCAAGGTATGAATACTGCATACAAATGTGCATCTTCATGCCTTGTCATTAGGTATGAGCTCCTGCCATGTTGTGACTGAGCCCAATCCAGGCTCACGTCTGTTCTCAAGCCTTTACAGTGAGGCAATATTCCAGTGCGCCTCAAGTTCTCAGTTACTCAGTTGCTTTGGATGTGGATCCTACTCCGTGTAAAAAAAAGAGATAAATCAGCCTCTGTGTACGAGGCGTCCCTGTGTAGTGTCAGATTAACGGGGGAGAGCATTTCCCTTTTGAATAGAGGCTCACCCCAGGGTGAACTCGATTCCCCTGACAGTTCAGTAAGCCACCCACGTTTGAACGCATCTCTGGATGAGGCCCAAAGTCGCCTCCGGGTGGCACTGATGTGCCATAGCTTCGGTGTGTGTGTGTCGTATCATTCTGACGTTCAGCTCATGCTGCTGCGGTCCGTTTATCATTGTTGTCATGGGATAAAAGCGACATCAGCTGATCTGCTTTCTGGGTCACTTAAAGGAGAACATGAGCCGTACACGTTAGGAGCGGTTATTGGAAACTGGGGGGAGGGGGGGGTAATGTGTGCGAATCCACCAGCTTTAATCTGATTCCGTACTAACCAACATTCTTATTCTCTCCCTTTCACCCCCACCCACCTCACCTGCCTGTCTTCCCCCCTCCCAATCATGCTTGCCCCCCCCTTCCCAAAATCCATGCTGTAGAAGATTAGACTGCGGCTGGCTTGGCTTTCACCTCTCCTTCGACCCCCCTTCTTCAGTTTCCCAGTCTCCTCTTCCCTCCTCTTCTCAGTGCCACGCTTAAATCCCGACCTATAGGAACCCCGAGGCCCCTCCCACCCCGAGGCCCCTCCCACTAACGGGGTCGCTGCGGGGGCCGCTGCCTCCCCAGCAGTCTCTGTCTGAGAGCTGAGAGGTGCTGACCTGTACCCATCACACAATCGCAAACATCACCTTGTCAGTCTGATTTCGAGGTCTGATATCCTCTAGTACAGCCCCGTGTCGGAGATTTGGCCACACCGGTGCGACTGTGAACCCTCACGTGACGCTCCAAAGCACCCCCCAGCCCTGCGACCATGTCCAGCATTAAATTAAGACAGGAAGGGACTGGAAGATGGTGGGTTACGCCGAAGGAACGAAGAGTCCAGATGTGGCTGACGTTCACGTCCTCATCTGAGCAGGAGACCAGACCTTGGGTGACGTGCTTCGGTTCCAGCTGAGTCCACAAGGGGGTGCGATGAGCCCCGTTTCATCATTTGTACCTCAGGAGTGTAAAGTCAGAAGGGATCGTGGCAGAAGTGGACAGATGAAGGAAGCTGGACCCTTTGCTGTCTGACTCGCCTAAGTCCCAGCACCTCCTCCTACCTGCCCCGCCCCTCCATTGGTCCCCTGGCCACATCACCCACACCCTGACCTCCAGCGTATGCCTCTTCTCCTGTCATGTCAAGGTCTCCAGTCCCAGACTGGTCAACCTCACTCACCCGCAATCCCAGCCCCTCCCCACGCCCCAGCCCTCAGACGATAAACCTGCCCGAAGCAGCTGTCACAGCTCTCACAGAGCTGACTCCTCTCTTACAGTCTGCACTCAACAGCTTTTATGTAAACTCTGCTTCCAGGCTGTTTTGCTGACATTGCGCTGGATTGCTTTGGCATAATTAATGCTTTGGATTCTTTTTAATATACTTTTGACATTTTTTCTCCATGTGTGTGTGTGTGACAGAGGGAAAGAGAGAGGGTGAGTGAGAGAGAGACTGGCCAACTTTAGAACAGGAAGCATTAACCATTGTAATACATTTATATACTATTTATTTAGCAGATATTTTTATTCAAAGCGACGCACGTTTTTGAGAAAGCAGGGTCAGCCAGTTACTGGAGCAGTTCCAAAGGAAGGGTTTTGCTCAAAGACCCAATGGTAAAATCACTCTGCTAATCCTAGGATTTGAACCAGAAACCTTCTGACAGCATCCTGTCCCATTGACCACCAGACTGGCACTTGTAATAAATTATAACGTTTGATTTTCGTATATATTTATCTACTTATCTGTGGTGAGCACTCTGCACTGCGATGATTTGAAGTACTCAGTGGAGTCTCAGCAAATATCAGATTCTTCCATAGAACCTGAGATTTCCCTCAGGGTGCGTGTTGAGGTTTAGTCTGTAGGCCAGCAGCTGTGGTCAGGTTACAGGTCCTCCAGCATATGCAGGCAGAGCCCTGTGTGACGACGGGATGCATCGACTGGCTGCCTCCGCCCCATTAAGAGCATTCCATCTCCTCACGTCGGTGCCACCATTTCTAATACTTACGATTGCTTCACTTAGCATGTGACTTCATCCAAAGTGCCCACTTTTACCAACTCTGCATGCGTAGCTCCCAAGATTAGGAGAGGCTCTCCTAGGAACAAACCAAGCCAATGAGAAGTGGATTAATGTTCTGCAGCTTCTCCAGCTTGAACTTAATATACCCCCCCGCCTCCCATTTTACCCAAACCATTGGCTGTGGAGGCACTTTTGATCCCCTTTTGGAATATGCAGTGGAACAGACCAAGACGTGGCTTAAAATTGCTTTTTATTCCGTTTTTCCTCAAAAGATAATTAAACGCAACTTCTGAGGTAGGTGTTCTGAACTTTCGATGGCAGACCAGCTGCCTTCCTGCTCCTGTGACCCGATGAGCTTTTGGTCTCCTTGCATGAGGCTCTTTAGTATTCAGTCTGCAACGATTCCCACGAAAAGAGACTTGCCCACAGTCTTGGGCTGATACTGCCCTTGTTCTGATTTAAGGTTAACCACGGATCTGCCGTTGAGTGTGTGCCTGAATGTGTGTGCATTGGTTATTTTGCTCATTCTTTTGTTGTTGTGTCTTTTAGTTTGGCAGTTTAATGCGTCTGTTGTCACTTCTTGGTGATATTTATAGTCAGCCTTCCTCAATTGACCTCCGTTTTAAGATTCAGAACTTCTAAATCTTGATTTAGGATTCCCTGTTTTTCTACTTGTGGTTTTCCATTATCTTGATCTTTCGTTCCGCTTTCCTTTTATTTTAATTCCGAAGCAATCCAGCCAGAGATGTACACTTCCGTAAAAAGGCATCATAACTGCATACCTAATCAAAAATAAGTTATGACTGAAATTGAGCCTCTGAGCATCCATTTTGTCTTGTAACCCAATATCCTAGTTCAGCTGTGGTGGGTTTTGAGGAAAACATCATCATTTGCTTACCTACTACACATACGGGTGGACGCTCAGAAGACTTTGAAGCCTGTTTTGTCAGTTTTGGTGTCAGCATAGTTACCGTGGTTTGCCTTTGAGGGGCAGCATCCGTGCGGTTCGGGCAACTCGGACAAGACTGCATTTGGGGAGACAGAGAGGACATTAGACAGATCACTGAGGGCAAAAATGCTGAACTGCTGAATAGAAATTTTAGCCTCAGCACAGTGAGGTTGTTAAAGGCAGAACTGGGTACCAAACAAGTTGGCAGGAGTCACAATTTACAGTTATGGGTTAGGGTGGGACTCCCAGGGAGGGCTTGTGACTACATATCCCAGAATCCTCTAGATTCTCTTTCAGTGATAGCGCCTGTTTTCGAAGGCATTGTGTAGGTTTTTTGTGTGTACGTACACAAAGTGCTCTTTATATCCTGTCTGTTCTTACACTCAGCTAATAAATTAAACTCTTAACGCATTCACAGGATTCTGTGTAAAATTATTTCTCTGCCTAAGGCACCCTTCTGAACATGGTACAGGCTGCCCCGTCTCTGCCCCCAACCTAACCCCGCGTAAGTAACATGGTGAAATGCTGTGTATTTAAGGATTAAACAGAAATTATGGTAATATTTCACAGTGACGTATTTATTGGGTTCCTTTCTTGTCAAGTCAATATATTTACTACATGTCTAGCCTTTGAGTCTAGCCATTCAGTCCTCCGTCACAACTGTTATGATGTACTATACTATAGTAATGTGCCCTAATGACAGTTCTGTACATTGAACAAAATCCATAGTTTTTGAAACTCATGAAATTAGTGAGGAAGTTGGTATGGAATGAGGCACACACCCAGGAATATCCTGCCTGGAGTTTGCACGTCCTGCATGTGATATATGGGTTTCCTCCAGGGTCTCTGACTTCTTCAGCCAGTCCCAAACACCCGCACTCAGGTTGTGTATGTGTGCCCAGAATGGATGGATGGATTCTTTGAAACGTCCTTTTTGTTCCTACCAGATTTGCAGAACACTTAATACATAATTTTAATGTTATTTGTTGCTTTGTGGAGAAATGTATTTTCCTGGAGTGAAAATACCTCTGCGTTCAAAGCAGTACCGATGCATGTGTCCTGATATTCTTAGCTTAGCTTAGCGTATTAATAATGTGATGGTTGTTAATTCAGTACGGACTGAATTTTTAGCCTGGCTCAAAACAGAACAAATGATTCTGTGTCTCTGACCGATGTTGGAAATAAATGACGTGGTGGGGGAAAGGGGAAAGGGGGAAAGGAGGTGGAGAACAGCCGGCGCTGCGGAGGGGCGATTCCGGAGGATACGGGGGCACCAAACGCCGGCCAAAGACCACACCGCCACTTCCGCCTGCCCTCCTCCAACCCATGTGAAGGTTGGCACATGTTCTTTCGGCCCGATTTGGCTCAGCCTGGCCCAATTCGGGCAGATGTGCTGAGCAGGGCAGTCCCAGTGCCCCCGTGCCCCCTGCCCACCAGCCCCTCCCCAGATCCCTGAGGTGCTCGTGCCCTAGTGCATTTGGGTGGAGTGGAAACTCACCAGCTCTGGCAAGCGTGTGGCAGGACTCCCAGAAAGGGGGGCACATGGGTCACATGGTCCTTCCTGAAGAAACCCTGACACAGGTCACATGGTCCCTCCCGAAGAAACCCTGACACAGGTCACATGGTCCTTCCTGAAGAAACCCTGACACAGGTCACATGGTCCTTCCTGAAGAAACCCTGACGCATATCACATGGTCTTCTCCGAAGGGTACAGGAATTTTATTTACTTATTTAATTTTCATTTTGTATACACCCTAATTCAGTTTCATTCCTTCCAGACTAAATCCTGTGTTTATAAATCCCCCTCTCTACTGGCCATACATCACCGCCACCCTCTGGTGTCCTGTTGGTGCTGCCCCCCCCCCCAGCCTGATCACTCAGGGACCGTCCTGGTGCAGCATTTTAAATCATCCCAGTGGCCCGCACCCAGGGGAAGCACCTGAAAAAGGCTGGAGACTCTCTGTCACATGTGATTAATGCACGAGTAAGAGGGGATGGAACTCAGGAGGCTGAGAGGGTGTTGCTGTTTGCCGGCCTGACAGTAGGGTCATGTCCCCGGGGGAAGTCCTGACCTCTGCCCTTTGGATGTGCAACGTGTGTGCGTCCGTGATCTCGGCCACGCCTCCATGCCCCATGATACCCTGAGGCCTGCCCAGCCTCACCCTGTCTGACATGGGGTCCAAGCTCGCCGTGACCCAGCTTTAGATGAGGGGCTGGGGGAAGTGGATGGATGCCTCTACCCTCCTAATCAATCAGCAGTGAAATGATACATAACAGGCGAGTGGTGTGCAGGTTTCATGCTTATGTGTTCATTCGTATCTGAGGGCGCTGAATTATACAGCTCTGCACTCCGTCTGTCATGTGATTTGTCAATTTCATCCCGGTTCCTGTAAGGATCTGTCCGGATGTAGTAAAGGTTTCAGTGTAGATATTAAGTAGCTCCTGTTGTCTCGTTGGGATTGCTGAGGTGACGGGAGTGCGGGGGATGAGAGCGCATGGTGGGAGAATGCGGTTGCACAGCTCCACCAGTGATGTTTCAGGACTCTTTGCCCCGTTGCAGTGAGGGCAGACAGAACTCCGCATGCCTTCTGGTGGTAACCCCAATAACCCCCCCCCCCCCGTAGTTGTGCCAAAAATAGCTGTTTTATGAGTTATGCAATGCTGAGTCCCAGGCAGTCAGCCAGATGGACAGTGGGGGGCATCCTTAAAAAATTGGCTGCCTGCAGTGAGTGCTGATCTCTGGGGAGGGAGGGTCAGAGTGTTTGGGGCCAAGGAGAATGTCAGTCTGAGTCTGTCTGGACCATCTGATGGGGGGTGTAATTGTTTCAGGGCTGTCCCCACATAAAAAGATGACACTAGAAAAAACATGAAATGCTGACCTGAAGAGGGCAGCACTGCATGCTCTGAACACAGGGCCCACTCTGAGTCATTCAGATCTGCTTGGTCACCCCCCTGCCTGTCCCCGTGTGACCTCCCCGGTCCCAGACGTCCTCTCCAGGCTGTGTCTACGTTTGCGCTTCATCACTCTCTCTCTTCTTACACGGACGGCAGTCGCCTGGCTGTCTTCACTCAGTCCTTCCCACCCCCGTCTTTGCATGTGCGCACATGTTCCACGGGACTCTGCCGTGTCACGGGGGCGGCGTAAAAAGGAGGAAATGGGGGCACTTTCCTGGGTCCCCGGGGTGCAGCGTGGAGGCAGGTGTGCCAGAGTGACACCAGAGAGAGGTAAAATGGGTCAGACAGGGAGGAGCATGAGCGATTTGGGGGGGGGGGGGGGTTTAGTCTGTCTGGAAGTGAAGACTGCGAAGGGAGGAGCTCCACCTTTAGTGTCCCATCTATTTTTACCACAGGCCAGTGTTGTGAATGAAAGAGTTCACATTATTCTGACAGCAGAGCTTACTCTCCATCTCTCCCTCTCTCCTTCTTTGGAACCACATATTTGTCTCTCTCTCCTCGCCGTTTATTTCTCTCCGTCTCTCCTGCGTTTTGTCTTATCTCCGCACCCTCAGCATACGCCTCTTCGGTAAGCGGTGGCAGTAGGCAGCGCCATCGTGGTTCCTTGCTGCTCGGCAGGCGCTGGCTTCATAGCAGATCATACACTCATTTCTCCATGTCATGCTAAGCCACTTAAAAAGCTTAAGCGTTTGCCAGAGTGCGCAGTATTTCCTGAGCACCGATATTAAGGATGGTAAAAGTTTGCCTTTGGCTATTCGCAGCATTTTACTGCTGCTTTTCCAGTCCCTTCACTGCTGTGCCCCCTGCTCTTTAATTCAGGGCTGCTCAGTATAAGCCGGTTTATTGCAGAAGCTATAAAATTTCCGGCAAAATGAAATAAAGTCACTGAGTCCACGCTTGTATTTTCGGAAACATTTCAGGTTAGAAGATAATAAATGCCTGAATACCTGATCTTACTTATGTGCTTCTCTGACTAATGCTTTTATTTTTCTAGTATGGTACCCATGTAATTTGTGTTACTTTTTTGGGCTGTGTTACTCTTCTGGGTTATGTATTTTTACTTAGTGCATTACTTTTCCTGATGCCGGGCTTGTAACCACATGGCAAAATAACGAGTTTGACCCCCCCTTGATATATGCTGGATCCCCCTCGAAATTAATTTAATCTGAGCTGTGTAAATTTTCTTAGTTGTGTTACTTCCTACAGTGTGTTACTCTTCTGTGTAGTTACTTCTTACAGTGTGTTACTCATCTGTGTATTTACTTCTTACAGTGTGTTACTCTTCTGTGTTGTGTTACTTCTTGCAGTGTGTTACTCTTCTGTGTTGTGTTACTTCTTACAGTGTGTTACTCTTCTGTGTTGTGTTACTTCTTACAGTGTG
>JABFEB020000033.1:11640673-11654518 GCA_019775895.2 Stomatorhinus ivindoensis | reverse complement strand
AGGAAGGAAGAAAGAAATTGAATAAAGAATGGCAGAAGACAATGGAGGGGAGGAACCAAAAATTCCCAAGTAGGGAGAAAAACCTTTGGGGGGTCCAAGGTCAGCTGGCTGCCTCCCCGGCAGTAACATTACTGAAAACAGAAAAGAGTGGACATGCTTGCTAAAAGGGAGGTATATAATGCAGCTTTTTTGCATAATAGAAGCATAATTAAACATGATAGTTTAAAAAGTTCTAATACACAAATTGTAACTATTTCCAGTTCTCGTGAACAATGTCAGCACTTCGTAAGCGATGACCGTGTGGCATTGAGTTTAAAGCAGGAAGTGTAAACATGCCTTCTTGCCATAGTGGGGGCCAATCTACCTGTAATGTAATTCCAGAAAGTGGTACGTGGGGAGAATATGGGTCTGATGGCCGGTGGCCATGGGGGGTGTTGTTGTGTGAGTATAACTCTCCCTTCCTTCTCTGCATGTGAGCAGTCTGGGGTGAGCCCTGGGGAGGCGACGTGGGCTTACGGGCAGAACTCCCCTTCACCCCCAGCGTTTCCACGGTGATCAGCCGGCATGCCAGCCAGATGGTTGAGGGTCCCCAGGAGACAAGGGACCCCCAGTGTCTCCAGGGGCCAGGGGCCTTAGAGGAGAGGGAGGGGGAGGTCTCAGAACGCAGGCAGCAGCAGAAGAAGAAGAAGAAAAGGAGGATCAGGGATGACATGTATGACACGGGTGATGGTCGTAGTTCACTGGAAACTCAGTCTGAGGGCATCACCCCGGTGGACGACGCTCGCAGGAACCCTCTGCGGAGACATGGTGGCTGGGAGCGTGAAGAGGGAGGCAGGAGTGCTACCCGAGTCAAGAAGGGCAAAAACAGGAAGAAGATCCCGGAGGAATGGGCCCTTCCCCTAGAGTCTCAGCTGCAGGAGTTGGCGGCAGAACCCGCTGCCTTCCCTCTGGCTCCTGAAGATCTCCCAAGCCTGAAGGAACAGCTCCTCTCCTCCGCAGAAGCCTCGTCGTTCACGCACGGCCTGGATGAGTTCCCCCCTCCCAGCTTGCCTCCCTCCCTGGCCGAGGACCTGCTGTGCCTCACGGGAGGCGTTTCGTCACCCCCTCCGTTCGCACTGCGCCCCAAGGCCACCCCCCCGCCGACGTCCCCGTTTCAGGGAGGCCAGTGCTCACCGCCTGCGAATGGCAGTCCTGAGCGAGAGACCCTGGTTCCTCTGGAAGTGTCTGATGGTTTCAGCCTGGGCACAGCTAGAGACAGTCTCTCCCTTGACTTAGATCTACTTACCGGAGGCGCGTTTACATCATTTCTTCCTGAGGTGGCTCCTCAGACCCCTGACAGCAAACCGGCCTCCAGTGAAGAGAGCCAAAATGATCTGGCTGATCAGGGGCCCCTGAACACCATCTCCGACGCAGAGTGGTTGGAGATGGAGGTCCCCACTCTCCCTAAAGAGACCCTAACCTCTGACTCAGATGCCCCGATGGATAAATTAGCCCTCCTCCCTGATGCCACTAAAGAGCTCTCCTGCAAAACCCCTGAGGAACTAAATCACAAGCCCTCCCCATTCAGAGGAGAACCTGTCCCCATCCCAGGTCCCCTCAGGGCTCGTACCTCCTCTCTGGACCTGACTCCTTCGTCTTCTCCTGGACAAATACCTCTGGCATCTCCGAAGGAACGAGGGGAGCCTCGATCCCCAGGGCAGAAACCGCCAAAGAAAACCCGGCCTACCAAGGACGCCTCGTCCCCCCCTAGGTTTATGCGATCCCCTCCCCATAGCCCTCCAGCCTTCACCCCCTCTTCCCCCCGGTCCGGGTTGAACCCTGCGGCCCCACCCTTCGTCCCCCGCCTCCCAGACACCCCTGTTGCCCCAGTGATCTCGGGGAAGGAAATCAAGAAACGCGTAGAGCATTCCAAGCAGGAAGGTTGGTGGGGGGCCGAACGCCTCGCTCAGAGCATGGCTGTGTCGGGGGTCCCGCCAGGGTGGGGCACTGTGCCTGGCTCATTAACACACTGGAGGACAGCGTCCTCGACTGGGCACCGTGCGTGGCGCGGCCCAACTCTGGTGTGCCGCTGCTCTGTCTGCTGGTGCGCTGTCCTTAACCATTTACGATGCAACGCATGCTAATTGGCAGCTTTCTGACTCAGGTGTTCCCAACGTGGTACCTACGCTGTAGTCACGCTGCCCGTTTACAGGCTCTGCCCTTTTCCTGCTTGGGTTTGTCTCAGCAAGGCACCTTGCTCACTGTCTCCTGTTCTTCACAAACAATCGAGTGCACAAAGTGATCGCTGAACACGTTTAACGGTTACTCTTTCAGGCAAGCATGTGGATTTTTCACTAATACCTGGTATACGTTTACTATAAATCCCACTGAGTGAACAAAAATTCATGGAAATGTCTCTCTCTCTGTTTTGTTTCGTGTATGTCCTCCCGGCTGGGGTTCACCTCGACCGTGGATGCTGTACAGGTAAGCCCGAATCTGCCTCTGTTCTGCTGATGTGGTTTCCACGGCGTGATGGATTATGGGAACTGTTAGCGATGGCGATGGTCGGGTGAGCCTGGAAACCTCATGCAGATACTAAGCTCAGAAGATTCCTGTAGAACATCACCAGTGATGAGTAATGAAACAATCCCAGCAGAGATGAGCCTTGCAGGCTGAAATAATAAACTTAGCGGGGAGCAAGTTAGACCTTTTCGTAACTGGGGAGGTAACCCGGTTTAGGAGCTGCAGGCAAGACCCTGCAGCTGATTGGATTGTCCTGCCAGTGTCATAGCAGAGGGCATCACCATAACTGTGGCCTTATCTTACATGTCTACCACACATTGACGCTGGTTTGTCCGCCCCCAGAGGCCCCGTCATCAAATTAATTCACAAACCTTATACTTGGTCTTGTACTTGTAGTATAACTTTAGTATCACAGTACCTGCTTTTATCACAGCCTTTCCCTGCTTTGGCAGCTGATTTACCTCTGATGTAGGACACTGGCAGCTCTGTCTCTCTTCTCTTACGGAGACACGAGGGATTTGACAGGAAAGGCGGAATCACATGGAAAATTTCTGTTCCTTTTCTTCTGACTCCATGTGGGAATCAGGGCCTTAGAAAGACCTTTTGGAGTTTAAAAATGCATATAATTATAAGGCCGTGAGGTAAAATGAGAGGAGACAGACCTTTACTGATCCACCAGAGGGTTTTTTCTTGTTAATAGTGAGTAAATAAGTACTGTACAGATGGTAATAGTGCGATTGGAAGCCAGCGGAAAGAGTGTCATTTCTTGCAGGCGGGTTCCTGGTTCTTGCCTTCACTCTGGTGGCCCATCTTACTGGCAGACTTGGACCTTCCTCTCCCTTTCACTGGTCCTCCTTCAAGCTGTACTTCTCCAGCTTATCTTCAGATGACGCTTTTTCATCAGGCATTGAGTGAAATGCTTCCGGGTTCCTGATCCTAAAGTCCCTATAAATAAGCTCCTGCTCTTGGTCTGCGGGCCGTGAGGTCAGTGTAACTCATCATATGGAAACTCAGATCTCTCATCGCACATTTGCGGTCAGGCTGCAGGGCGGCGCCGTCTGCAGATAAATGTAAAAGTGTGGTATCTTTGTGGAATCTTTAATGAACAAAAGGGGAAAAAAGGTTGTATGTTCCATGCGTGTGTTTAGATGAACAGTTTGTAACCATCCTAGGACTCACCTTTAGAGCTTTACGTGGGATTCTGCTGTGCTGTGCAACTTCACAGTGTTCCTCATTAAAATTGCTTTCAGAATTCAGATATTCAGGGAATTCAGATATTCAGATGTTTTAAGAATTGGTGCACAGAGTAGCATTGGCCAGATGCTGCCCAAGAACCTGTTTTGTTAAATAAATCCAAGTTACTATAACCTTCTATCAGTCACCTTTCTGTTGTGCAAAATGTAAAGAAGCAGACATAAATCTTCCTATCAACAACAAACTCTGACAAGAAGATCATGGCAAATTATAGTGCCATGAGACTGTCTTCTTAAATCATTTATAGGAGTTAAAGGTGCACTGAATGACTTCCATCTTAATTGATATTTACAGAAGGGTTATTAAGATGCAGCCCATACTTGGTAAATAAAATTTAACTGCGAATTTCCGATTAGATTCGTCCGTCAAAAAACCTCTTTTTTTTAATAGCTGTTAAACCGGTCTAACAAAACACACTTTTATGTGACTCTTTGTCATTTCAGCCTTTTTTTTCACTAAATCCGTAATGATTGCCAAGATGCTAATAGCTTCCTGTCAGAAAGCTGGGATGTACTGAGTCAGTGCAGAGCAACAGGGAGATTTCTAATGTATTGGTGTGTTTTTATGCAAATACAGAATGTATTTCTCAAATAACTGCTGAATGTTTGTGCAACATATATAAAACTTGTGATATAAAGGTTACAGCAATGTAAAAGGATTCATAAATATTGATATATTTATTTCGAAATAGGCTTTATTTGTCATTTATCAGCGAAATGATTCAGCTGTTGTGCTTCAAATTCAGATTATTCATTCTTGTTTTTATATATGGCTTCAAGTTTGGAAGATCATGGTTTATGATCTTGTTCATGGTCTCGTTGCTACTGGTTTTATATGTGAAGTTATCTAATTTTTTTGTCTTACCATATTTGCGAATGATGTATCACTGAAGTGTCCAGCCGGGTCACTCCCTCAGCCAGATCCAGTCTGCTGTTTATTCACGAAAGTGCTTTAGTTCCACTCTCTATTTGTGTATTCTTTAAAATATGTTTGCTTAAATAGTGATTGTAGGTCAGAAGCTAGTGGTTGGAAATACTGGAAACAGTACAAAGAACGGGAGATTTTATTCAACAGATGACACATTAATTGGGACAGTATTGTTTCATTGGCTGAATTCAAGCAGTCATCCTGACGCAAAACACTAAGGCTCTGGAAACAGCTAAACAGGTTTTACAGAATAACGCAAAGACTCAAAGAAAATTGGACATTGTAGGTGATCTGGCTCCCCTCTGTCCAGTTACCCCCGTTTGTCCCTGAAATTCAAATCAGTCACATCAGGGCCAGCTGGACTTCATTAACTGAAACGGCAGTTGGCAGGGACAGGTGATTAGTTGCCATGGCAATGTGATCTTCCGCAAAATGCAACCGTGTCTCATCCAATGTCCGGAATAGATTTCGATTGCCAAATCTCCATCTGTTTTTGTTTATGGGAGCAGGGTAACATGGTAGGTGTACGTATTCTCGCCCGTCCTCGTCAGTATGATCACGTCCGTAGCGTGTCGGCGGCATTCCGTCGGCGGCGTGGAGCTGCACAAGGATGCGCACGTCTTGCCGACGTCACGGAGTGCTTTCTCGACGGAGATGAGGCCGCTGCTTTGGATGTGCCTCCGTGCCTCTGCAAATAGCGACGTGAGCAGGCACCTCGCGTTTAATCTGGGACCTCAGTGACTGCGAAATGAATGGGTGTGTTATGGCACAGCTGGGCTGGCTCCCTGGCAGGGGCGAGGCAGCTACCCTCCAGGGCCGTCCTGCTCTGTAATTTAGGGTGTCTCGATGCGCAGGGGGGTGGGCCACGTCACCCGAAGTAGTACTTAGGGGGGCGGCATCAAGAAACAAGGCGGTGTAGACCGCCCCCTCCACCCACCCTGTCACATTCTCCTCCAGGTTTCCAAAGAGAAGTTCTTGTAATGGTTGTCGATAGTGAGGGCTCTGGGGCTGGCGATGTGTCGCGATGATGCAGTGCTGATGCAGGCCGTGTCCAGACCGTCAGCTGACCCATTGCCAGGGATGGCATTTGTAGCTTGGGATTCAGCAAGATGCGCAGATTTTCCTGTCACCTGTAACAGTGCTTATCAGTATTGATATTAGGTGTTTTTTTGTGTTGGCATTGCTTTGATATTATCTACATTTTATTTGTTTAGCAGAAGCTCTTTTTTTAGATAATTTGTTCTGAGGGCAGACTGAAAAGTGATTGGCTCAGAGAGAACTAATCAGATTGTACAGGAGGTGGGTCCAAGCAACTAGAGGAGGCAGGTCAAGACATCTGATTGGTTGGTCCTGCCTCCTCTAGTTGCTTGGCTCCACCTCCGCTACAATCTGATTGGTTATCTCCATGAACAAATCATTTTTTGTTCTGCCGTCAGAGCAGTTTTCTGTAAGTAAAACTCTCATGAGCTGGGATTTTAGTCAGCCACTTTCCAATCACAGACACAGCATCCTACCCCACTGAGCTGCCCAGTGCCCCATGAGGCAAAACCCACACAATAAATATGAAATAAGGGTCTGAAGACATTTTCTGCTGTAAACACCGATGATCTGCCTGCTGTTTATCCTCACACTTCAGTGTTGTATTTTCTTCCCTTAAAACCATGACGGTTGTAGTGCTTTGGAGGACATAGGAAGTCCCATTTTGTGAAGCAGTCCGTTACTGTATGACACTCTGGAGACCAGCATAAAGTCATGTAGAAAGAGTGACCTTCACAGGGCCATTGCCAGTCCTGCATCTTCACACAGAAGGTCAGGGGTCAGGTGACATTCCAGATAACATCAGGCACTCTGTCCATTCTTCACCTGTCAGGCTTTATTGTCATACCACATACCCAGGTATGCAGTGGCACGAATTAACATTTCCCCAGCAGCACCTGCACCATTACTGACACGGGGAGCGTTTTCTCAATGTTTAAAGTGTATAACACAGGTCAGTATGCAGAGGGGCGGGGCTGTCACTTTAAATTCTCCTTAATCATTGGTTCAGTGGAGGTGTCAATCTGTGTGGCCCTGGCAGCCTCACATCCCTTTTTCTTAAATCCTGATCATGGAGGCCCACCTCCTCTCTTTCTCTGCTGTCCCATTTGTCCAGCAAAGCTCCGCCTCCTTTGTCTGATGTTCTGCTTTCTCTGTAGAGCTTAACTCTGATTCCTTCCTCCTCCTCTGATTCCTTGAAAGTTACCTGGATTCCCAAACACACGCTCGTCCGCTGCGATGCGTGTCGAGCTGTCCGTGTTGCTTTTTCAGTGTTTTTGGGGGCCTGGAACAAACATTCTGTAAAGCAGACATTTCTGGGACTCTAAACAGATGCAAGGCATTTAAGACTCTCTGGGGAGTCCTCGCATGCACAGCGATGTCTCAGGCACGGTGTGCCGCTGTGTGTCTGGGTATTCAGATACAAAGCCAGGAGTAGGAATTCTGGAGCACGATGTGTATGACGCAGCATCTAAAGTGGACCTCGAAAGTGCAGCCGGGTACAGATGCAGCAGCGACAGCCATTTGGGACTGACGCCCAGGTGTAGAACAGTGTTTGAGCTCGGTAGCTGCAGACGCTGACTCCGGGGAGGATCGGGCTGCACAAAGTATCCGTGTCTGTCTTTCCTCACCAGTCAAAATTCAAATGAGCTCTAGGCGGCACATAGCTACTTATTAAACATTCAAACGAGCAAGAATAGCCTGCTCTGCTCTGCCGTCCTAGTATTCTTTTCCCTGCAGTTCTTCCGTACCCCTCCTTTTCCATCCTGCCTTTCATGACCCCAATGATGATAAACCATGTGTGACGATGACTGAACTGCAGACGCGAACCCCTAACCTTCAGAAACTACGATATCATGGAAAATTGGCAAGTGGGGTCTCAAAATTAATTGCCAATCGATCGTTAAAGTATTATGCAATAGGGTTAGGTAACACGTTCCAAATTGTTGGGCAAATGGATGACAGGACAGTGGAGAGGAAGGTCAGGTGGTGGTGTATGCGCCAGTGGTGCACCAAAGCGGCCGTCTACTTTGGGAAAGTGGAAGGGGGCTGGTCGCGTCCCGTGGTGACTCAGAGAACGTGTTCGCGGCCCCGACAGCTGAGCAGCCAGACGCACGTCAGCAGTAGGCGACGTGATCCGTTCGTTTGCTTTGGCGCGGCCCCTGGCGTGGTCCCAGCAGCGGACGTGTCATGCGTAAGGCTGCACCTCTCTCGTGCTGTGAAAAGCACACTCACTTTACACAAGTGTGCAGATGGTTCACCACTGTGGGGTGAGGGATTCTCTGGTTAACCGGAGAAAAAAGGTTTTAATCAAGGGTAATGGTGCTGATGGAAGTGCAGTGTGGCTCGCTTAACTGGGATAAGGAACCGTGTCTGTGATCAGAAGGTCAAATCCCAGAGTGATACCACCATTGAGATCTTGTGTACACCCTTAAACCCATTGCTTCAGGGGCTGTCAGATATCTTCTAAGTCTGTAAAATGTAGAAGTGTCATGGGTGTTGCAGGTTCTTTAATGTAACAACAAAGAAATCATGCGGCACAATTAGCCCCCATGTTGGCATTGCCCAGCTGGCGCCTTTTTAACCCTATCCGTGAAAGACGACCCAACTGGCCTTCGTCCGCCGTTTGTAGACCCAACTCCTTGCCCCGTACTGAGTCCCTGCTATGCTATTTATAAAGCAGACAAGGATTTAGTTTTGAAAGGATTTAGTTCTTCACCTCAAGGCCAGTTAGGCTGCAGGGCACACGGTGACATTAAGCCACTTTGTATTAGCATCTTAATTATGAAATCCGTTAATTAAGAGAGCTGGTTTCCATGATGACGTTCAGCGGATTAATGCTCAGAAATGTACAAACAGGTTTTTTGAAGTACGACCCGTAGGTTTTTATGTGGCAGTTATTTTTTTTTTATCTGTTATACATTAGTAATTAAATCCATTATCCATTATTTTGCATTTAATGCCCATCAGTGCTGCTTACGAATGTCATTTTTCATGTCCACTGAGATTTTCTTACCTCTGCTGGCATTCATATGTTTCTCATATAATGTAAAAAATTGTAATAGAATGCTTCGTGACTGTATGATTTTGCTGTCTGTGCTACGTATAAGTCTTGTTGACGCTCTTGGCTGCTATTTATTAACTGGTATAACACAATCATTTATTGTTTTTATATTTATGCTGTTTGTATTATTATTTATGTGTGATATGCAGTGTCAAAGTCGCGTCTTACTGCCAGCCGGACAGCAAGCTGCGAGGTGAGCAGGAGCGGGAATTATGTTAGCAGCAGGGTATGAGGTCGTCTTGCACCGTGGCCTCTGCCGGTGCCGGGGGGGGGGGGGTCAGTGTGGAAGACAGAAATGTCCGCATTCCGTCAAAGTCAGAGAGCGGCACATCCTTAATGTCCGGCAACATGGAGGCCTCCTCCCTTCCCCGCTCTGCTTTCAGCCTCAGTTTCGCCCCCCCGCTGTGCGCCAGGTGCACACGTCGGTGACAGAATGAATTACCGCGGCACCTGTCCGCCCACCTTCGGCTAATCCGTGTCACCGGAGTTCACTCGCTGAAAGAAAAATGATAATGAAAGAAGAGAGATTCGAATGAAACATTACGTCCATCGAGAATCTGTTTTTTGGTGCTGGAGAGTTATTTTTGACACGCTTGCATTTCAGCTGCACCGATGCATGCATTGGGTGTGAAGCTGAAGCGTTTTCTCCCACAACGCATCTGGTGTTGCTGCTCCGATTGAAATAGTTCTGAGATTCTGTTCATTAGCCTCTGTGTTAAGCCTTTGCATTTTATTTTGTTGTCTCCTATGCTATTGCATCCATTATAAGCAAACTTAATTGTCCTTAAAGCAGTTTTTCTTTCAGCAACACAACTGTGTCAGACTCCTGATAAGAAAAGACTAAAATGCTATTTAGAGACTCACTACTTTAATTAACAAATTTTGATTAACTGGAAGATATTTTTGTTCGTGAGAAGGTGGGAGGAATAAACTTTGTTCACATTTTATAAAATCAGATTTTTTATCCTGCTGTTTCTCATTCCATGTTCCACGTTTCTGTCCCCTTCTTGCCTGTTCTTTCATCTTGCTCCCCATGTTGCTGAAACGGTACATCCTCTGTGACGGGGAGCCTGTTGCTATGGTAATGGGAGGCGGTTGCTTGGAAATGGGGCTACCAAGGAAACAATAGGGAGTGATGGGTTGGGGTGGCATGGAACTGCCCAAAATAGTAACTTGCTCACCTCTCCTGGCCTGCATTAATACCTACGCAACTGAATACTATGCCCCACGTCTGAAGACCCTCCCTGTACTGAGTTCACTCTTAGAGAACTCCACCATGACTAGTAAACTTTAGTTAGTCCCCATGTCTAGTTAGATATTCTGCCTTACCTCTTTTCAGTGATAAATTATTTCATCTCAAAGAAACCCAGATCTGAATGATTAATTACTGCAGTAATATTAAATTTTGAGCTCTTACTTCATGCAGCAGACAGGTTTATAGCCTGGCTCTGTCACACTGATGTCAGTCACTCCATGCCCTCGAAGTGGCTTCCTGTTTACAATCCGTGCTAAAAGTGCAGCGACTTAAATCAAAACAAATAGTGTTCTCCCGCGTATTCACACTAATGTACCATATTTTTTAAGTCACTGGGTTCTGCCACTTAATGGAGATTAGAGCATCTTAAAATAGCTCTTTACTCTTGACATCCATTGCTCTTCAAGGGTACAGTCAAGTGAAAATGGAAATGTGTACTTTAATCCATTTAGGTGTCCGATTGCTAATGGTGTGAAATATCAGCGATAGCGAGAGTGACACTGTGTGGGTCCATAGTGGGTGAGGAACCCATTCTTCTCTCCTGTTTATGTATCCAGGCTTATTCCAGTGAAGTGGGTCCATGCGGCAGAGGTCTACGTAGCGAGAGCGGAGCACCAAGCCCTTATCTGTGGGCTGAAGGCTGCCACATTGTAACAGAGGCCTTTACCCGCCTTGCTGCTCTCAAACTCCCACGAGTGTCATTCATCTCCTGAGGTTCACTCAAACATTTAATTCAAAATTTGTTGCTAAAACGATTAGGGATCTAAAGAGGTATTTATGGGGCCGGTTTCCCGAACAAGGATTAAGACTAGTCTTGGACTAAATTGCCGTTTCAATGGAGATTCAGCATTGTAACTCAAAGCTAGTCTAGGCTTAGGCTTAATCCTTGACTGGGAAACTGGCCAATGAAGTTTTAGGAGTGGATTTCATGGTAATATGCTGCACTGATGTGCATGAAAAGAGCTAGCATTATTCAGAGTAAGTAGGAGTAACTACATGCTAAGTGGGTCTGTCTCAAACTGTGTATAATGTCCAGGGTAGCAGTAAAATAGATTCCAGATTGATTGTCATACACACAGTACAGTATGCGATGAAAATCTTACCATAGTCCTTCCAGCCACTGGTAAACAAATGAAACACAAACACAAATGAAGGTGCTTACAGACAGACAGTAAATATCATTACAGTCAGGACAATTAATATGTAAATAAGTAATGTAGTACAATGTAAACATAATTCAAAGAAGTTAATAAATGTCATTGACTTTGGCAGTAGCAGCCGGGCTTACCCTGGGCACACTTTAGGGTAGCTATTTGTGCACGTGTCATCACCACTGAATTGGTTTCCGTTCAGTAGACCGTATTAAACATATTGCAATTAATTCTGAGTAAAAAAATAGTCAAACTGTGAGTTCAGGAAACCTTGAAAGTCCACCTTCTTTTTGGTGTAGAGCTATTTCTATGCCACCTGCAGCGACTCGTAGCTGACGGAGTCCCTCCTTGCCGCTTTTGACTGTGACTGACAGCGCTCCCACACGCTGATCCGCCCGATACGATAAGCAGCTGGCGGAGGGCTTACGTAATTGCATGACACGTTATTCGTTTTCCGGACTGATTTGTGAAGGATAGATAAATAATAGAGGGTGGGGTGGAGAGAGAATTTGTGTAACCAGGGCAACGGTGGGTGTATGCTGAGCTGGCGGGGGGGGGGGGGGGCTCTGGCCCTTGCACACACCCCCTGCCTGTTAGACTATACCCAATACCGGGTTCGAAGGACCCGCCTTGCCGGAGTGCTCTGCATGTTTCACAGGACACGAACACATGCCGGCTTTTGTTTGACTCAAACCCGAGAATGAGCTCTTAATTTGTATATCTGCACCAGTGGGGGTGTCCCCGCTGTCCCTGGCATCTGGCATGCAGTAGAAAATGGCTGGGCATATTGATGTATTCCACTGTTTTGTTTACACTACAACTGTGGCGGCCATGTTCTCCATTTCGGATCACAGAGAACAAGCTCCGGAGCCTATTTTGGGTTCATCCGTCTACCATCTTTCTACCGCCTCCCTCCCATGTGTGACATGCGGACAGGCTGTCACGCCAAGGGTTCACCCTGAGATCGGCAGTGGGGGGGGGCTGGGGACATACAGAGGGTGATGGTCTGAATGGGCTCAGGCTCTGCTGCAAAAACAGCTGGTCCGGGGGGGGGGGGGGGTGTCAAAAAAGCCAGCAAAGGCACTTAGAGAGAGGAGCAGGAGGTCTGTGAAAGGTGCTGAGAGGATGGGAGACTCTCAGAGACTGTGCACCTTGAAGATAGAGTTACCTGAGGAGAAGGAGAGGGAATAGAGTAGCAGATAGGCAAAGGTGGGGCGGGGGTACATATGCCCCCTGAGGCTCTGGGTGCCATTTTCAATCCTGGACAGATTGAGGAGGAACATCTAGACTGAGAAATCGGGTATGCAGCGTCTGGATGGACAGAGGAGAGGAGAGGAAAAAAAATTCATGGGAGGAACATTTTGATGTGGGACTCGTCAGTGGCGAATGAGCAGCCAGAAACACGTCACATGATTCGAGTTGTAGAGAGGCTGTGGGAGGGGGAATTAAGCAGAACATTCAGCTCGGTGCCAGTGCTGCTTCTGGTCAGTCGTCGAGCAGAGCGGCAGCGACAGGAGAGAGTGTGAACGGTGTACACACACACACACACACACACACGTTCTACAGAACAAGGGAGAGCAAGGGGACACGCGTCAGGATATCAGGGGAGAGATTCAGCTCACAGGCGACAGAGGGAGGAAAGGATGTCTTCTCTCTCCAACCAGAAGCCGGCAGCTCCGTTCTCGGAGTACAGCGAGCTGTGCAAGGCGCCCCCCCAGGGCTGGGACTGGCGGCACACGGAGATGGGGGTACCCTCGCAGGTGTCCGGACTCACCGATGAGGACAAGCTCTGCTTCTTTGAAGGCTCGGACAGGGATGCGGGGCTGAAGGCGGCTTGCTGGGCGGACGGCACGTCGCTGGGCAGCACTGGGGAGAGTCCGGAGAGCCCCCTGTCATCCTCGCCGTCCCCATGTGGCAAGCTGCCTGCCCCACCGGGGTATGGGGGCAGTGGGAGGCTCGGCGTCCTAGCTGAAGCTGAAGCTGACAGCAGCCCGGTTGATGTCTTGCCGGCGGCAAACTCGTTTGAGATGGCCAAGAGTAGCGCCACGCTGACCAAAACCTCAGTGGGACCTGCAGCCCCCAACTACTGTGTGATCGGGGTGGTGGGTGTCTGCAACCCCCCCGCAGTAGGGGGGCCCTCAGAGGACAGCGACGGAGATGCTGAGCCCTGCTTCATGGGCCGCGCCGAGAAGCAGCGTAAGGCCATGCGGCGCGCCATGTCCGAGTGTACTCACCTCTCCGTACCGGCCAGCCTCCAGCTGCCCGACAAGTACCCTGGCAAGGTGCCGCGGCTGGACGAACTGACCTCCCCCGGGGCGGCGCCGCGGCGCACCCAATCCACCGTCAAGCGGTCCCTCACTGTGGCAGACAGGCAGCCGTCAACGCCGCCCCCAGTCGTGTCATTCACTGCCGCTGACTTCAAACAGGAAGTGAGGGCTTCTCCCCAGCTGACTTTGGAGAGTGAAACCAGGGGCTGCTCCCGCGACGTGCCGGACGGCGCCCCAGATGTACTGCTGATGCAGAAAGAGGGGAGCATTCTGCTGGAAGTGCCCTCTGGCGGGCTGAACATCAGTAGATCTGCTGCTGGAAGTGCCTTTGCAGCCGCCGAGGGTAGGTCACGTCATACGTAACCCGCTTGCCCGCCCCCAAAACACCCC
>JABFEB020000033.1:11612357-11625393 GCA_019775895.2 Stomatorhinus ivindoensis | reverse complement strand
CTCACTGGACCTGGCGCCCAGAACGCGACGCGCCTGCTACAACCTCCTCTCTCCCACTGCCTTCCTCGGGTCCCCTGCCTCTCTCCCACTGCCCAGTAGGACAGGCAGGCAGTAAAACATTGCACTCACACCTCATCCTATCCCCTTCCTGCCATTTTTGGTCATCACCCACCCCATTTTAATCCCACCCTCCTTCCGCATTCCCTCATTGGCTAAGCTAGGTAGCCTGGGGTTGGGGTCTCTCCTGGTGGGTCACATGGGATTTAAGATGCCCCTCCTCTTTCTGCTGGGTGACCCATACCCTGCCCCGATCCCTGGAACCTTTCAGGGAGGCAGGGTCAGGTCAATAAGGTTGTTGAAGGGGTCCTTCTACTTCCCGCTACTTCCCGAGACCCCTCGCCCTCACGGTGTCGCCCCTAGAGAAGAGCACAGTCCTTTCCCCTGTAGCACTTTAGCTTTGTGTCTTAGTGAGAGAGTAACCTCTTGGATAACGGTGTCCTGTTTATGCAGTTATTGACCATCTTAGCCTTCCATGACTATAGTGAGCAGAGCAAATGTTCTCAAACTTTTTACACCGCTTACCACCTTAGAAAACACTAGGCTGTCCTCATACCATCATTATGACCGACATCATACATGGAAATACCTCCATATACCTGTAGAGGGCACACCATAATTTGAGAACCACTGGTGTAGAGCATAAAGAGTAGTCTGGTAGAAGTAACTCCAGTAACCCCTGTTAGCGAGCATGCGCAACAGTTGTGTGGTCCCAGCAGCCATTGTCATTTTAGCCTGAGCCCCCAGCCCCATCTGCAAATGGGAACCACCCCTGTCCCCCATCTGCCTCCACTGCTGAACTGTTAGCATCAGTGCAGTGCATCAAGGTAGACTGAGAATTCAGCATAATCTTAGAACCTTTACACTCGTCCAGTTTGCCTAATGGTGTATTGCAGTATTCCCCGTGACACCCAGTTGTCTCGTTCCAGTCTGTTTCTCGTATTATTATTATTGTTATTATTATTGCTGTTGTAAGGCTTTCTATTTATTTATTTATTTTTTTAAGTTCCCAGTGGTTTGCGTTTTCTTTCCAGTGAATGTCCGCAAAGGCCTGATTTTGGTAGCCAAAGTGGTTAGCGATTATATCACGAGTGCTCGTCTATATTGCACATTTTGTTTAGTGAATCCATTTCAGTACATTGACTTAATGGGAACCCCTACTTTGGGTTTTCCGTTACACTGTAGTGCTTCTCTCAGCCGAGCGGAAAGCTGCCTGGCACCGCTGGGTCCACATGATTCGGCGTTGTTAGCCGACTGGCCACGGGCGATGAAAACTGGTGCCTCCAGTGTTACCCGCGGTGGAGGAGAGAGCGCAGTTGTGCGCTGGTGATGTTATACGTCAGAAAAGCACTTGTCATCTGCGGACACCCTCCGTGGGATACCATCAGCTAGGCGTCCGTGGCAGTGAGAGATGGGTCAGGGAAGGAGAAAAGGATGGCGTGAGATCACATGTAAGAGTCACAGTGATGTCATCTTTGAGAGGTAGTCAGGGGGGCAGGTAGAGTGGAAGTTATATAGCAGGAAGGGGGGGGGCAGTCAGACTGAAACTGATACAACTCTAATTATGACAGTGGGCAGTAGGCAGGTCAGTTGATTAATTAGTGTTAATCAGGATTGCTTTGTCCTGTATTAATGCAGTGGCATCGGAACCTGTGCTCTAAGATCTACTAGTAAGTACTGTTTCTTATAAACTCATGCCTTATATCATTCACCTTACTTATTACATACACTTAAAATTCTAATACCATGTTCTTTTGAGGCTGTCTGTCTGTGCGAGAGGGAGTATGGCCATAAGACTGGTTGCTTGCGTTCACATGTATGCGTTATCCGTCCCCCTGCCTCCCTGTCCCAGTCCCCCTCAGAAACCTGGTGATGAATGAGACATAAACATTATGGCCCCTCTGTCAGAACACACAGCTTTCTTTGCATTCAGTGTGAGTGAAGGGTGGTGTGGTGAAATGCGACGGTAGGAACAATCAGCACTGAGCTAATGAACAAAAACGGCGGGATATCATGTGATCATCGGTAGTATAGTGTCATAACAAGGTTTTAATGCTTTATGGCAGGGAGAGTCTGTATAATACAGAAAAACCTGCATGTACAATATGAAGGAAATTTGATCGCAATAAAGTAATGGTGTGTACATGTGGTCATACAGCACTGTAATATTAAGTATTATTATGTGGTCGTTCAGGCTGGCAGGCTGCTCCTGCTATGAGGGTATACATTGTTTTAGTTTGTTGCATTAAAAACAAATATTTAAAATTAAAGGTTTGAGACAAACTAATATGTTGAGTTGGAAGAACAAATGTATGTTAGGAAAAATGCTGTGCTTTTTTAATATCAGAAATGTTTTTTTCAGTATGAGAAATTTGTACTGTGGAGCTTTTTAAAAGAGTAGTATCGCTGAGGTTTTCCTGTCGATCCTCGAGGTTTTGCCTCTGGTTCTCCAGCCAATCACGTTGCATCCTCCCTGCAGACTACCCAGCCTACACGTCACTCTCCTTCGAGAATGTCCCGCTTGTAGCGTAGATGTATAGTTATTTGTTGTCACATTGGGCTTATTGGCCCATGAGAGAAATCATACACCTGAACAGTTAAGTAGGTTTGGGCTATTGCGATAGTGTGCCGCTTTCAATGCCTTCTGTTTGGCGGCTGAAATATGAGAATGATTTAAAATATCACGTCTGAGACGCCACACGTGTATATGCATTCATATTCACATCAACACATCCTCAATTTTGAGTTGTCCTGTAGACAGGACATTTAAATACAATTACCACGAAAGGAATGGGACCTCCAAAGACAACCAATTGAAAAGCAAAAAAATCACCAATTGAAAAGCAAATTCTCAAAACTCGGTCCATATTTTTTGTTGTTTTTTAGATAAGACCTCTAATGACCTAAAGTCAGACTTCGTCATCAAATGTTACAATATTGGGAACCAAAACTCACTCAGTCCTTGTAATCCAGCGGACCTGTTGATAGGTAATGATGTGTGTTTGTTTGTATAAGGAAAGAAGCAGAGAATCCAAATCTGTTAGGCCAAAACTAGAATTTTGAATTAGAATTTAGAAGAAATTAGTGATTAATTGGCTATAAAGAGACATAGTTTTTTAAGTGGTTCCTTCAATATGTTCCACGTACCTGCCCCATGACCCCATCATGAAACATCATCACCCAACAGGAAGGGCCTCTCTGGGTGCCACAGCAGGAAACAGCGGCCTCTTCGATGTTGTTTGGATCAAAAATAAAAAGGAAATGGGATCAAAAAAAAAGTCACCAATAAAAGGCATGTCACCTGATATAAGAGGAATGATGTATGGGAAGTATTATGATAGGCAGGTTGATATTCTTTCCATGAGCTACATCCCAATTTAGGCATGGCTCAGGAGCGCCATAGAGAAAGTTAGCAGCTCTCCCTGAATGACTGACGAGCTTTCCACGTACTAAGGGTCTATGTACTGACTTAGCGGTTAGAAACCTCCCCAACCCTGCCTATGCTGATAGTCCACGCCAAATGTGGATATATTTAACGATAACAAAAGCATGCTGAAGATGGTTCAGCTACATAAATGTTTGCCATTTGCGTGTGCAGGGCTTGTTTGTGGTTTTTCTTTTTATCTTTTTTGGAACAACGTGTTTGTGATTAATTGTTATTAGTGACGTGATTATTAAACAACGTTAAAGGACACTGAAAATGTATGTGTGCTGCTATTAAAATACACTTGGCAGAAGCAACCGCCATGTTTGACAGAGAATAATCCAATCTCATGCGGGAAGAGGCACATGGTCACTTGATACTGTGATGGGATGAAGGACTTGATTTCAATTTAGCTAACAGAGGTAACACTGCCAGGATCAAGAGCTGAGGTCCAGACGTCTGGCGTGTGAGGGATGAGAGGCAAACTGGTCTTAACGCCAGAATTCCAAGAATGGTTGCACCGTGTGCTGGCAGGACACGGTTTTGCTCCGTTCTCTGCTGGGGGCCTGGGGGAAACTCATGAATATTCATGAAGAAAGTGCTACCTGATTGCATTGGCAGGTCGAACTGTTGTCAGAAGCATCCCAGAAGCTGCATCCAGCAAAATAAACGCGGCATGTATCTTAAGTGAAGCAGAATGGAGAGCTGCTTCTGGGACAGTTCTGAACCACGACGTGGCACTTTGGGTGGAATCAGAGCATTGACTAGAGTAGCCGATTAGCCAGCCAGAACGTGGTACAACCGCTCTCAGTGGAATTCCGGCATTAAAGTCCTGAGCTGCAGGTGATTGTCACACTGTTCCACTTGCATTTTGAAGCATTAATTATACAAGGGAACACATGCCAATCCTACAGTCTAAACATTTGAATGGCTCAGACTTCTTAAACAGCCAACAGGTAAGCCAGGGCTTTTTAAGGTCCAAGTCCTGCTGATTTTCTAACATTCCTTTTCTCATGAACCAGATGCAAAGCATCTGCGGCCAATCAGAATCAGCAGTTATTAAACTACTTGGGAGAACTGAAAACAAGGCCTGGATTTAGAATTCAGATCGAGTTTGAAAGAGCTCTGAGAGGTACTCCATGAAAGTAGCTAAAGAAAGGCAGACTTTACTGAAAACGTCAGACTACACCTAGCTCCTTCTCTAAACGTAGCCTCATATCGTTTCACGAATGCAGTTCAGTTTTAACTAATCGAGGGTCATTCAAGACAGACTTAAGAAGCCCAAATAAATGGATGAACGATTGATCGACCAAATGAGTCGGAAAGCCTGTAAAATGAGAGCGGTGTTTCTTTCTGCCGCAGAATAAAAGCTGCTGATGGAGCTGTATGAAAAATACAAAGATGTACTCGTTAAAAAGGCTATAGTGTGGCCATAAACACAGCCAGGGAGTTGGCTTGGCAATGAATTTCAGACAGACAAAATGCACAATATTTACATAAAATGTTACAAGTGCTTAGTACAGTGGTTTATGCTGTTGCCTTATAATGTGAAAGTTGCTGGTTCGATCCCATAGCCAGTGGGGTCCCTTATGGGCTGATTTCATTCGTCATTATTACTGTATAATATTATTTGATTTCTGTAAAATACTTTCAATCACATCCATGTGAAATGTTCTGTACAAATAACCGTATCTTGTCTTTGCTATTTTAGTAATAAACTTTCAAAGTAGACAGTGACTAAACAAAACATAAAAATATTCATATTATTTTAACAGATTTTTTTCCAATTAGTCATTGCATTTCATGTTTCACCTTTGCAATATGCGTACGCTTTCGTTTTACAGTAAAATGCCGTTATAATGGACTTCAAGGGACCTGGCTAAACAGTCCGTTATATCCAGAGTTGCTGTATGCCCAGAACACGTAAACGGCCTTCATGTGCATTTACCCTCCACTACACCACTGAACGAAAGATTTGCGTTAATTAATCAGAATAATTACTTAAATACGTCGCATAATGCAGATAATACAGTGTCTCTCCGACCTATGTCAGCTAATTACCGTCAAATACTACCGTTTCTGGCAGAATTAAAACAAGACTCTGCTGTGTGCGCTTCCGCCATTTTTCAAACGTTTTTTTCCCCAATTCTTCCAGTAAGCTACTCAAGGAACAGCATTGGTTTCAGTCTACTTTTTCTTTTATGGCGGTCGGCCATAGTGGTACAGCGGCTTTGGTTAGCTTACTGCTCCCAGCTTAGGAGGTAGCCACTGTACTTATGTGTATAATAATGTAGACCCAACTAATCGATAATTATTATAATTAAATTAGTTTGCAACTACTTTAATAGTCGATTTTAATCGATTAGTTGTTGCAGCCACACTTGATTATTATATAATCTTATATAATGTAGTAATCCAACTTTACCTGAGCAGATGCGTGACTATTAATAATCCCGACTCCGTATCTGCGCTGGATATCACCGGCACGTCATGTACCTTGTAGGCGGAGCTGTATGTCCGTTATAATCGAACAAAACTACAACTAAAAGCGGCCCTGGGGACCAAATTGTTTGTACATTATAAGCGAAATTCCGTTATATGGCAGTCCGCTATATCCGATGCTTTTTCTGCAAGTTCATAAAGGCGCGCGGCCAGGGGCATTCCCTTAATCCTGCTTCGTGGAATACCCCCTGGAGTAAGCCTTTAGCCTGCGATCGGTGGGGGAAAGTGAAGCAGTGCCAGTGTTGCCAACTATTTCCAATGAAAAGTAGCTAAAGCCTGCCCGAAAAGTAGCTAAATGTTGCCATATGACATCACACACTAATTTGCATGTCAGTGACGTCATCACGTAGTATCTGACAAGCGTATGCCCGTCATGTCTCTACTCTCTGAGGCGCCGTGTATTATATTATATTAAAACATTAGATCCAGATGCACAATAAATAGGTTCTTATTAACGTATTACTTTGCGTGATGTCACTGCGTAATCGCAACTCAAAACTACATCTTTATGTAGTATACATAATGCCACCGTTACATGTTTTCTCAAATTGACTGGCCATCTCAGCAAAAACATTTGAAATATGTCCATTTAGATTTGTATGAAAAATATAGTTGACTATTTGTAAAAGTAGTACAAACACTTTTTGATAAGAATTTTTAATTTTTAACACTGATAATAATGAGCAGCTACAGTAACTAAATTTTAACTGTGGTTGCTCTTAATTCACTTAAAAATGTGAAGTGTGTGCTACTGCTGTTGCAATCAGCCAACAAATTTTGCTGCTACAGCTGTGCCTGGCTATTTAGACCTTACAGCTCCTCCCCCACACTCTACTGAGTGAAGCCTGCAGCCACTGCTCTTTTGAGTCACTTTTAAAAAATTGCAAAAAGTAGCCAAATGAATGTTAAAAATTGCTAAATTTGTTGCTAGGTGCTTTTTGAAAAAAAAGTTGCTAGGGTAGTATGAAAAGTTGCTAAATCTAGCAACAAAATTGCTAAGTTGGCAACACTGAGCAGTGCTTAGTAAGATTGGCTGATTAAACAGCTGTGTGTGGAATTGGAGCCAATTATCCGTTGATTATTCTGAATTTATTACAAAACCGGTCTTTGCCTAACCTTGTACATAGAATGGTGAATAGGTTCAGTCCATTGTAAAAACAGCTTCCTGCTGACATAAGTTTTGCTTTTCTCTGAATTTCCCCCATGCATTGTCCATAATAATGTGTAAACATTGCTTAACCCCTTAAACAACCAGACTATGGCAGCATATGGAGTAATTTATATTATGCTGGAAATAGGATTAGGATTGCAGGATGCTGACGATGTAGATTCTGCCACTTATAAAAATGCATGTTTTTGGATTGAATTTCCTGCAGCAAGAGTCCTATAGCTAGTCAACCCAATACACTTACTGCTTTTTCCTTCCCCCAAGTGAAATTGTCAGGTGCCTTCAGTTCTCTTATACTGAAGAGCTCTGTCTATTGGAAACATGCACTTAGGTTTGTCTGGCAAAGCAGGAGCCAAAGACACCCTGTGGTGGGGTAACCAGCTCAAGATCATGTTAGTCTGGTACCAGGTCAACCAAAGAAACTGACCACTACCTAAGCATGCCAGGTGTACCTAAGCATTAGACACAGAACCCAGTATCATAGGAGGCCTTAGAGTAAACTGTATGACCAGCTCTCACTATCTAGCTCACTAGGATCTTTAGTCTAGGGACATGAAGTCACATCTACAGAGTAGGGTTAATCAGTGGTAAGGACTCATGAGTAAAGGGGGGTCATTGGGGACAAAGCCATTAGTTAATGAGCTTTATTCTTGAGGACAGATACACTCATTTCCAACGTAGCACAATCCCCAGAACACCAATGACCACCAGGGCAACTGCAGCAAGCATTCCAGCCAAAGCCATGACCTCCAGGGTAACACCTGAGTAGAGGAGCAAGCCAGTGTCAGTACATCCAAGGACCTTCACCCAAGTACTAATACATTTCCAAAGGGGCAAAAACAGCTTTCAGCTACATACCTGGGTGAGCAGTTTGGTCCTCTGCCTTAGAAGTCTCAGCTCCTGGGGTGTGATGACCATCATGCAGCAGAGGCTTCTCAGCCACAGAAAATGGGCCCACAATCGCTGTACTTTCCCACCATAGAGCTGCAAGCCAGGATAGTCAGTCACAGCACCATCATAAACAGTCAGGTGTAGTACATGGGGACACCCATACTCATCAGATCTCTTGCTTTCCTGGGACTGCAGTCTGTGTCACAGCAGCCACACACCTGGTCATTACCATCTGCAGCTGTCCACCTAGCAATGAATGAGAGCTCAAGCCACACTGAGCCAGACACTAGGCCTCAAAGCTGTATACACACACACACACACACACACACACCTGGTAGCAGAGAATGAACAGGCCTTGTGCATCTCATCTGTAGGCCCAGATGCTACAGTTGCTTTCAGAAGACAGGTAATGTAGATCTATAAGAAGCAGTACAAAGCAGTTAGTGTCAGCGTATGCAGCACTCCTGGGCTTGCATCCATGACTCACCAAGTTGCTAGTGGCCTGCAAGAACCTGAAGGCATCCAACTGCATCTGCAGCTTGTCGTCCTGCTTTTGGGGTAGGAAGCGGGAATTGGAGGCAGGCAGCTTGCTATCATTCAGGCAGCTGAAGGACACATTCAGGAAGCATTAAAGATTGCCATTCACATGGAACTACAGCAGCCTACTACCCACCCATGGTTTACCACCAAGTCATATCTAGGGACAGAAGTTGCATCAGGGGTTGAGGTGGCCACGCAGCTATCCACAAACACACGAAGGGGATGGTGGTTTGCCACGGTCACAGAGGCTTCAATGTTGAGGAGATCCCCCAGGGAGAAGTCATTTGAGGTTCTGTTAAGCTGCCAGTCATCTACAGAAGCAGACATGCATTAAGTACAGAAAACAGCAAGCCATAGTCACAAGACAAAGACTCACCATTCATGAGCTTAAGTGAGAAGACCAAGATGTCCTCAGCAGCCTTGGTAGTAGAGAAGGGAACCCAGTTTGGCACCAATGCATCACTGCTCACATTGTGCTTCCTACAAATTCGGGACCAAAATTAGAAGCCAGTTAAGTCAAAGTAGAGAGTCACCGCCACAGCAACAAACTACGCATCCTGACCTCGAATAGTGGCACTCAATACTGAACACAGCACCATTAGTCCGCACAATAGGCGTGCCGCCAATTCCAGTAGGAATATAGATCAGGGTGAAGGTGTACACAAGGGAGTTGTCAGTCATCTGGAAGAAAATGCATCATTAGTAGCAATGTGTGGCCTGTCCAACACCCAAAGGGGCACAGACTCCATACCATCAGTTGGCTCCCACAATCCTGCAGCTCAGATTCAAACCTCAGAACCGGAGCAGAAGCATCCTGTACCACTGGTGCGCAGCCTCCCAACGTTACATCAGCAGGCTGGATCAGTTGGCCAACGCCTAGTTGGCCTCTCGGCACCTCCACAAGAACCGAGCTCTCGCTACATGCCACCTTGATAGCACTGGGACTTGTCTGCGCCGGGGGGACGGCGGCCACGGCTGACCCCACCTGCCCAAGTTGTAGCTGGCCCTGGGAACCAGTGGCTGCTGCTGGTTTTGTCTGCCCAAATTGTACTTGGCCCAGGGGGGCAGAAGTGGCTACCGGGCGCAGGAACCCAAGAGAGAACTTGCTCAGGGGGGTGGCAGCTGGCATCGGCAGCACCTGCCCCAACGCTGCCTGCACTCGGGAGATGGCGGCTGCCACTGATTGCTCTAACCGTGCCTGTGCCTTAGAAACCTCAGCCATTGCAGTCTGTGCTCCTACATTTGACTTTGCAGACACAGGATATAGAGTAACCTCTGGGCTTATTTTCATTGGAGACCAAGCATTACAAACCCAAACAAATAAGAGCAGTACTACTACAGATCTCCTTTGCAGTCCCATCGTTGTGCTTTAGTTACAGAGGTTACTGTGTTTGGTCTTTGTCCCAAAATCTAATTTATATCAAGCTGAAAGTTCTCTCCTAGCAGGCATCTAATCTTGTCCTGATTGAAGGAAACAACTTTTTGGCCCTGCAGCTAATTAAGCGTTTGTGAGTATTATCTGACCTTGTACTGAATGAATAATGCTCTCTTTTGTCATTTTTGCTTACATTTTCATGCACATCAATCTAGAAAATGGGTAATCTTTCTGGTGGCATTTGGTGTACATAAAAAATGCAACGTGCAAATGGTGAAATAACTTGGTTTGAGGCTGCATAATGTAATTAGAATACCTACAGCTCCTGCAACTGAGTGAATGAATTATCTTCAAAATCACAAAAAATAACAATAATTAACTAAGTCAAATAAGGGCGTTGAGCTCAAGGTTATTCCTATTGCACAAGGACACCAGGTGATCAATCTCCTGTCTGCAGGCAGACTCATCCCCATCAGAGATGAGTTTGACGAGGGTGGTGTCATCTGCAAATTTCAGGAACTTGACAGACAGGTGGGTGGAGGTGCAGCTGTTCCTTGTAAGCACACTAACTGCTGGAAGGTTATATCTCTGGAGCAGGATCTACACCTGTCTCTGCAGCCAAAAGCTTCACGGTGTGAAGAATCGCTTTTCCAATATGGCTGCCAAATTGGTCACTTGCGGTCACATGCATGCAAGTCTTGTAAATGCATATGTGACAGGTCACAGTATTGGGTATTGCTTTTCATACAAAGGTGTATACCTTTCTTCCTTTCTCTTTCTATCTGCCCCCCACCACCACCCCTCTTCGGAGGACAACTTTATTTTAAATTGAAGTTACAGTGTAAAGATCCAATCACACCTATGGGCAACTGAGTAACTCTGCTTCGCATTTGCGTGTTTTTGGACCGTGGGGGGCGGGAACTGGAGAAAACCACGTGGAGAGAACATCACATGTGTAAAGCCAGGCCGGACACTCGAACCCGGGGCCTTGAGAAACAACGCAATAGTGCAAACCAGCGTCTCACCATCCCAGAATGAAACCCATTTTAGTTAAAATAATTTATTTTACTCTGGCTGAAATCAGAACATTTTAAAAGCTAAAATGAAACCGACTGGTGTGAGGTTTTCAATTTGAGACAAGTCTGCACTCGCGTGTGTGTGTGTGTGTGTGTGTGTGTGTCTGCATGTTCTCCATGTGTTGTGGGGGATTTCACTGGGTACTCTGGCTTCTTTCTTCAGTCACATGACACGGACACACACCACCGTGATCTTCATGTCCTTGGTGATGTGGTCCTGCCCGGTGAGGGACAGGACGTGTGGCAGGTAGAGAGTGACGTAGATGATGCCACCGCAGGCCGCCGACAGGTCAGCCTTGTCGAAGAACACACTCATCAGGAAGCACTGTGCGATAGTCGCCGTGGCGAAGAACAGCAGGAACAAGAAGAGGATGACAGGATTGCTGTAGTACAGAACCTTCCCAGTCTGAAAAATGACCAAACCAACACATGACCTTTTTTAATATTTACAATAAATTATTAGTAGCACACCCACTTTAACCTGAAATAAACCTCCTCTTAAATCCATATTTAAAATAAGTAATTAAAATCCACTTTGAGAAGGGAATACATTACTGGGAAAAATGCTAAGTTGCGGTACCAGCCGCCTCTCAGATGTAACATTTAAAAATCTCCACTAGATGGCACTGTTACACAAAAATGTAACTAGTCCGCCTAATGTAAATTCCACCTTTAGCTGAGGTATAGGCTTGTAAAAAGCCTAAGATTCAGATGACTACAGTTTAAGATGTTGTTAGTTCATTGAAGGTAATGGTAATGGTTATCAAAAAATGGAATGAACAAATCGGTAATTTTATACATCTAAAAGAAAAGAGTGCATTGTGACCATGATGATGGTGGTGACCAGCGCTGTGTTGACAGTCATCATCAGGAAGCTCTCAGTGAACCAGCTGGTCCACATCACACTGCTGATCACACCCATGGCCTTCAGCGTTTACTTCAGCCTCATCTCTTTCTCCAACACGATGCTCTTCACCAGCATGGACGCTGAGTACACCCATGCCAGGACCACGAAGGTGGGAAAGATGTGGCTGAACATCGACATGAAGCTGAACACAGTGGGGGACAGGAGATGGCACAAGTGTTCAGTGATTTCTGGTGTCTTTACAGAAGTGATCTACCTTATCATCACCCAGGAAAGTAACCATGAAAGTTCATGAGAAGAACATCACTGGAGCTTCTAGACATCCTGCTGTACAGGTTAATCAGAACACTTTCAAATAATGAGGATAACCTTAAACAAATATAAGAATAAAAGACACATCCATCTATCTAACTGCTCACCCTGGTTGGGGTTACGGTAGGACCTGAAGTCTATCCCAGGCAGCAGACAGCTGATATATGCACACTAAGGCAATGCTCTCTGGGCAATTTAGGGATGCTGAGAGCTGAAATGCATGTCTTTGGACTACAGAAGCAAACCGGCAAAACACGAACAAAACAGGAAAACTTCACACACATACAACTGAGGTGGGATTTCAAAGGGTGTGGCAACCAGAGGTGAGATCTATCTATCTATCTATCTATCTATCTATCTATCTATCTATCTATCTATCTATCTATCTATCTATCTATCTATCCAACTATCTATCTATCTATCTATCTATCTATCTATCTATCTAAGGAACCTATTTTTTTTATTACTAATGGATGATTATTGTCATATGTTCATAAATCTCTAATTCGTTTTTTTTTCATATGGTTCTGCCTCTGCCTCCCAGTTAATATCTGAGGGTCTGAGGACAGATTTAAGGATTTGGAGCATTTGACTGGGTTGGTAATTGAATTTTATGTATGTAGCAGATGGGGCGGCACAGTGGTGCAGATGGGGCACAGTGGTGCAGATGGGGCGGCACAGTGGTGCAGATGGGGCACAGTGGTGCAGTGCTTAGCACTATTGCCTCCCACCTCTGAAGTCATGTAATCTCCCCCATGGCTCTGTGTGTGTAGAGTTTGCATGTTCTCCCTGTGTTGTCATTGGGTTTCCACAGGGTACTCTTATA
>JABFEB020000033.1:11578769-11591368 GCA_019775895.2 Stomatorhinus ivindoensis | reverse complement strand
ACCCTTGCTCCAATTTGGATGTGAATACTCTCAAATTACAGCTGAGAGTCTGCACTTTAAGCCGATATTGATTATATTATTGTATCCTGAATATGTTTTCGTAGACAGTTAAAATATCAAAACGTGTGTCACTGTCCAAATACTTTTAGGCCTGACTGTACTGTTTGATTACAGTATTTTACTTAAAATGGTGTTGTTTGACTAAATAAATGTGGACCATTGATGTTTAAATCTGCATATCACATTGTGTTAACTTAGGCCAAATCTATTTCAGGGAAGTTGATATCATACAGTGTCATTTTGCTGCTGCTACTACTACAATGGGACATGATGCAATTTCAAGTTAATAATTGTGTACCTTCAATTTGATGTTACAGTTTCATCTACTAATTAAGTATAATTGAAATCGGTTACATATTTGCCATCCTTTATACAGTTGTTGAAGGTGTTAGCTGTTTTGTCAGATGACTTTGGGACCAGGCAGTACCCATTATGTCAGTCCTCAACAGCACACAAAAGTTGAGGGAGTTATTTTTTCGGTCTTGGTCTCGTCTCAACATTGTCTTGGTTTTGACTTGGCCTGTCTTGGTCTTATCTTGGTCTCGATACCCTCTGGTCTTGGTAGTGTCTTGGTCTTGGTTTATGCGGTCTTGACTACAAGTCTAGTCTGAACATGGGCCCTCATGAACAGGGGTACTTTGTGATCACTGCAGGATTTCAAACTATAACTGCATACTGTGTTATCAATGGTTTTCTTGGCAACCAAGGTCTCTGCTGCTTTGAGATCATTAACAAGCTCCTTCTGTGTAGTTCTGGGGTTAGCCCTCACTGTTCTTAAGATCATTGATGCCACACAAAATGAAATTTACCTTGGGGCCTGAGATCCAGGGTGATTGATAGTTATTCTATCTTTCTTCCATTTGCAAATAATTCCACCAACAGTTGTCACTCTCTTACTAAGCTGCTTGCTGATGGTCATGTAGCTCATTCTACCATTGTCAAGGTTAACAATCTTGTCTCTGACATCCTTAGACAGCTCTCTGGTGTCTCTCATGGTGATAAGATTGAAGATCTAGAAAGATTAGTGATCAAAGAATGCTCTTTGAAGTAATGTCATTAAATGTGAATGCTGGCTTGGTATCTATTAATACTTAATTAAGTACTACTTGTGTAGTGTTAATATGTAAATTTCTTGCTGACTTGTGGGGGATCAAATACTTATTTCCCTAGATGAATGACAAATTGATTTGTACCTGTTACATAATGATTTTTTCTTGTTTTGTTGAAAATCTTCTGATGTTGAGATAAACATATTGAAATGATAGACTTCTCATTTCTTTATGAATGGGTGAACTTAGGAATTCATTGGGGTCAAATAATTATTTCTCTCATTGTATGCATAGACTGGACATACTGTATGTACTGTGCTTGACAGAATGGGCAGTCAGAACCACTGAAAATTTATGAGAGTATTATTTTCTGCATCCCTTGGTTGAGGGGCTGTCATTTGCCCCGAGATTCCTTCCGCAAATCTATTCCAGCTGCGAGAACCATGATGAATAGTTTAAAACTGTCAGTTATTTGCCAAACAGACTACTGATTAATGTTCTGTGACCTTTTCCTTCGACAGCAGAAAATGTCTTGCTAGGGGGATGTGAAGCCAAACTCGGGCGTGCAGAATGCCAAAAAGCCTTCTTGTGGTGAAGGTTACCTTACTAATTTATGAGAACCTGCCTTAAAGTTAGGGCTGGATGATATCACATTGATATTTTATCGCATATGTACAATAATTATCAGGGCTTTAGATGATGGGTGAAACATTTGGCTGGATGCCAGCTTGTCAGTATTATATAGACATTTATTTACAGCCACAATTTCTTGAACAGAATAGTAGTGCATATAAAATATTAATGAAGCATTTTATGATGACCAAAAGTTAATTATAAATTTGGCATATCCTTATTTTTAATAAACTTGTCAGACTTTAAACTGCAAAAAGTACTACTACACCACCAATTTTTTACCTTGTTTATCCACAAGATCGCCTCTTTTAAAAGATGTTGTGGCTGCTGACATGTTCCTTTCTTCACTGCCATTTCAGTGCATATCACACTGAAGTATACCAAACCATACTATACCAAACCAGAATTATGTGGCCAGCTCCGCTAACCAAATTTGATAAGCATGAAGATACTCAAAGTTTATACAGATTACTAACTTTTGAGTGTCACAAAACATATCTCATTAGTATTTTAGGCACACTACTACTCTGCTAAACAAATTGTGACTGTAAATAAACGTCCAAGTAATACTGAAAAGCAGGCGTCTGGAGAAATGTTTCACACATCATTGAAGCCCTGTTGATTATTGAAAATGTATGATATAATATCGATATGATATTGGTCAGACCTCTCTATAGTCGAGGTGGTGAAAAAGGAGTCACCTTCTAACAGTATCAAGAAAAATCTAATATAAAATATAAATTTTCAACATGAAGGAAATTATTTCATTTATTGAAATAAATGAAAAATAAGCTTGTTTAGACATTAGAGCAGATATTATTTAAATAAAATGTAAATGTTTACATTCAGAATTTTGGGCTCAGACATTTCAGATTTTTTTGTGAATGTTTATTCACTTGAAGCATGTTCTAGACAACTAACCAATGTTTACTAATCCAACTCACCCCCTTCTCTACCCATTGCCCTCTCCTATACTTTCACCATGCCTGCTCCCTCCCAGCCTCCCAGCTTCCCTCAGACACCAGGAAGGGCAAATGTTCTGAGTGGGATTCATCTGAGTGGAATGAACATGCTGAACACTGCCCCCCAGAGATCACCAGAGGCAGACACCCCAAGTGCAACTTGTCCGACTGTTACCAGGGCAAACACTGTGACCAGGGGCATGTCAGGCACATAAAGGGCAAACACCCTTCTGACTCCAACCCCATCAGACTCCACAAGCCTGAGTTGTCAGAGTATTGGAGGGAAGAGACTCATCATGGATATAACTGGTTGATGGATACTCGCGAGGAGCATTCATTTTTTATTAGAGCTAGTGGGGAGCTGAGTGACTCACAGGATTCACTGGAATTTGATATGATGGTGAGACGGAAGGAGAGACCTGCTGAGTTGTCTATGACTCCACGGCCCCACGAAAGAGACAAAAAGAGGAAAAGAGAGAGAAACAGGGAGGGCTGTCGAGGGCAAAAGTGGAATAAAGAAGATAACTGGGATAGGGATAGAATAGAGTGGGAGGGGAAGCATGCCAGAGACTGGGGGAGGAATGAAGTATGGGAAAAGGACAAGAACAAAGAAAGGGACAGGAACAGGGAGCTGGATAGAGACAGGGGGTGGGAAAGAAATAAAGACAGGAATAGTGAAAGTGACAGAGACAAGAGCAGTGAGTGTGAGAGAGGCAAAGACAGAGGTAGGGAGTGGGAGAGGGACAGGAACCGGGAGAGAGACAGGAATAACAGCAGGGAGGGGGATAAAGGCAAAGACTGTGAAATGGAAAGAGAAGGAGATGGGGAGCAGGAGGGGGGCAGCGATAGGAACAGGGAGAGTGACAGATACAGGGACAACAACAGGGAGAGGGGGGGAGACAGATACTTGAAGAGGGACAGGGAGTGGGGCAGAGACCAAGATGAGAAGCAAGAGAGGGACAGGGTAAGGGACAAGAACAGGGAGAGAGAGAGGGACAGAGACAGGGACAACAGCAGCGAGGGGGAGAAAGCCAGAGACAATGAGAGAGGAAGGGAGTGGGGGAGCGACAAAGTCAGAGTTGAGGAGCAAGATGGGGATAGAAATGGGGACAGAGAGGGGGACAGAGACAGGAGGGTAAGGAACATGGAGAGGGGGAAGGACAGAGAAATGAAGAGGAACAGGAACATGGAGTGGGAGAGAGACACAGACAAGAAGAGGAACAGGAATAGGGAGGGGATGAGGGACAGAAACAAAGATCAAGATAGGGTTAGACACAAAGATTCTCGTAATGGCAGAGTTCTTGATGGAGAAGGACCTGGCCTGAGCCAGATTTGGTTGGAGGAAAAGTTTGCAGATCAGGAGCACAAGCTGGGTAGGCGGATAGTGATTTCATGGGACGATGAATTTTTGTATAACTCATGCTTCAGAGCTGAAAGGAGAGGGGAGAGGAGGGATCACTGGGACCCCCATGAGGAGGTCCCAAGAGCACGCTCCTGTTCACATGAGGACACCTCCCAGTCTTTCTCCCCCAGGGGGCCAGGTATGATCAGGCCCCTGTGTGTGCTAGATCTGTTGCCAAGGGTGTTGCTGCTGCTTCTGGTGGTGGATCTGACCCTTGCATCTTTATATTGCTCTGACCTTGCATCTTAGTGTGGTAATATTTTTACTTCCTCATATTTGAAGTGAGAAAACACCTTTTGGGTTATGCCCATGGTCTCTTGCAAATATCAAAGATGTATTTGTGTGGTTTTTTCACTTGTGTATTCACACTGCTTTTCTTTTGATTTCATGACCTTGGGATATGGGTAATTCTGTTGCTTTGTCTTTTGCACTTGTTATTAAAAAGGACTTTTTCATGTATGTGGTGCCCTCATCAGGCAGGATGGCACATAGCGAATATGGGATGAGGGACGTTGTGCAGGGCCTCGGTCAGATGGACCTCCAAGAGCAGGAGATAAGGGACCTAGAGGTTGCCCGGAAACTGCAGGAAGAGGAGTTGAAGGTGGGCATCTCACCATTATAACGCCATCTAATGTTAAACTGTAGTGGATACACATATAATTCATTCTGTTGATCTGTGCATCCATCTTCTAGCTGCATATTTTGTTCAGTGTCATGGGGGGCTAGGGCCTGTTCCAGGCATCATAGGGCTGGGGTCCACCCTGCAATTGCAGTAAGCCATCATATTAGTGAAGCTTTATGGAGAAAAAATAATTGCCTAGTAAATCCAATAGCCTGTCTCAAATTCCCTGTTTCTTTAGGCAAGTGAGATTGACAAGAGAGCTGCACAAGTTGCACAGGATGCGGTAAGTTTATGATCATCCAGTCTCTTGTTCTCCAAGCATGGGAGTTTTTGCTTATCCTTCACTCAGTCTCTTGTAAATGTTCTGGTACTTAAATATGGTAATGTGCAAAATACACATTGATAAAGAGGGTAACCTTTGTGCCATAACCTCAAAGGTGTGGCGTCCTTCTTACAGTAATGTTATCAAGCCAGAAACAAAAGGTAATAAATAAGCATAAGTATGGGTTAAATTCTTATCAGTTGACTTTCTGTTGACAGGAAATTGCCCGTTTATTAATGGAGGAAGACAAACGGGTTTATAAGAAGTCCAGAGATCGAGAAAAGCCTTGTATGGACCATAGAAGACCAGAGGGAGATGAAAAGGTAACCAGTCCACCTGCCTGTTATTTCATGATATATTAGGCAATTAATCAGTATGTAGGTAATTTCATTCTGCTTTATCACTGCAGTACTATAATATTGGCTCATAAACCCTGCCTACATAAGGGTTATTGTAAGAATTAAAAAACAGTAACAATCTCACTACACTAAACGGTATTACTGAAGTATTATAGCACAGTTTCCTGATCATATGGAAAATACAGTGAGATGACTGATCCATGACAGTGTACCTTCTGTGTTGATGTTCCAGCCCGGATTCGAAGAAGTGGTGAGGCCCAGATCACGGGAGGAATACCAGCAGAGATCCAGGAACCACAAGGCAGATAGGTATTACAAATATTTGCTGCCCAGACAGCCCTCACACATCCTTCTAACTAACAGGAAGACACTTACAAAGTCCTCATTACATGTAAGATTGCTCATGCTTAAGCTCATACCCCCAACCCCCGAAACACATCCATGTTAATATCTCAGTAAGTTTATCTTGAATCATCAGCCTTGTCAATTCTGACATGTTAGGAAAGAAATTAAACATTTTATACTGTGGTAAGACTGACCAGCCATTTCATTTGTCAGTTGTAAATTTTTCAACTTCCTACTGCATCCTCTCTCTCTCAGACCGCCAGCTCGTTCCCATGACTATGAGAACATGGACTCCAGCTACCTGTATCCATCAGCCAACTATCCTGGTCGTGCTGCTCCTGGGCCAGAGACAACTTATAAAGGTGACATCATTCTCTGGAATACTGTCCCTTCTAGGACTGGTCCATCTCTGTATGTTCTTGGATTCTGTCATGGGTTATGTCATATTCATATCAAATTGATATCTAAGTGCTTGTTTTTTACCTGTCCATAGCTGATTGAATCTAAACTTTGCTTCCCTGACTCAAATAGACACAAGAAGCACGACTAGCCATATCCCAAATTCAGGACTAATGTGTACACAGTGAACTACTTTTGGTATGGTTGGAATTTGTCTTTTTATTGTCTTTATTTTAGGTCAGAATAGCTTGTTACACAGTGCACTACATTTCTCCAGGGCTTGGATGAAAGTGTTTCTAGCATTGTTTCCAAGCAAATATTCATTGTGTAGTTTCCTTTAACAGAATAAACCTAATAGATTGTACATAGTATTTATGTAAACATTATCAAAAGTATATAACCTCTTTATGTATATGTTGTACAACCCCAAATCAGAAAAAGTTGGGACAGGGTGGAAAATGTGAATAAGCAAGTTATCAATTTTCCTCAAATTTTATTTCATTGCAGGCAGTATGAACACAAAATAATTCATATTTTTTTTGTCAACATCATTTGATTTGTAAATAAATATCTATTCTTGCCATTCAGGCTTGCAACATATTTCAAAAAATGTTGGGACAGTACAGCATTTACCACTTTGTACAGTTCCCCTGTCTTTTAACAACACTTAAAAGATGTTTAGGTATTGAAGAAATCAAGTCACTAAGTGTTGCAGGTGTTAGTTTGTCCCATTCTTCCGGCAAACAACTTTTAGGTGCGCAGCAGTATGGGGTCTTCGTTGATGCATTTTTCGTTTCAAAATGCGCAAACATTCTCTATAGGAGACGAATCATGGCTGCCAGCAGGCCAGTCAAGCATTTGCACCCTCTTCTTACCCACCCATGCCTTTCTTATGCACGGTATGTGGTTTGGGATCGTCTTACTGAAATAAGCATGGGCGTCCCTGGTTCCTCCAAAACTGAGATATACTTCTCAGCATTGAAGGTGCCATCGCAGAAGTGCAAGCTACCTTTGCCGAAAGCACTGACACAACCCCATACCATGACAGACCCTAGCTTTTGGACTTGTATCTGGTAACACTCTGGATGGTCCTTTTCCTCTTTGGTCTGCAGCACACGGCATCCATTTATTCCAAAAAAGATGCGAAAAACCGATTAGTCTGACCACAATACACGTTTACACTGCACAATGGACCATCCCAGATGCCTCTGAGCCCAGAGAAGTCGACGGCGCTTCTGGACACTATTTATGTAGGGCTTCCTTTTGGCACAGTACAGTTTTAGCTGGCATTTACTAATGTATCTACGTACTGTAGTGCTTGAGAATGACTTCCTGAAGTAGTCCTGAGCCCACACAGTTATATCATTTATTGATGAATGACAGTTTTTAATGCAGTGCCGTCTGAGGGCTCGGAGATCACGGCCATTCAGTTTAGGCTTGCGCCCTTGGACTTTGCGCACGGTATTTTCTCCAGATTCACTGATTATTTTCATTATGTTATGCACTGTAGAGGGAGAAATGCCCAAATTTCTTCCTGCCTTTTTTTGAGAAACGTTTTTCTTCATAATTTCAAAGATTTTTGCCCGCACCTGGTGGCAAACTGGTGATCCTCTGCCCATCTTTGCTCCTAAAGGAGAAGGCCTTTCCTCGATGCTGTTTTTGTACCGAATCATGATTGCAATCACCTGCTAACATCACCAGTTTCAAATCACATCATTATTTAGCCATTAGACCTCATTACTACCCCTGAATTACCCCCATTCCAACTTTTTTTGGAATGTCTTGCAAGCCTAAATGGCAAGAATGGATGTTTATTTACAAATATTGTGTTCATACTGTCTGCAATGAAATAAAAGTTAAGGGAAATTTGTAAATTACTGCTTTATTTTTTTATTCACATTTTCCACACTGTCCCAACTTATTCTGATTTGGGGTTGTATATCTGCTTCATCAGGACTCGTGACTTTAAACTTTTCAGTCAGTGATTTATCTCAGTTAGTTTGATGTGTTACCTGTTTTGGCCATTATGGCTTTAGCACATGCTCTACAAACAGGGTTGCCATCCCTCTTGGATTGGCCGGGAAACTCAAGGAATTAAATGAGGCCTCATGGACTTTCAAGGCTTCAATATGGGAGACTTTTCATGTAAAAACTGGGGCTGTCAAAGTTAACGTATATGTGTTATTATTATTATTACAAGTCACAACATTTTATTTATCTGTTTGCATATGATGTTTTGATAGCTAAATGGAAGGATAGAATGAGCAGAGATTTGTAATAGATAAGGAAAAGTAACCTTTCCTTGTTATAAAAGACACACGAGCTTAAGTTGTGATGTTATACAGAATCCTAAAAGAAAATCAAAAACATACTTTAATGGCATATCATGGGTATGCCGTGAAGAAAAGGAAAAAATGTTGCCAGATGGCTCTGATGATAAACATTGTGGTTTTAATTTATTGAAGACTAATACCTTAAGATATTCCAGTTATTAGAAGCTTTCACATCAAAGTTCAGGTGCTTGTGGTCAACCAGTCAGTAAAGTTTATTGCTATAAGCCCCATCGCAGTACTTCCTAATTACGTAAAGTACCTACCAAGGACTAGGGACTGAAAAAAGTTTCAGGAACTACCTCCCAGGAACTACAATTGGATTGACGTCCTGTAGCAGGAACCTGACAGAAATTCCTAGTTCCTGAAAATATTTCCTCCTGTCCTGTCTGAAATGGTCATCTCTACCATATTACCCATGCAGTCTGCAGGAGTGCTCCCTTCCTCTATCATTTTGCCGTATCTATGAGGCAGCTGGGAGCCATGGTGTCTGATGATGCCAGTGTAGCTTCCCAGCTTCCCTTTCTTCCATGACAAAAATTGATCAGAATAGGGATCAAATAGCGGCATAAACCTCCTTGTGAATATTCAATGTTTTTGCCCTCCCCCCAGCTGATCTAAGACTCTTTTTCTTACAGGTTCCTACAACCGCCAGTGACCCTGCCCCCCCCAGTCCTGCCATTCGTACATTATTTTCTTTTGTTTCATTACAGTTCCATTTTGGATTCATGACAAGCGGATGCCTGCTGGGAAAACTGAGACTTGCAAGTAGACTTTTCCTGGAATTTTTGACACGGAACTTTCACAGAATGAATGCAGCCACCACACTACTGCTACTTATACTTTTTGTTTGAATTTGGGCTGGACAAAAAATGATATACGAAGGAGTTGATGGATGTTGCTTTGCTGTGCTCTTGAAGTCATGGCCATATTGCCAGAAGATATTTCTATTTATTTTTGGATAGTTACGGTCACGCACTTTCATCATACCAGCCATCACTCGGTTGTGTGTTTCCTGGTGGCTGTCCTTCAGATTACAGTTTTGCAACACGTTCACAATATAAGCTTCCAGGAACAGGCCAAGTTGGATTTGTCTGTGCTGTACTGTGGTGTCTTTGTTCTGTCCAATGGCTGCTGTTTGTCCTTGTTCATGTAGAAGATATAAGCGGCTTTGGGATCTCAATCTTTTCACTGAACCTAATCATGCAGCAGTGATCCAGCATGGAAATTTCCCCCCCTCTAACACATGGGAACCTCCACTCCATTTTCTGGACATGAGGCAACAATCCCCATTCTATAGAGTTAAGACTCGTCAGCAATCTACTCCCTTCAGGAGCTGAAGATACCATTACTAGAGGGAACTCACTGTCTTCATGTGTACTCTGCTGTTAACTTTGACATGTTTATTCATGTGTCTTTGTTCCCATTTTGCCTTGATGGCAATAATCTGAATGAATCAAATGTGTTTTTTTTTTCTATAAAAATATTTATAATTTTTAGTTGCCAAGTACTGAGCTTATGCTACTGCTAGATGTGCTGCAAGTTTTGTAGATGGAAAATGATCAAATTTTAAGTATTCATACAGTGTTTTGGTTGTCACTATACATTTATGGAAACCTAATTCTCTGGAGAGTTCGGGCTTTCTGGCTTTCTAAGAGTAAACAAAGCAAAGAAGGGGATGCCATATTATATTAATCATACACATATTACTCAGTCTACCCTATAAATATATTTCCAGGTTCCTGATAACAAGACATGGAGAACATTGACATACCTGTGTGTAGTACTGTCTAGAATCTTCTCCATTTCAAGACGTTTTTTTGATGGAAGTATGTTTTTTATGGGACAGAGTACATTTGTGATCTTGGGAGGCCTTCAAACTGTACACTGTTGCTGTAATGAATTTTAAAGTTGTCAAGCTGTTCCTCTATGCTCTTCTAGGATAGTGCTAAGAAGACCCCTCCTGCAAAAATAACATCATTCTCCAATGAAAGTTTTCCAAGAAATGGGGCAGATACCAATGGGGCAGATACCAACCAATGATTAATATTAAATGCTAAGCAGGACATGTTGCTTTGAGGACCTGCATGCAAAGCTTCAAATCAGAGAAGACTTAAGGTACACTGAAAGTACAGATCTTCATATAAACAGATGGTGAAGGGAAAAAATTACAGCATACAGTTTTTCTTAAATTACTTTTTAATTCCACTTAGTTATGTTTTGATTCTGTTTTGTGTGATCTGATCCACATCTTTTTGGCTTAATTCACAATTACTTTTGACTTTCAGTCTTTATTCCCCGCCCAGTGGCACTGCAGAAAACACTGCATGGTTTAACTGCACTCCTCCACCCATTTCCTTCCACATTTAGTCTATTCTTGCCTCTGTGATGTTCCTGTATCTCTGTAAAGATATCATTGTACACTACTCCACAAATCGTTGACTGCAGGTTACCAAAAAAAGCCTTAAGGAGAAAGAGTAAAGCTTGCTTTTGTTAAGTGAGAAGCTTCACTAATTTATTTACTTGAAGGGAGCTACATCTGTCTGTTTTAGTATCTCTATACTATTTAAAAGGTGCCTGAGGATGAAGAGAATGAAATGAATAACGTGAGGTGGTTAGGATCAATATTAACCAGATTAGTAAGTGTGAGTACAATGCTATCCTAATGTTGAAGTATTGTGTACAATTTCAGGTCTTCTACAACTTTATATATACTAATTGTTGTGTTTGAACAGTGTATGTTTAGGCAATTGCAGACAAAGGATTGGGTTAAGACTATGGAGTAGATTTTGTGCCACCTTGAAATGCAAAAACTACTTTGGCATGTGGGGGAAAACATTTGATGTGATGTATTGTTTTACAGTGCACAGCATGCAGACACCGTGCCATGTGAAAATGCATTACAAAAGAGCCATTGCTTTTCAGTGAGTGTCGAGAGGAGAAAGTAACACAATGAAAAGCAAAACCATTTCATTGATTTGCGTCTTGTTCAAGTATCATTAAGAAAAACAAACTGAAGGGTTTACGTTACACACAATTTATCAATGAAATTGTGCCACACCACACCGAAATGTGTCCAGAAATATCAACGCAGATGTTGTAACATAATGAAATACACAGCAACACTTGCATAGCAAGTGCAAAAAAATACATCACCACAGCAGGAGATGTTATTTGTATTAATAGAATTGCAAGCTGTCAAGATACAAGGAATATGTTAAAGAAAGAGGTTAATTGTTCTGCTGAGGAAAAAGGTAAGACTGTTTTACCAACACTGGTCAAAACATTCCACTATCATAGGAGAACTATAAAGCAGGTTCTCCACCTTGGCGGAGATTCCTCTTGTTTCCCATATGTAGTCAGCTGGTCTTCATTTGGGTTGTTGCAGTTAGCTAGTGCAGAAGTTAAAAATGTGTTAAAGGATGGAAATGGCTGTTTGGCAGTCCATTATGTAATGTGTTCCCATTCTCAGGGCTTTTGTGAAGTCACTTTCATGATAGTACCCAGTCCCAGTAATAGAACATGTCACAAACTGCAGTGTACTTTGTTAATGACCAGACCTTGGTGGGCAGATTTACTAAATTAGAACAATCATCCCTGACAATGATTGCAGTTCCACAGTTGAACCACCAGGGGTACTTAATGAAAACATTCGACGGAACATTCATAGACACATATTACTTCATACGTTTGAGTTTTCTTCACCTCCTACTTTACACTCTCTTTACACTTTACACGTAGAGCCCTTCAAGTACATTTACTGACCCTCCTTTAAGCCAGGTTGAAGCAAGGTCATCAGAGCTGCTACCAAGTATGAGCTCTAAAATCATTAAAGTTTTACTGATTTTAACCTTAGTAAACAATGTCCTTGCTCATAAGTCACTTGTGCATTTTACAAAGAAGAATGAAAACCTCATTTATATTTACACTTGAAACGCTTTTATCTATGTGGGATATTGCTCATAAAATACTGACCAATAAAAATGTAAAATGTGTTTTGTTACTTTAATACATATATATATGAAGGGAGCTACATATATATATCTCTCTCTCTCTCTCTCTCTCTCTCTCTCTCTCTCTCTCTCTCTCTCTCTCTCTCTCTCTCTCTCTCTCTCT
>JABFEB020000033.1:11520189-11559487 GCA_019775895.2 Stomatorhinus ivindoensis | reverse complement strand
CCTGGTGGCGTCCCCCCAACACAATCTTAAAACACACAAAAATAATAAAACCCCTCGCTCTAAACAATTTATCCTGGCGATTAAACAGGGAATGACAGTCCACCAATCCCCACATTCGCAATACAGCAAGAGGGGGAGAGACGAAACAAAACGAGGCAAAGAGGAAGAGGCAAAGCAGCAGCAACTGCAGGGCAGGCAATCCAGACCGCAGCTATAACAGAGCAGGCGGAACAGCAGCACTTAATGGGGCGTCGTGATCTCCCCCATCAGCTGGATAAGCTCCAAGTTACCCACTGCCACCTACCAAACAGTAGCTTCCGATAAATCCGTCGTATGCGGATCTTCCAAACACAGCGGAGTCAAGTAATCTGGAACCAGCACCGAACACCTTGCCAGCGTTCATCTCCAGCCAACCACTTCCGTTTTTATAGGGTGCTGCCACGAAGTGCGATATTTGCCCCGCGAATTTAAAGGCACAGTTACCCAAAAGTCATACTGCCACATGTATTTAGTCAGCGTCTCTGTTAGTGTGCCCGAGATGAGTCATTAATGTTTCGTAAGGTTTCGTGATGTTCTCCAATGTTGTGGTGTCAGTTGCTGTTGGCATCCTGTCCTGCGTTCGACCCCGAATAAACGGCATTTTCTACCCCGTATTCCTGCCTGCCTGTTCCGCTTGCCTGCCCTACGCCACTGACTTCACCCCCGACGTGACAAGCTGACTGTAAGTGAAAAATTTCTTCACCTTCACAAGTATTTGACGTAATTGGAAAAGTCATATGCCACAACTCCTTCAAACACCTCATGACCAATACAAGGTGGGAGGCCAGGCTGACAGACATGAAAGTAGATGAGGATGTTGAAAACTGAATCAAATTTTACACCTGTCACGTTCACTTTCGGAGCGTGCCTGAATGCAGGTGGCGTCAGGCAGACAAGACGGCAGGAAGGCAGGTAATCCGGGTATACAGGGTTTATTTGGAGACAGACGGGGGTAAACGCCACGATACATTACAATGACGGATCTACTGACACGGACTCAGACGCGGACTAAATACAAAGGACTAGCAAGGAATTAACAAGACAACAGGGAATCTCAATCAGACTAAACGCACAACATGTGATTTCCATTGGGAGGTGCACATGAGGAGCAGGGGCGTGGCATACATGAGGCTGGAAATGGACGGATCGTGACAACACCTTTGCTTTCTGTCAGGGCACCACTTTGTATTTCTTGTACTGCCTCATTGTAGTTTTGCACTGTTATGGGTGGGGCTCCTTGAGAATCATGGAACTCCCTTCTAGTTACCAGACAATATCTACAGAAGTAAGCAGAATTACTGAAATTCTCTGTGAAACCTCCAATATTGTAAGATCCCAAATTAGCGCCAGCAATGCAAAAAATTGTTGCCTTAACAACATGCCCAGAGATGACAAGTCCATTTGTCTGTAGTTCCTTTATATTTGACAGCATTGTGGGAAACACTTTGTCATGTCCAAAATATTTAATGTGTTCCTCTTTATAAAGCAGCACAAGCTGTAGGTTTTCAATGCGGAATCGATAAAATGGGTCAAGGTTGGCTAGTGTAAAGTAAACCCCAAATATCTTGTTTTTTTTTTTGCTGACCCAAGTGAGTTAACAATCTCGAAGGCATCTAGATATAGAATGAGTTTTATACTTACACCTGACTCCGCAAACAGTGCATGACTTTTATACACTGAATCATCTTTCACATCATTAAATACTTGTGAAGTGTCATCTACAGGCTTTGTACATTCGTGCCACACAATTGGGTCTTTTAGCAAAACCTGCAAAGTCTCTCTTACTGGGATATACTGAACAAACTGTTCCTTTATTCAGTGCCTTAACTATTTGTTTGAGGATGCACATAAGAGAAGTTTTTCTGAAAATAATGCATTCTCCAAGTCAGTAGAGAGTAGACGGCTACATGATGCATGCAAGCTATTGTCATTTAAACTTGTCAAAACCTCACTGATTTCCGACTCACTCAATTGGCTATTTGCTTGCAGGGCACCTTTAAGTACATTTACTGTGTACTGGTGACACACATCAGTAAGATTGTCTATTTGTTCCATAATCATCTGAATCGTTGAGGAAGGTACAAGGTATTTGGCCTGTAACTTCACATAAAACATTCTAATGCAAATTTAACACCTCACCCACATTAGCTACCATGTCTTCGGTAGTTTATCAAAATGCACACTTAGTGAGTTCTATTTTAGAATGTGTCGATAAATAAGTCAAATAATTTGAGTCAAAACTTTTGAAATTACCTCGCAATCGTGTTTCTCGGAACTCTCGTTTCTTGAACACGGCAAGAGCATCCTCACAGCGCCTTGCCGCCTTCTCCATATATGGCGCTCTTCCAGCGTGCAACTTGCAGTGGTGTTCTGATGCCTGAAAAATGATTGCTCTGCAAATTGTTTTCTGAACACAGAATAGTAAGATATTTTTTGCATAAGTGTTGTAGTTTTAGTTTCATACTATTTTGTTTTTTATTATTGTCTCGGCATGCGCTTGTGATGGGCGTGTGCCCAAATCTAATATCGCTGCTCGCTCACTCCTCGCTCACTAGCTAGGCGACCTCTCCTTCTGCAGGTGTGCGAAGGAGCGGGGCCGCGGAATGAGGCACATCTGGTGAGCCATCTCCGTTAATGATCCCGGGCTTCTCCCCGCGCTATAAAGCACAGCGGGGAGTGTAGCTTTACCTGCTGCCCACATCTCTCCAGCCTGTGCCCGCATGCCATTCTTTATTAAGAAGTTCTCATCATAGACAAAGATAACTACAAAAAAACTGTTCTTAATAGATCTCTGAACATCTGTGAAAAGCTAAGTGGTTTGAGAAATTCCATGTTTCACAGAAGAGGCCAGAAAGTTAACAAAAAACTTTATTTTTACAGTTATTTTTTTTAAAATCTGTTAAAAAACAGCTATTTAGTGTATTTCGTTTATACAGAATTTCTTTGTAAAATTATGTCTCACATTTCAATTAACAGTTTATTGTTGTTATTTTAATCATAATTTCTGTCATTTAAAAAAACTGAGAAAACACTGTAAAATTAATTGGCAAAAACTTTTTTTACAGTGTAATGTGCTACTTCGGCACAAGTCGGGGCCTGATCACCCCCGGCTGGATCACCCAGGTGAGGGTGTCTGATGTAAGACCCGAAACACCCTGTGACCCCAGTTACATCACTGAAAATGTGTCCAGGTTGCACCACAAGGTGTATTTCAGTTTTACCGAGTGCATTACCATATACTTATAACACGTATGTGCAGAACATCATATGGTTTTCAAGTGCAGCTAGAAGGTAGTGATTCATGTAGGGAAATATACTGTATCCTAGGGATAATAATAATAATAATAATAATAATAATAATAATAATAATGCAAACGTTTCATTAACCAGTTATCTTTATTTTCATTTAGTTTGTATGAAAATATGGAAAACTTGTTTAAAAATCTGTAAATTGCAATGTATTTACAAAACATTTTACAAAATGACAGTATCTAGATTAAGTAAATATAAAAACAAGCATGAAATACAAAATGAAAGCAATAATGTGACATTCACATGTGTGGTTCTCTTAGAAATGTCTGCTTTGAAAACACTTTTTTGAAAAATATTTTTTATTTGAAATACTTCAAATCTGGACCTCGATTCCAAATCCAGGCCTTGTTTTCAGTTCTCCCAGGTAGTTCGTTTATTAATTACTGGTTCTGATTGGTCAGAGCCTTCACACCTGGCTCACAGGGAAAGGAAGGCTGGAAAACCAGCAGTGCTCGGACCTTGAGGACTGTGATTTGAATAACCTTGTTTTATAGCTTTCACTGTGCTTTAGGTCAACCTGAAATGTTTTAACCCTACATATTTTACTCTTTAATAGAGTAACATAATATTAAAGGTATCCCACCTCCTTTAACCACATTCTTTGCACTATATGCTGTCTGTCATCAAAAAACAAATTTTAATACCTTTATCTGAAATTCAGGACACACAATAGTATTTTATCATACAGAGATGCATACATACAGTTCAGTAGAACTGTATTTTTAACAAAATCAAATTGCAGTCACTTGGTCCTTTATTATTTGAGCAGCAGAAATGTGATAAAGCAACCTAAAACGTCCTTACCCTTAAAAATACAAAATTTCCCTTGCATATTTAAGGATATAACAAAATGCAACAACTTACATCAGCAGTTGATCCATTAGAAAGTTGAAAACAACACATTAGTTAAGGCTAAGATTAAAAAGATCCAAAAAACTAATCATTTTACTCCATCTGGGGGGGATCTTTTTCAAATTAAAAATATGAAAAACACAAAATACAGTTAGCAAGGAAACTGTGAGAAGTTGCTACACAACAGATCCAAGAAAAATCAAGATAAATGTAAAATTAAGAATGAAATGCTTTAAAGCTACCAATATATTTCTTATTGTGGTTTGCTGGATATACTCCTGTAAAACACATTTATTTCTTAGTTCAGTATCCCTAGTGTCTGGTCACCAAAAAAGCAGCCAGATAATACAAACAGAACATCTATCATTGAATGCCTTTTTCAAAACAAGGGATGGCTAAAAACCAACTATTTAGCCATAAGACAATACTTTAAGTGCAACAAAGGGTAATACAATGGATTTAGAGCAACACTTTTGCAAAGTGAAACTACAGTCTGAAAACCTCACACATTAAGATTGAATAATACTTTCTTCTGAAAATATGAAACAAACACCAACATAGTAGTGAAACACTTCAGATATATACAATCGTAACAGGTCAGTGTCATTGTGGACAACATCTTGTCTTGAAAGAGGTTGAATAGACCATCATAAAACTGACAAGGCAGTGAGAAATAAGCAGTGTCCATCTTATTTTTCTTAACAAAAACTTCAGCCATAATTCTAGCTACTGAAACATCCAACTGAAATGTATCATTCAATAACTAAACCATGGATGAAAATCCTCTATTGGCATTTGGTAAGTGCTCAAGATATTAAATAACTGATCCACCACTGCTAAGCTCCTGAAAAGAAATAAGTGCATATTTTTACCCTAAAAGGAAAATAGACTGTATTCATGAGGGCATTTAATATCAAGCTATTTATTTGGGTTGTGGAGACAAACATTATATAACAGTGGGGGATTTTCCAGCTATGAAGAACACAGGCCATTCATTCCCCCTCTTCCTTGATACGCTGCTGCTTGCGGCGAGAGTCCATGTCGAAGGAGAAGTCACTCCAGTCATCACGCGGGGGGAAGGAGATGGTCTGGCGTAGTGTGAAACGCACAGCATCAATGACACGCTCACTACGGGCCTCTGTGGAGCCTACACTCACCGTGGAGGAGCCGCTCGTGGTTCGGAGGATATGGGGTGGCGGCGAGAACTCCATTGCCTGCCGATGCTCGAGGATCCCCTTCCAGATGACATGCTGGAACTCAGTGGGGATCTTGAGCCGGGACAGGTCCTGTGAGGGAAGAGCAGGATGTTCCACTGTGATGGTCACCTTCCCTATGACACCATACCATCATCCGGGATGCAGACTCACCTCTATGTTGTAGTTCTCAATCTGGTAAATATTGGTTAGACCCTGAGCAGTGAAGTAATCGAGGCAGGCTGAGCAGCCCAACCGCAACAGGAAGCTTTGCAAGAAGTACAACAGGAAATGCAATGGAAGAAAAAAGCGGACATCAAGAAGACAGATTAGTCTACAGAATGAAAGTAAAAATTCTACAAATTCTGTTATTAATTTTGTGTACTGGAGTAGTATCCCCAGTTATGTTAGAAAATATATTTTACTTTTAATATTAACATTAATAAGCTAATATAATAAAAATAATAATAAGGGGTTTTTAGTCTGAAAATTTTCATTCATGCAACACCTCAAACAACTTCTTCTTCTACCTGAATCAACCTAAACATGACACCATTATTATCTGATGATTATTATTATAAGAAATTATATACAATGCCAGCTCTAGCCCAGCAACATATTTAAAAATTAATTTTTAATTGAGATGTCAATATCTGTTCAGGTATCAGTGAGTCATGCCTCTAGTCCTAGTGTAAGGACTAGGTCAAACTGGCCTCCATGCTTGAAGGTTCCAAAGGACACATTTATAGCACTGGACTTTTATATTAGCTACTGCCTTTTTTAGTTTATGGCCCTCCAAGTCGTAATAATTGCAAATCTAGAGAGGTAATTCGAACATATAAAACAGAATCCATGGGATTACAGGCATGACAAATGAACTACAGTAATGGGACTTTTGTTAATAAAGCTACCTGGATATAGTGCAGTCCATTGGGTAGGGTGGAGGAGGAGTGCAATGGGAAGCAGGTACCATGGGTAACTGAGATTGTAGGGTATGGGTTGGACTCAGTGTGGTCATGTCAGTACCCATGGGAATATGTGTGCTCATCATGGGAGCCACTGCAAAAGACAACAAGCTCTCAGGACTCAGTCGCCTAAACATTTTTTACAGAATATAACATTAGCAGAAGAAATTATCAAACATGCTATGAGATTCTGGCTTCTTCAGTAGCATACATCACAAGCTGACTTTTCTACAGGTTCATCTCATACGGATCATATTTATCTGGTATAATATGCAGCAGTGAAATTGTAAGGCATGCAAGTCCAATCAAGCAGCACTGACATGTGACATGAGTGCCCTGGAGATAAATGTGTACAGTGCTCTGGCTGGGGAGGCACCCACTTACTGTCACTCAAGCCCCCGGACATACTGGCCGGGGTTAGTGAGTTCCGCTGCTGAGTGTTGATGATCTGGCTGACAGAGGGAAGCTTGTTCACCTTGCCATGGGGAGGGGAACTGGAACCAAAGGGTGGCTGGGATTGGATGGAATTCCTGAGGTGAATGGAAAAAAGTTCATTACCCCAAGGCCACATCCTATCTCAACCAACACAAAAGCCATTCGTCAAATACTCACACAGTACCAAAAACATCTCGTTATAATCAGAATTATCATAATTCGTGACATGGATCTTTATGAGGATCGTCATCCACAGAATATAGCACCTATACTAAATAAACTATAAAAATGATCTACTTATCCAAGAGGTGTTTTATACTCTGATAGCCATTTGCACAAAAAAACAAAATGTTATTTTTTCTATAAACAAACTTTCCAGCAAAACTACTGTGACAGGCCCACTGTATTCCCCTCAGGCATTTTTTTTACCTATCTTTAATTTTCTTACATTTTTTACAATATATTTTAACACAGGTCTTTGTTAACATCCATCGTTGTAATACCATCAGCTATTATATGGCAATAATAGCATTGCAAATTCATATACTTTTCCCTAATGAGCACCGGTAATCAGACAAAAGAAAATATAATTACCAAATGATACAATCACAATTATACAATAAAAAATCTTTTTAACAACCATTTTTGTATCTAATGCAGTCCATATGACTCACTACATGCAGTATATAGACATTAGAAATACAACTAAAAGCAATAACTGAGATTTAATAAAATAGGAAAATAAAGACCAGCAGCAGAAAACAGACATTTATTGAGTAATGACAAAAAAGTGCAATATGCATGTATCACTACAATCTGTTTCAAACAGAATTAGACAACACTTTCTGCTAAACCATTTAAATATCACTGTACATTCAGTAACTGCTTCATCATAGTCTTGACAGTAAATAAATCTTCATTAGAAAAGGCAAAAGGAAGAAAACTGTCCCGCAGTGGTTACAAAAAAAACATGTCCAGCATTATTAAAGTTATTTTTGTCTTTTTTATTGTAAATTTTTCCTGCCTCCTTCCCAGGGATGAGCACACCTGAGTCCAGCTCCATCAGTAACACAACATTTACACAAAAGCAGCCACGCATTACATGATGCAGCTCAAATACAATAATGGATCTAATAGAAAAATACTAGCGCTTGGTTCCTGACCAACTCTTGCGGTTCAGTCTTTAGAAAGCACTTCCCTTAGTCTGAGGAAAGTGAGGAGGTCAGCTGAGAGGGCATCACTATAGATGTGCAACATATTTGTGCAATCCCACATACAAGCCAGTCTCGCAATATAGATTCTTATTTGTCCTTTATATTTTACACAAAAACTACAGTAAAAGCATCATTCATGCAAGGGTGTGAGATGGTAAATTTTCAGAAGTAATTAAAAGAAAAATCACAAAATGAGGTTTTTCTAATTGAACATAATCTTTCAGCTGTAGCTGTGGTGAGATTTTGAGGTGAGATATTATGAAAATGAACCAAAGGATCTGAAATGATCTCACCACAGAAGCAGCTGGCGCCAAAAGCATATTAGGTGCCATCGTTAGATTACAGTTGATCCTGGAGTGTAGGCTCATGGCTGTGTGTGATTTTCATAGTATAACCAATCTATCATTGCCCATTTCCTGCTAATCAAGTGCAGTCTTTATGATGAGGTGCGACAGGAAGGGGAATGGGGGGTGGGGGCAGCGTCAATGTAAGCGGCCGCAGGAGGCGGGCTCACGCAGGAATGTTTGGCTGTGGTTCAGGCAGCGCTGAACTGTGTCTTCTGGTCACTGAATGGCTCCAAAAGCTCATTGTGGAGACTGGCTTTAAGGAAACTGCAGAGAGGAACCGAAAGAAGAGAGAAAAAAGAGAGAAAAGGGAAAATGAGGGTGGGGTCCAAAATTCAAGAGATTTGGATGGGTGTGACTGCTTTGACTAATGCATGTTCTGTAAAACCAAACACCAACACTTAGGATTTTAGAAATCTAAGGAGAGAAACTCTAAATAGAGCTTTTGTGGGCCAAAATGTCAATTGTGGTTAATTTAAATACAATGCATTTTACATAAACGTAAAACATTTGTTTTGGCAAAAAAAATGGAAATGTTCCTGTTTTACTGTTGAACTGAACAAAATGCTTCATTCACTTATATGCAGGCATAAGTATTTTATTGAGAGGCATGTACAGCATACTATGAGAGGGTGTAATTTTACTAGCATCCAGAGGGTGCTGCTACAGCCCTAAGCATTTTACTGAGTGAAACAATCAACACACCTCTATGCATCCAAACCAGATGGCATTTAAAACATCTGGATATGAGGAGATAATTATGACCTGTCTCAGAACTCTTCAGGGCAAAAATAAAAAGGCTGACACGCTTTTTTTTCTCACCTCCAAGGTAATAAAGGCCTTTATTTCACAGTGCAAAAGCACTGTTTTTTAAGGTGAAAGGTACAGAGTGACTATGATCATGAAGATGTGCTGTTAAAAACAGCTCACAGGACACAGTGTAGGAAGAAAGGAGGAACAGGGGAGGCATGCAAGTGAAACCTAGAGCACACAGAGACCAGGGGGCCTCAACACATCAGCTTAATGTCTAAGAACATTGAATGATTCAATGATTCGATTTTTTTATCTTGTCCCTGGCATATTTTAGGTGAACGATCACTTAACTTGGTGCTCTTTTTTTCAAAAATAATATGCATTAATTCTGTCTTACTACTGCATGTGGAAGAAATTGCGGTGAGCATGACAAAAGGAGTGCAGGGACACATTTTAATTAAGTGTCACCTTATCTTCACCTAAATATTTGGAAAGGCCTAGAGACTGATGCAATAATTGAACTGTAAATCAATAGTGTGTTCCATAGAGCTTCTGAATGGCCATTTCCAATATGGTTTAAACAACATGGATGTATGTCAGGGTGCTAAAGCAATCACAAAAAAGAAAGAAATGTGAACAGTTCACTGACTCCAAACACAAGCTGGAAAAATCAAACATAACCTTATGGCTTTGCTTTGTGAAAAATGATAATAAAAGAAATTATAGCTGCATGCATATTAAATGTTGTGCTAAAATCACGTATTGCACGGGTGAGAGGGATGACGCCCTTGGGCATCTAATAACACAAGCCACTTGTTTCAGTAATCAGAGGCAGATTGGGTAACCTGGGTCGCCATGTGAATTCTGCAATGGACATAGAGGAGATTCCAGCAATTGACACTGTCAGCGCTGTCAAGATCAGAGCTCTACTTGTTTGAGCAAAATATTTCATCAACCACTAGAAACCCAACTGCATCCCTGCCATTAAACTGACACCAATTGAGTCAAATCAAAAGTGTAATATTGTTCCATTCAGTTCAATTACACAAAGTCAATCTTATTACTGTGGTAGCTTGCAGGCTCTGTTGGTAGAACTGTTGCCTCATTCCTCCAGGTTTGGGGATTTGAACCAACCTCCACTCTGTGAGTGAATTTAGTATGATCTACTAATTTTGTGCAAGGTTTCCTCTGGGTATTCTGCTTTCCTCTCATAGTGCAGTTAACATAAATGGCATCTCTAAATATCTCACATTTTGTGAATGTATTCATGAGGGCACCGTGTGATGGACTGGTATCCTGGTACTGTTTGGGAAAGGCTGCTACATTTCCATAATGTCAATTAACATCTACGTTTCTCGTAATGTCAATTACGAGTACTTCATGCTGAAATGAGAAAATGTCTTTTTATGTCTTCATCATTTCCACACAAGTGCGTCAACAAACTTATTCCACAGTAAGTGCATTTAACAGTTTTAACTACAGCCAAGATACAACAAAAATGCATGCTCTAAATCATCCTGTGATCTTAAAACACCACTGCAACACCACATGCTCGGTTTGGGTTACAAATCCAAACCAAGAAGTGACTCTCTCACTGTCTGTTTCTTACCAACTGAACACCCTTGATGTCAAAAAGATCAGCACAATCTACTCTGTTAAGTCAAACTGATGAACAACAGACAAGGACAACCAAGAAAAGCAGTAGAAACACAGAAACAGTGATTGTGTTCAGGTTGGACTCTTGTCTAGTATCTTAACAGCCATTGCCTAAGCCATTTTGACCACTGTCCACACACTTCATTGTTTAAGATACTCACTGTTTCTGGATAAGATTCTGCTGCTGCTGTCTGTATGACTCAATAGTGTGCTGGGGCAGAAACTGCATGAGCTCCAGAGACTCTTTAATTTTCACCAGTATTTCATAGATTTCACGCCCTTTAATCTGGGGAGAGAGAAGGGAGCTGTAAGCAATAGGCTGCACAGTTAAAGCCAAACATCTCCAGGAAAAGTATCAAGCCATGTATGACAGTGGGAGCTTGAGGGAAAACTTACTGGGAGACAGAATACTTCCTCATCTGTGGATCTTCTCTTCTTGATGGAAGACACCTGAATCCCATGCGAGGCCTGCCGAAACGCTACAGGGAAGGAAGACAAGCAGGCTCAGGATGTGGAAGGGCTTTGAAGAAAAAGCAGAGGAAAATGTAAATGCAAGCAGGAAGTAGGAAAGGGTAGAGTGTGTGTAGGACACGGAGGCATGGAGTGTATGAGTCATGCAGGGTTTGTCCATATAGTGTGCGTTATGCAGCTTCATGGTCATGTTGCATGCAAAAAGCCCTGCACCAGCCCCAGCCACTACTTACGGCGTTTCGTACCCTCACTGCTCTTTGTGCCGTCTGTCACATGCTGCTTGCGGATGCTGTCCTCGTCTGCCTTGCGGTCCCTGCCAGGACAGGCACAGATCCGGGCCTCGAAGCAGCGCCGTCCTAGTACCTGGCCACTGGAAACCAGAGTTCTCATATTAAGGGGCTGCATGCGTTCACGTCTTCCAGAGACCATATGGTCAAAAGACAGGAGACTTACTCTCTGGTTTCCAGAGTGACGATAATGAGAATAGGACGCCTGTTCATTCCTCCAACGCAACTGGAGTTGCACATAAAATTATACAGAATAGTAGTGAACTCTGTGCCCACCTGTCCAGAAAAAAGTACAACATTACTATAATGCTACAAGAAACTTGAGACTAGAACATGCAGAGTGAATTAACACGAAGTAATTTCTGTGGGTGACTTTGGAGTTTTCATGTCAGGCCACTGCTGAGACGCCCACAGGACAATGTCAACATTCTGGAATGTGTTATTGAAGCTGAATGGGAGCAAGGCCATTAGATTGTAGGGATACTCAGTTAAATCAAAATCCATAAAAGCTCAGAGGGACATTCTTCATGAAACTGCCATTTTTCACTGATAACTCTGCCAGGGAGGTGGGGGGAAACGTGTTTGTGTGTGTGTGTGTGTGTGTGTGTGTGGTTCAGGTATATATTACAATGTGATAAAAGAACTGTTATTTTAACATTTAGTGAAAACATTTTTGGTCCCGACAATAGGGGCCAAACAGTGGTGGCTCTGAGGCTAGGGATCTATACGAGTAACAAGAAGGTTGCTGGTTCAAATCCAATAAATGTTCAGAGTGATTCTAGTCAAATGGGCCCTTAAGCAAGGCCCTTAACCTGATATTGCTTCATCCTGGATATGACGTTAATGTACATCCAGCCCTATAAGGAGGTTCTCCAACTTACAGGGAATAACTTGGAGGTAGGTGGCATGATTGGCACTCCGGCCACTGGAAAAAAACCTCACACTGGTCCACAGACCACACATCCTAGTGTGGTGCTGAGGTATCACCCTCCACATGGCTGCACTCAGGTTCTCATCCCTGAGGTGGTTTGTTGTGTGGTGGGTGCGGCAACACACTGAAATCAGCGCATGCTCCTTACCTCTCAACAACAGGAAATTTAATTTTATAAAAATCTGTGACTGCAACCAAAAAACTCAAAATGCCAGACGTGTTCTATTTTGTTTTGTTACTTATGGTTAAAGTTAAGGCTGGGTAGGGGTTAAGGTTGTCATAGTTAGCATTAGTATTTTTCCATAGAAATGAATGAGTGGTCCCCATAAAGATATGATTACAGGACTGTGTGTGTTTGTGTGTGCATGCGTGTGTGTGTGTGTGCGTGTGTGTGTCTGCACGTCCACATGTAACACCTTCAACACCTGAAGTGGCTCATGATAATTAAGGTCACATGGCAGGTGGAGATTGCGACTCACCTGGGGGGGCTCATACGGTACCAGCACGCTCTGCCGGCCTGTTATTGAGTCCTCCACATACTGAGCATGACTGTTTCCCTCCACTCTGATCAGGTGACTGGGAGGAGCTATTTGGCCTATAAGAATCAAACAATTACATCTGAAATCTTTTCAATAGCCAAATGAGCTGGTTTTCTTCATGCAGTTATCTTATGTGAAACAGAAAATAGGATTGGAATTGTTGTTTATTTATTTATAGTGTCCTTTTTATTGGTCCAGGGGTACCCTACATTCTTCTTTTGTGAGTAAAACTTCAAATAAGATTTAATTAAACATAATAGCTAAATTATAACAGGTGGCCAACTAAATGACTGAAACAGATGTCAGAAATTGTAGCCAAGTTCTCTACAGTTATTACAGAGGACTACAACTTGCATTTAGCATTTAACCAATATTCATATGTTAGTAATGATGAAGTCATGTGTGGCTGGGTACATGAATAATATATGTTATAAACTTATAAGGCAGTATGAATGATATGATTAAGACTGAGAGTAAGAGTATGAATAATTTCATTGATCACAAGGGAAATTTGGGTGTACAGCAGCATGAAAATACTGCACAGACATACATACACATAGTGCTAAACAGACAAGGTACAAATACTGTAAATATAGTCCAAACAAAGTAAACATAGTGTAAACTGACTTATAAGCTCAGAAAATGTTACCATTATTATCATATTGATTTTTATAGAAAATAACTTTTTATGTTACCAAAGCCATTAAGATAATATACTGCACTATGCTCAAAGGCAGATCAGCAGGTCCCCACATGGCACTTGAACTGACATCCTTAAAGCTATTTATCTTTGACCTTAAGTGGCAAGAAACTCACCATCATTAAACTCACGGCTGAGCTCGTGGTTGGGGCAGCGCTTGACCACCTCAGTCACATGCTCTGCCTTCTTGTACACAGGCATGGCCCGGATCACTGCACCTTGGGGTGGACTTGTCATAACCTTTATCTGAATGGGACAAGTCTTGGCGATCTGACAGTAAAGCTTCTTCAGTTCAGTAGAATACTAAGGAAAGCAAAAACAAAAGGAAAAGACTTCTGAGTCACATGACTCAGCTTGACTTGTTCATGATGATATATTATGTCACACTGTCACACACATTTTGTAGTTCTCTGGAACACATGCTACACTGCATAACACTGAGGAACAGCCTCCGTCAAGATTCCAATTATTTCAGCTGTCCTGTCTGCTGCTGGTAATGGCAGTGCTTTAGAGTCTGCTTTCAAAGTTATGCATTAAAATATCATGTCCACTATGAAGGCCTCATCATGTGTAGATACAGTGTACATCACTTTCTGCAGAAAAAATATTCATAAATGACATGACATGTAATAAGGATGATCTGTTTTCCTAAAGTTAATGGTTGGCACAGAACAGATGGTACATAGAAAAATGTTAATGTGACTTGTAATTAAAAAGCACAACAGGAAAGTAATTATAAGCTTGACGCACTTCTGCTTTATTTGCTACTACACAAGGTACATACTTGTCACACTTCAGCTTCTGAGCAGAAAGGGTTAAAGCTTACCCTGTGATTATAGTCTTCATAAAAACAGTTAATCTTAACCCACTCCCACCTGTATTCACACTGAGAATTTTCAGGACACACCCAGAAGGCTCTGATGTCTTCCAGCTCAGCCCCCCGGGACTCCGGGTAATTTCTTAAGCCAAGAGTCAAACATTCCCCTCAGGTTCTAAAGCTGCCTGGACTTTCATTCACAAAGGATGGCAATGAAACATTCATTGTACTTTTAATGACCAATCAGAAACACCACAAAGAGAAAACCAGATTATTTAAAACACTTAGGCTTGGGTTGTTCCCTGCAGTAATTACAGCTGCCTTAACTGCACATACAATAATCACTCAAGTCAAGAGCCTTACTTCAGTGTTACACTGTGTGTCGTGCTTTTGTAGTTTTCCTTATGCCACTTTAAACAAGCGCACAGCAGCATAGCCCTGCCTACAGTGGGTTACACTATGCTTTTAAAATGATGACTTTCTTGATAATTCAGCTGCCATCACAATTTGATACTGTGCTTCAACACCTCTCAAAGTCTTACTCATCAGGTGAACACTGAAATGGAGCATGTTGCAGTTCAGAAAAAAACTGTGCTGAAGAGCGCTGAAGGCTGTTCTCGAGAACAATGATACACAGAATTCCATTTCCATGAACTTTTGATATGAAATGTTCCAATGAAAGGGGCCCATCCCAGCACCTGTCTGGGCTGAGTTATAATATTACACAAGTCTGGCATTGACATTGGTTGCACGTCAGCACCCGCAATGCTCCTTTTTTCCTTCTTACACTCTTACACACTCTAAAAGAGCACACACACACACGCCCACAAAGCATACTGCCACAGACATTTTATTGGCTTTTATCAAAAACTGGAAGACAGTTACTTTAAAAAACAGAAACAGTGAAGCTACTGCTAAATGCTGTCAAAAACCAACCAAAAGTAAGCAAGCTAAATGAAACCACACTGTTCAGCTCTCAAAGAGACTCCCTGCAACAGTTGTCCCTTTCAAGAGTAAGCGCTGCTAATACAAAGGTTGAATGCTCCATGGCAACCTGCTCTGCTGTTTGGATTTACAGACTGCATGAAGCACTGAGGCCTCTAATTAAAGCAGTACACACCTCTGCAGCTAGAACAGGAATTTTCCTCTCTTAACCACCACCCTCTGTGAGTTGGCCTCTGCAGCAGGGTGTGGATGGGGCACATTACTATGGTGAATTGGCTTCTGCCAAACCCAGAAGAAATACGGCCACTTTGATGTTACCTCAATGGTCTACTTACACCGCCACTTTAGAGGAGGATACAGGTCCCATCTGCTGATGCCACACTCTGCCTCAGCAATGAAGCCTCTCTTCATCTTGGCTTAATGTATAAGTGATGTTCATTTTTGTAGAGTAACTTCACAGAGTACTTGTTTCACACAGCACCTGTTTAAGTTGTTTTATACAAACAGTAATAGAGTAATAATACTCCATTTATCCCTGATCAAATACACCAGTTATAGTGACTTTATCATAAATCATTTTCAGCAACACTTTCTAAATTGGTCAGCTAAATCCACTTCGGATTGATTGAGTAAGGTGCAAAGACATGATGAGACTGTCACATTCCACATGACTTCACACATTCTGAGTGGAGAGCAAAATGAAAGAAAGGCGAGTCACAGAGGAAATGGTCCACACCCTAAAGGTTTTACATCCTTAAACATTTGACCTCCAAATACTTTGGACAGTCACACCTAAAAATACCAACAATGTAAAGCATTAGAAAATATTCCTGCCTCTGAGGCACTTATGAGTAGATATACTCAAATATATATTTAGTAACATTATGGGATTATAAAATATTAATTTCTTTTTTTCTGAGGTTTCTTATTTGAGGCAGAAAATATCTGAGACCAGGCAGCATTTCAGTTGGTAGCCTCAAATGACTAGACTGTGAGTGCGACTCCTGATTGCTGCTGTGTGCTCTCCTTTGTTTCTGCAGCTACATTCTGTGATGGACAGGCATTCCATTCAGGGTCTCCCCCTGCTTTGGGGCCAATGCTTTCCATCCACCCTGGACTAAGACCAGTTACAAAAACTACCTCAGATGTGAAAAATAAATAGATGACAGTGGCAGTAACCAGTGATGAGCACCCATGGCTCAATGCCATTTTGTTTTTGCCTGTGCTAGCTGGTTTTGAGGTAGGGGCAGATTTCAGCCACGTGGTACGAGCTCCTGAAGAATGCCAGCTCTAGTTAAATGTGGTATGGGTCAAATAAAACAGAAACATGTACACTACTCTCCCAGCCATGACACCATCCTTGCCTTGAAGCCACAGTGTTAGGGGATGCAAATATACCTCTGAGCAGCTCCATTTACAGGAAGGGGGGAGATTGTTTTGGAAAGAAGCCCAAGTCAGTGTCTTAACAGGGCAACAAGGTTGATGAATGCACTTGGATAGTTATAAAGGCTGATGCTTAAAAATGAATTTTTCAGTTACAGCAATTATTTTATAAAAATTAGTCAAGTCAGAATTAAATAGCCTAAGCATTTCAGAGGAGCTATGCTTCAGCGTTAATTCATTCATCTGCATATAATTTGAAAAATCGGCTAATCCTTGATGTAAGGGTGGTGGATCAAATTAATTTTTTTAAATTCTAAGGAGAAAAATATGGTCATCTTGTTTATATTTTGAATGTTTATATCACAAAAAGGTTGTTTGCTGAATTACAGGATTCCAAAAAGGCTTTCCACATTTGAATCAAACTAATTTTATATTGAAACTTAACTTGGACTGTAGAGCAAAGTCCAATGGAATGCCAAATCAAATGCATTAAGGCACTTTCTACAGTCCAGAGAAAAATATTACGCTTCATCTAAATGAACCGTTTATGGTCAGACACACTCTAAACATCCTTCATGTTTGTTTAGGGACTTGATTGTTGGGCACGTGTGTTTCTGTCTGTTAGGGGCTGTGATTTATTTATTATTTTTGAGTCTATCTACATACCTCAGGGACAAAATAGAACCCAATATTTTAGGGCTACATTTAAAATTTCTTTTGTGTTTTATTCCTTTCTTCATAATCTGTAAAATTGTTTGTGGTCCGCAAGCATTTCAACAATAATTTTAAAAAGTATAAAATACAAAAGGGAAATAATCATGTATGCCCCGCCCCTACCTCTTCCTAATGAAAAAATGTAATATATTTATATATGCACACTTTATAGTTTTATTACAAATATTTTTATATTTATAGATAGATGAGTATGGACAATAAATTATTCACAGTGATCTTGACTACAGAGTAAAGTGAATACAGTGGAAAATCTGTATTTTGTTTGCAATTATCACTTCTTAATAATAATGAATGATAAAAATAGCTATATAGATAAAGTTATTTCAAAAGGGGTGCTTTAACAAATGAAAAATAATCCAGTACGTTTAAGTTTGAAACTAGAAAATCTAATGCATATTTATATTGAGTGCAGGACTACTGTCCGCAGACCATGCAGGATATAGCATAATAAACCAAGGTTTGTTAGATTTTCATTACAAAACTGTTAACACCTCAATTCAATTTTGCAATAAGAGATTTGAACACAAAGAATGGGAATTTGTCCAGATTTTAATAGACCTCCTCTTTTTCTTCTTCATCTCTAAATTGGATCACATTGACCGGTAATTTACTTATAGTTGCACATTTTCAAGGAATGAATTGAAAGTGTGCACACAAAACACAGCAGCACAACTCCCTGGCAACACAAGCTGGGACAGATCTCGCTGTGCACTGTTCCCTTCCTGTAGACTGATGCTGCGGGCACACTGAAACAAGTTATGACAGTCTCTGGGCTTCTAGCAAGCACGTTAGGCGCCTCTAGTCTTGTCTTCTTAGGTACCTTACAAGTAGTGTCACGTCTACAGTGCCCCCTCCCCCAACCTGTTTAATCATACAAAAATGCAAAGTGTTTTTTTTTCTTTTCATACGATGAAAAAACACCTGCTTCAGAAAAAATGGGAAAAAAACTCTATTTTAACATTTGGCTGTGGGAGCACTTAATCACCATCATTATACAAGTATTTCCATAGACCTTTTCAAAGAATGGTTTAATCAAACATATCAAGATAATTTTCTGCCGCTATAAAGGCAACTGGAAAAAATACAAGGAAGAATATCGTGAGTAATGGAAAGAATTGACATGGGGATATCAAATAAGTTTCTTGCATTATCGTAGCCATGCTATCAAAACTGGTAGCGATTACTCAACATAATTTATTAATTAGACCCTGGGGCATTGTGAACAGTAGATAATTAGTTGATGAATGCTTCTTTTTAGTGAAAGTTTAATTTACATGTGAAGATGCTAAATTAAGTCAGGAAGAGGACAGATACACAGGGACAGGTTGCTAATTGGATGCATCATGTAAAGTTGAATGGTGGCATGATGGCACAGTGGTTAATCGGTCACCTCACACCTCTGGGATCAAGTCTCTGCCGTGGCTCTGTGCGTGGAGTTTCCATGTTTTCCCTGTGTCATTGAATGGTTTTCTCTGGGGTTACCAGAGAAACCAGTGGGGGTACATAGGTGGGGGTACATAGGTGTAAATGTGTGTGTAAATGGTGTGTGTGTTGGACACCCACGATTATAGGACAACTATGTATGTAAAATAAGTTAATGTCACTCCCGTGACATCTGCACATTTGTCCAACACAGTTAATGTAGGCATATGGTAAACAAAGATATACAGCTTTTCAAAGCGAACATTTTAAATCTTATTTTTAAAACCCTGCATAAAACAGCTGAGTCAATAACAAAACTGTGCGGAATCCACTACTTTAAACAGAGTAAAATCACTCCAAATGCAAAGCACAGCCTGAAATCACAAAGCTATCAACTGAATGTTTCCTTAAAGAGTCATTTTAAATTAACGTAGTCCAGTTTTATTAGTTGTGCTTAAATATCAAGTTCAGAATGTGATCTCAGTGAGAAAACTGCACTGTAAGACGATAAGGCTTTGTGTAATTATGGTGGATTTTCCCTTATTTCTTAAAGAGTTGTCCAGATGTAATGTGCTATTATGTTTCCTGCTTTACAGATCCTTGTAACAGTTTGTTTTGTAGAAAATTGTATGCACATGACCCCTTCATAGCTCTATGCACAGATATTTCTATTATCCAAGTAAATATACAAGAAAAGAGAAAATAAGGGTTGTACAACATCCAGTGCAAGCAGGCTAATGCAATGCCAAGATTAGTATGGAGTCACACTCACAATCTGCAGTGATTAAAGTTTGTTGGATTTAGTCAAGGCTTTACTACATCTGAAGAAAGACAAATGACTTTCCTTTGACTTGTCAAATCTATCCCTTATTGTATTCAAAGCACTACGATCATGTTTAAAATAGAGCTTTTTCAAAAGCATTACCCAGAAAGCAATTCCCTATCAGCAAATCTTTTCACTCCAGTTTTTTTCTTCTTTGAAAGTTTGGGGCTCAGTCCACTGTGACAGACAAGTCAAGGCAGGCTTCCTGACACAAACAAGTCTCGGCTCCATCTCATGCGGAATGGGATGGGTTTGCAGATGTTCTGAAGCAAGCTATATCTTGCCATTTTGGAGAAACAACACGTCTCTTAGCACACTTACCTAACCTCTTTGCCCACGGCACAATATGAGACATAATCATTGAACTTAACCCATTCAAAGCTCCCAAGATCAGGCCCAGAACAGAGAGTTCACAGCAAAGACATACCATGTTTAGCAAAGTTTTGTCTATGGACTCTTAACCCATTAGAATAAGCCTTGGTTGAACTCCTGAACTACAAACGATAATCTAAATATATAAAAAAGGAGAATCTTTAGAAAGACCCACTGCAAGACAAAATGATGTTTTACAGCCTAGGTTTGCCTGACTTTATAAAATAGTAAAATAATAAAGTTCAGAAAACTTACAAGGAAGAGCATTGGGTAGAACACATACAAAAGTGACAAAGGACATGTACATGTGCCCAACTCTGTCCACTCTATTCCAGGACTTGCGGGAACGACGTGTGTTATACTTTCCACAGGTGTCTCGGACATAGGCAGGAAATGGTTAAGGCCCAGGTATGGAATTATGTTTTGTCTCTAGAAAGCAGTCATCAAGCAAAATAGCAGGGACTAATTCCTCCAGGGGATTGTTGATTTTTACTCAGAATTTCACAGAGTTTTAAGTATGAGAGGTATCATCTTTTGCTGAATTAATGAGTTGGTCAGATATATTGCCAGCCTATTCAGTGAGGTGGTCACATGTGATATTTAACATTTTATGCCACTCTCATTGGAATAAATAGAAAAAAATAACGTAAGTCTCATTTCTAAACCTTTGGACTTGACCGTATATAACATTGCTATTTGTCCCAGATACCTACCCCACATTAAAAGACAATGCAGTGACATGTTGTACTCACTTCATGCACAGTCAAACTGTAATTCAGTAATGCATTCACAGGCATACCCAAAATACATCAGTAACAGACCTGTATGAGCCATGAAGGCAGTTTATGAGAATATACACCAAGAGCAGAGCTGAGGAGAAGAGTCTTTGAGGCATGTCACTCACCCTCCACACAATTCTCTGTTATCAACTGTTATTCTGACAGACATACTGCTTTCTGGATGTCAAAATGAGAGGGTAAAATGCATAGTGTGGGAATTGGCTAAATGTCACTATCCCACACTCTCAATAAGCCATGCTAGCAAAGCAACTCCAAAACTTCCTCTAATCTGCCTATTTACCTGAAGGCACACTTTACCATTTATTTCCACCAAATAAGCTGTTAAATCTTTTGACACTCTGTGATTCCATGCTTAATAACAATTAAGGGCTCCCTGGATTAACAGTGAAACAAATGATTCACATAGACAAAAACCATGAATAAATTTCTCAGCAAACCTGTGCTCAGCTACACTGAGACAACCAAGCCAACATTACTGGAATTCTCCAAGATGCTTTGGATGAAAACCGTTCAATTAAACACAGATTTTCCAAACTACTTTCTCATATCAGTGTAGGTAAATAAGAATGCAAATAATATGCTATACCATGATGAAAGAGTTAACTGAACAATGAGAGAAGCTGAGAAACAAAATGTTTCATGCAAATGCAGCCGAAATTGATCTTTAAAATGAACATTAGGAATACCATTTTGCAAGGCTACGACATCACTTTACTAGATATACGTCATGGTATACTGGTCGCCAAAGGCAAAAATGGGTGTAACTACATAAAAGATGAAAAGATGTCAGTTGTAAATTGATGTCTTTCTTTACTATACAAAGTTTAGTTACAAGCTATAAAATAGCTTTCATTTGTTCTATTTATCTTACCTGTTAAACAATAATGTCAAAATTCTGCAGTATTTACACCTATTAGCAATATTTAGTAGGTATGTTAAAGAATGACAAAATCTTTGTGACAAATCTTTCTGTCATTTGCAAGGCCAGCACTTTTTTTTCATGCTAGACAATGACACCATCTGCGGGAGAAGTAGCTGCAGGATCAGTAGAGGGTGAAGAATAAAAACTTCTATGAAGCTACTATCTCTCCTAGCCATCTTTGCAGTGAGCTAAGGACGCGAAAATCAGTTGTATAAGTTGAGCACTAATGCAATAATTGTCCCCACACCCTCAACCACATCTAATATGCTTGGGAATCTGGTTCACTTTTCAACATTGACTTATGCTGCGTTTCATTTACCTCGGAGGTCAGAACTCGGAACTGGGAATGACGTCACAAACAAGTTAATAGTGTTCCAGTACAAAAAGTCCAAAAGCCATTTAGCAGTATGAGGAACCCATTTAAAAAGCAAGATTTCTTGCTTTTCTGAATAACTTGTCAGATTTAATTGATCCCATTTTAAATGGCCTTTATCTTTGTTCACTTACATTTAACCCAGACTACCTTAAACCTGACAAGCTGTCTGCTTAAGCAAGAAATCATGCTTAATGAAACTTACCCCAGTTTTACCCCAATTAATTGTTGGCTGTTCTTAGCAAAATCAGTGGATAACAACACATTACGCAGTATTTTACTTAGCAAAATGCCGGAGATAGCAGTTGGACAGTACTGTGTATACAACTGATTTAATAAGCTACAAAAAAGACGTGCTAATGCACAGTTTAAAACTACAGTTTTAACTTCTGATGATAAGGGGTGCAGGCATCTTGAATTTTCAGCTCGGGTTGTGTTAAGTTCTGGAGTAGGAATTCCAACTTCAGGGGGCATTCCAGGGGCCAAGGAAACAACTTCTAAACTCTATAAATAATTTTGTTTCTATTTCTAACTTCAAAATAAGCCTTATATCAGTAGATGACAGATAAACAAAAATAACTAAATACATTAATGCAGAAATAAGACAACGTGACTGTAAAATATTTTAATCCAGGTAGGGAAAAACTCTAAGTTTGAGATAATTCAAGAGACTAAGAGTCATTAGGAGTCCTCTGACACCTGAAAGGGTGGGACAACATATTTTATCTGGCTCAGAAACACAGATAAATACCACCTGAGGCGAATGAAAACCTTTTCTTTCACAACAAGAAGGTTGCTAACAAAAAAAATATTGTTTTACTTAGCATGCTAACTGAAAAAACGAATCAGGGCCAAAGAGTAAGGGATGGTGCTGTTATTGGATCCAGTGCTGCTTCTATATTTGAAGACTTCGATCAGATTTATGAATATCTCCTGGAGCAGAAATCAGGAAGCCACAATATTCATGCTTTGCCAGTTAAATAATGATCCTTGCTGTAAATGCGTGAGGAGCGGTTAAAAGCTATTTCTTGAATTTCTTTTTAAAAGACAAAAGCCATTACAAGTGAATGCATTATACCATGCATTACAAACACAAAACACAGTTCACAGAAAGAAAGTGAGATGCATGATAAGATACTCACTGTCCAGGTGGCAGACTTGGCTGTACTGGACTGCTGGAAGGAAACGTCAAATGTGTGGGGACCGGCATAGTCAGTGTTAGATGGGATGGCAGGTGATGGTGAGAGGGCCTCAAACGTGGAGCTCGGCTGTGCATACGGTGATGGTGCTGTCACGCTGCTCTGAGCATGCTCATTGTTGTAGGGGCTCGTTGAAGAAGAGCCACCATTTTGTATCTGCTGGTCCATGCCGTTTAGGAGCCCCAGATTTGTGTACTGAGACTACAGAGACAAAGTGGGGGGGGGGGGGAATCACACTGCATTACTGCATACAAATAAAGTAAAATAATCAAATTTGTCAACAGCATGAAATAAGTAAAGTTATTAGATAACCAGCAAGACAACCATAAAATAGAAATAAATTAACAAGTAAACAAGGTATTCAAATACATGAATATACTGCCAGAAGATTAAAAGCTTAATCAAAATATGAATAAACTGAAAGATTTTACATAGCATACAATGCTTGTATCAAACAAAAAAAAATGTTTTTCACTGAATTTTGATAGTTCACTTGAACGTAGAGAATAATGAAACTGTAGCCTTAATATATAGCTTATGCTGTTTTCAAAATCTGAGAGGCTGAAAATCTGAATGTGGCATTGTAAAATTATATCTTTTGCTGACAACTGTTGTGGCTCCTAGCAATAATAAATACATAACAAATCCAATGAAAAAAAATAATTCTTTAGAGTGGGAATTAATCAGTTCATATACAACTGTTATGCCTAAAGTATATTTTCTTATGGGTTACTGCAGGCACAGTAAGCAGCACTTGTGGAAGGAATAATATTTATATATGCAGGATTAGCTGTTGGTTCTAACATTACTGCAGCCCCCATGTTATGAAAGGGAATTTCCAAAAGATTAAATTAGTGGTAAACGTAAAATTTTATTTTAGCAATGCCACACTATTATGAAACATTTGTTGCTACTTTCTGAAAATCAAGGTGTGTCATATTATGTATATATTCAAATGCTTATATCTGGTGCTGTTCTCATTATATATTTTTCAGATTTAAAGGGTTAGCTGCTTTCATTTAATTTTTTTGTAAAGTTCCCTGAGGATTGTTTATAAAATATAAAAATATCATCTACGGTGTGGCTACAGATTTATTTTTTGCTTATATTTTTGTTTATACTGTGCTCAGACCACTGCCTGTACAACAGCAGTGAACAGTAAGTCATAAAAGGACCTTGACTTCTGCAACTCATCCATGCTGATACAATGAAAAGGAGTTTTCAATCTATCAGTATCAGGAAAGCACAACAAGAAGGGAAGCATGGGAGTCCAGGAATAAGGGGTAAACTCCGGGTTTATTAGAGGGATGACACGATCGGGAGCACAGAGCAACATCAGCGATCACAAGACTTTACTGACAAGACTGGGGAAAAACTAACTGGGAAACACTTAAATACACAGACTCGATTGGAAATGACTGGGAATGGCTGGCAATCAAGAGGATTCCACATGAGGTTAACGAGGGGGCATGCCACACAGGAGTAGGGGCACGATTGGGATGTGAAAATTAGGTACACACTATCCACACTGATGCAATGAAAAGGAGTTCTTGATCTATTTGGCAGATACTATTCATAATAACTATAAAAATGGATTCTCAAACTATCTGGCACACTCTATCTACAATAACACAATGAAAAGATGTTCTTGATATAACTGGTTCATACTACCCACCACTGACACAATGAAAAGGGGATCTCTAGGGGATCCCTAGTGGGAGAACATTTTAAAATGAACTTGAGGAAGCACTTCTTCACACAGCGTGTAGTTGGAGTATGGAATAGTCTTNNNNGAGCTATTAAGTTCTCCCCAAACGAGCTTGATGGGCCGAATGGCCTCCTCTTGTTTGTAAATTTCTTATGTTCTTATCTCAATCTATCTGCACCATACGAACCACAGTGACAATGAAAAGGGATTCCAAATCAATCTGGCACATACTATCCATGCTAACATAATGAAAAGTGGCTCTCAATATATCTGAAGGATACCATCAATGTTGGTACCGCAAAAAGAGGTGTGTGTCTTATCTGGCACAGACCATCCATAGCAACACCATGAAGGGTTCATAATCTCAAGGTCCAACAAGGACAGAAGGACTTCAACTGTGCATTGCACTACTTATCAGTTACTATTATGGTGGGTGAGATGGTCTTCTGATGTTTCAATGAAAACTGCTTAAAGAAGCTCACAGAAGATGGCTTCTCTATCCTCTTATTCTAGACATCAAATGTTCTGTCATGAGTAATTCTGCTCCTTCTAGAGAACATCTCATCAAGGTATCACAACAGTATCATTTTACTGTGATAAAGCTTGCATCGGGGATGTAGTCGTCTAACAGACATGTGTGTGCATGTGAGGACACACACAGACACACACAGTCCACATATTCATATCTTTATGGGGACTCTCCCATAAATTTCTATAATTTCTAATTGCAACTATGACAACCGTAACCCCTACCCTTAAGCATAAGTAACCAAACTAAATACGAGACTTTTGGGTGTTTTCGTTTTTTTTTTTTTGATTGCAGTAAAAGTGTTTTATGTGTGGCAGCTTAGCCATTACAAATCCTCTTCCTAAATTACCCCAGTATTTGTAGCAACTTTACAATACACTAATGTATTTTTTCACTCAACCATTGGCGCACCTTGTTTGGCTAAGCAATACCTTATATAAATATTGAAGTTAGCTAGTTAATGAATGAATTAATTAATTAATTTGAGCTTGTGGTGAAATTTTATGAATACATGTAATGGCTGATGGGCCCCTGAGAAGTGGGTTAGAAACCAAAGTGGTGCTCATTTAGCCATCCAACAAAATACCAGCTCACTCTTTTGGAGAACTGAAGAAATTCCTTTTCTTTTTTTATTGTGTTATTGACTGTTACTGTGAATTTACAAATGTTCTAATGTTAAATTCGGTTAAGAGTAAATATACATGTTCTTATTAAACAGCCTTAAACAAAATATATACCACGGGTGCGTGCACACACACACACAAACACGCAACTCTACTATACATTTTTTTCTGAGTTTTACTTTGATTTATGAAAAAAATCAATGAGTGATCACCACATGGCCGTGAGATAAATAAATTAATACAATAAAAATAAAGAAATAAATAAAATGGATAGTCCATTCACCATGAACTGGTAAGCAGAGTAATGTCACTTACATAAGCAGGCCAACTACAGTTTAAGTATGCTATTACTGGCTGCTACCCCAACTTAACATACAATTTGGGGAGAAAAGAACTGCAAAGGATAAGGGAATGTCAGGATTTATTGTGACACCTTAGACAGGCAGTGATATGGAGGCAATTATGAGGCACCTCTGTTGTTGGGTAGTCTAGGGCCCACAATATTACTGCCCCTGGCAATGTGGGCGGAGCAAATGAAGACTAAAATGGTCACTTGAGGGGAGAAGGAATGACCCCTGCCAGCCCCATCTTGCCCACTCTGGTAACCATTCACGCCATTCCATTCCGTTTATACCCGTACATTCCCGGACTAGGTGCCATGTCTCTGTGGCTCTTTAGACAGCTATTAATCTCTGCAGGATGACTGCTTTTATTTCAGGCACAGCAGGTTACAGCTGTCTTGCTCTCACACCCTCTGGCAGGTGCAGTCTCTGCCAGGTGACTCTTCTTTCACACACACACACGCGCACATGCACACACACAGTTTTGTAATTATATCTGTCTGAGGACTTGCCATTCATTTCTACGTAGAAAACTCTAATCCCAACATGACGACTTTAACCTTACCCATAAGTACCCAAACAAAATATGAGAGTTTTGGCATTTTTAGTTTTTTGATTGCATTCACAGATCTTTGTGGGGACCTGAAAAATGATCTCCACAGTGTCAAAATAACAAGTTTTTATCACATTTTATCACAATGTAATATAAACATAATCCACACACACATACAGTCTAGCATCTGAGGGCGACTAGTTCACGCTGTTAAGCCAGGGGGGGTGACCTGGTTGCAGATAAGGGTCAGTGTTTGTGTGTGCCACGAGTCAGCCAGAGCCCAGAACAATAGCAATGGGGTTTTCAGGTGATTCCTGAGAACAATGTACCAGAGCAGATGGAAGGGGACATGCGTAAAAGTGTATATTGTCCTGTCAATGAGAGACAGACACAGAAAGAAAAGAAAACCTTGCTATAACTAAAGCCTCCAGTCTCAAGCAGGATGCATTTTTTTAAGGACGTATGTCATTACAATAGGGAGAACACAACCCTTTTACAATCAGAGGACAATAGGGCCCTTCAAGAGCATGAGGGCTCAACAGACATGTTTAGCATCTGATTTGGCTGCAAAGGCACAACGGAAGAAATTAGTTAAGGTCAAATTATATATCAGCTCAACTAAGGAGTAAATGTCATGCGTTTATGAGAATGGAAAGTCAGTGAGTATCAAAGGATTTCACATAACTTTAAATCGCAGTTGCAGAATATATAAAACGCCTAACACAGTTAAATTAGGTATTACCAACATGTAATGTATGAATGTATTTTATTTATACATTGATCATTTTTATTTTATTCTCTGTAACTTGCCATAAAAGTTGAAAGAAATGCATTACACAGTAGCACAGCATTAAATCAACATTTAATCAAGTTCCCCATAATTCTCTACAACAATGATTGTTATTTCCTTATGGCAACGTAACTCATCTGAGTTTCTAAAGTGCACCATTACAGTGGATTAAAATCTGTCCAACACATTCAGATAATCTGCTATTATAAAAGTAGGTCTTCGAAGAAGAAACACAATATTTAAATAAAATGACTGAAATCTTAATAGTTAAGGTAATGTTAATATGAAACAAAAAAAAACTGTAAACCATAAACTTGACTGTATTGAGTGATGCAAGATTATACTGGAATAGATGGATTTTAGTGTACCAATTCTTTAAAAAATGAATAAAAAATTAAGGCTGAAACTGGGTGTTTTAGGATTAAGCTATTATTTGACTAAAACCTTACACTAATTTGAATTAAAAAAATTAAATAACCCGAAGAAGGCCATAAAATTCTGTTGGGGGGGGACATTCTATACTTTCTTTTAATACCTTCTTTAATATCTTATTCCACTGCAATGTAGCATGCATGTATTAAGTACCTCAGCTTCCCTTAAAAATACCTTACTTTTATAACTGCCCTGAAAAGTAAGCCCCTGAAGTGGCATAATGCTAAGCAGAAATTAACATACATGTAAATTAACATAATTTAAAAACCTATAATATGTTGATTTTTGCATGCATGGTTATGCAGTCTGTTTCAGACAATTCACTGTCAGGGACATACTCTGTTCAAGATTTCATTCTGTTAGGGGTGGGGTGGGGTGGGGGTGTGGGGGTGTGGTGGACTGATGACCTTCACAGTCAAACTATACTTAGTTTGATTTGGTTTGATGAATCTAAATCATGGAGACGTCATAGCAGGAATTGTACAAACACAAATGATATTCCCAACTGGAGGTCAAAATTAATGTCATTATTAACTAGCCACTGGAAAACGTTTTTTAAAAAAGAAATTGTTTCTTTTTCGCAAGAATTATGAAAAATTATGTATGCCAGGAAATGATTAAGCTGAAGTATATACCTGATAAATTGGTTATTTCTGTAAATATTTTTCTTTGATTATTATTTAAATGGAATCTGAAATCCAGAGTATGAGCATATAAATGTTCAGAGTAACATTCTGCATAACGAGAATATCTGAAACATTCCCTTCAATCCAACCATATTTTACAAACTGACAGTTCACAGGGCATGACGTCTTTATCATCATATATCGGCAATAGAAAAAATAATTCTATTACTTGCCAGCAGAGTTTTTATTTTAGAGTGATAGTATTCTTAGCAGGTTCTATTGAACCTGTATCAGAACAGTACAGAATGTACCAGTACTTCACTGATGAGATTTCTAAGCACTTATGTAGGTCATTCTGGTTAAGCGCGTCTGTCAAATGCAGTTTATGTTTCTTGATTATTGACTTAAAAAGCTAAATTTTACAGGTTTTCTAATATTTAATTTTGCATCCTATCATTAATTATTAGCAAACATATATTAATTCTCTGATAAGAAACAATACTCCAGACAATACATATTTGCAAAACTCAATATGCAAACTACATAATGTAGAGACTCAAAATAAGATATTTTCATCTGAGGGGTGAAATTTTTGTCATTCCTGGGGCCCACTTTAATTTCTTTAGACAAAGCAGCATGTGCGTCTGTTTGCTACGGTGATTGAATGGAGGGGAAAAGGTGCTGACTAAGGCACGGGGGTCTTGTGGACTGATACCTTCTGGGAGAGGTGGAGTGTGTGATTATATCTCTACACCAACACACCATTAAAGCAATTACAGCAGGAGACTAAACAGCATTGCCTGGGTGAGCACATTCTTATGGTGCTGATGGCTCCTAAGGGACTACTGGCTGCAGAACCTGATCCCGGATGGGGGTGGGTGGGCAGGTTGGGGAACAAAATATAAATAATTCACCTGTATTAAGGTAAAAAACAAACCAGCTCCATGGAAGGCGACTGGAGGACCTTTCAAAATATATATGTTTTACTTAATTAATTTTTAAATTATTTTAAAAATGCTTCAGGGTCAGTCAATAAAGGCTATGTGAATATAGCTGTTAAAAATACTGAGATTTTTCTGGGGTAACAAGAAAAACCTAAAAGGCAATTTCAGACTTCTGTAAAAACAAGTACAACTATGACAAGTCATGAAAGAAGACCAAAGGGAGGCTTTTTTCACTCTGGTCACAGTGACTTGTTGTTGACAGCACTGCTATGTGAAGCCAAGGTGTCTGACCAAGAAGACAACACAGGCACCTGTTATGAAGAATGCCAGGCTTGAAAGGGAGCAAACTGACATAACAGCCTACATGGTGCAGGTTAAGACCATGAAAGACATAGCTCAAATGGCCGCACAGCAAAAGGAACCTATTTTCATGTGAAAGTATGAAATATGCGGAGATCATTAAATATACACTGGACAAATAATGCAAAGCAATGTCATAATAAAAGAGATTTTAAGATTCAAACAGTCAAGGCTTTTCTGTTTCATGGTTTGGAAATAAAGATACTTCATGTCTCCTCAATATCAGTAAGGCCTCCACTATACTCCATATTATGAGACAAATCAGATTTGTTTTAGCTGTTAGAGCATCACTACTAACATTTACATGAAATGTTTTCCCATTTATAACATTTCTGCTTTCAAGAAATAATCTGAATAGAAACATAACGGCTATTAAAGCAAACTACTAGAAGAGATTAAAAAGACTATAGTGATGTCATAAAAAAATAATTACTGAAAAAAGTAAAGGAAATTTGTATTATAATGCACTTTTTTTTAAATTACCATCAAATAAGGTCAGCAGATGGTTAAATAATTAACATACAGGATTTTAAGCTCAATTTAAGATTCCAGTATTAAATACAAAAACATTTCTGGAAAATATCACTTTATCCAAGAAACATTCACAAGTTATATAACAGTTACAAATGCATGATGTCATGAAGTCACTATGCATTCCAGCAAGCCACTGGAATGTTCGTTTGACCCTGCAAATTCAGTAATTTAGCAAACAGCACCAGATGAAATGTTGATTACTGTTCCGTATTGAATAATGAAGAGAACACCCAATGGCTGTGATTATTACATTTCCTCTCTGTTTGGAGAACTTTTTGCATTTTTACCCGTTTCCTCTTTCCTCTGCTGAAGTGATGGTAATTGTGATAAAATGAACACAAGCCTTCCGAACTGTTCTAGGTGTGCTACCCAGTACCAAACTCATTCCACCAAATCTGTTCAGATGGTGTGGAAGCCATTTTTATCTTGGGCAACACATTTGGAATTTACCTTCTACTGGGGAAAATTGCTTCACAATGGAAAAGAATTATCCAATGGAATACGCGACACACATTTTCAACAATTTTTTAGTCAACTATGTTAAACATGTGAAAAGCAATGCTCCCTATCAACTACAGCACAGACCAAGATACAAAATTTATTGTTGCCTGTTGTCACTCATAGCAAAATTATTATAGCTGATTCTATATAGTTTTCCGTCTAAATTCTTTTCCAGTTTACAAGTAGTGTAATAGCTGACAAGGCAGATCAAATTGTGAATGCTAGTACAACTTATCCACAAACAAAAGCCAGGTCAAATACTAGCACCACTGGCATAAACTTTAATGCATAATCTAGTAAACTGAGAAAATAAAACATGAGCAGATATTCAAGAGTTTTAACTGTTTTAAGTTATTTCCAAAGACGTAGGTTTGATATTACATCTAGACGATGCGTGCCTAGTGGTGGTGAAATGCCAGTCATTTCAGATGACAATTCTCCTGCTCTGTTGACTTTAACAAATAGACTTACTGAAAGAGAGGTGACCATAGCATCTGCCACTGTCCAAACATCAAGATGTAATCGCTTACTTATACTGTATTAACTGGTACCTGATTTGAAGAAAACTAAAATACACATTGAAAATAGAGAATAATAATTCTTGTTGCAAGTGCTAAACAGAAGACAAATTATTTGCACGCACAAATTTATGAGATTCATGGCATGACCCATATAAAGATTCATAATACTGACCAGTCTGTTATAAAGATATAATGTAATAGTATGTATTATAATTGTGTTTTGTAAACATAACAATCTATTTAAAAAAATTCTGAAAGACACCAAAATTGTCAAGGTCAGAATCGATGGAATGGCATCTCTGAGGCTGCTTCCATTTTTAACCAATATTAAGCTGAACTACTGCCACCGAAAGAAGTAACTTTCTAAGTGGGACACTGAGGTAGGACAGAGAGGAGATCTCCGAGCCTCTTACCTCACTATACTGTGTTGGGGCTGCCGTCTCCAAATACAACATGTTGGCGCTGAGGTTGAGCAGTGCAGCCGCCGTTTGCTCCTCTGGCTCCAGGATTCTCTACCTTGATTCCCCTGCTTTTAGGATTTGTTGGGGGTCTATGGATGTCAACAGGATAATCAGAGTCTCTATAGGATTCTATGGGGATTGCCATATATACTGCCAAGGGGAGGAGTCTGACACCTACCCGCCCAATGCTAGATTCCACACCTTCACCTACTCAGGTATAACACTAGAATGCTGCTGGTTGTAGTTGTGCAAGCTTCATTTATTCAACTGTTAAGGGACTATTAAACACACGCACACAGATTTCTCAGTTTTAAAGAGTAAGATGTAGGTTTTCAAAATTCACCAGATCCTGTCCTGATGCACATTTCATTTTGCAGTTTTAATTCAGTATTACACCAGTCAAAGACATTAAAGGTAACTGAACATATATGTAATACTTGGGCGAGCATGAAAAAATAACTTACTTCAATAAAACCTCTATTATCCAAAAAACTGTATGGTTCATCAAGCACAGGTAACATAAATTTGAAACAGTAGTGATATCTAAGCCAAACAGTAATTGCAATATTACAGCCACAAGGATTTATTTAATTAAACTAAACAAAACCATCTAATTTCACCTTCAGCCTGAAGTGAAGAAACTTATATTTTAAGAATCAGCAATAAAAGAAATTCATAAACAAAGCTGAGACTCAATGACCCACATGTCTATGACTGGTAAATAATTTGCATATTATCTAAACATTAGGCATATTATTTGGAGAGTGGATCCCAATGAACAGCTCATTTGAGCACTTCTGTCCAAAGGTTACAAAAAGTAGAAGAAGCAAATCTTAGAAAAGCAGCGCAGTATAAATACTAACTCATTTGCATGAGTTAAAGTCCTCTAAGGAGCTTTTAATGCAATCCAGACAGCCCTTAACAGTGTGACTCCCGTACATTGCTTCTCTCTATACATAACGAAAAGTGCAAATCTCTTTCAGATAATCAAAGAAAAAAAAAAAACAGGTCTTACAGTGTCAATGCAATTAAGTCTTGAAAGATGTTAAAAAATGTATGTGGAAGCAACATTTGGAAGATGACCGTTATTCAGCCCAATATAGCTCACTTATCTTTAAACTCTGCCCCATTTGTGAAAACCCTCATTTTACATAAAAACCTCATTTTAATGACCCCAACATACTGCAAGTATGATTCACAGTTTTAAAACAATCTAATTCCCCAAAATGTAATCAAACTAATAGTATGATTTTAGGATTGACGTTAACTAAAAGATCCCACTCTTATTCATTTTTTATATTATTTAGTGACATCAGTGTTTAAAATCAGTAAATTTACATTGCCATAGTTATTTTAGGTACTCTGGTATCTGTTGATTTTATCAAAAAACCTCCAAGTATCCTGAGGTCTTTACAATAATGAAATAATACAATAAGCATTCAGGGCAGCTATATCCAAGTTGGTACCCTTTAATTTATAGTGCAATGTGAGCTACAAGGAACAGGTATAACTTAACCAATGAACCAATCACAGGAGACACAAGAGGAATGAGAAACATGGTGAACACAATAACTGTAAGAACACATAGAACTAAGAAAATTAACAAACACTAAAGACTAACAATCTACAGCAAAAACTAGGGGAAACACCACCAGGAACCTAGAAATAAGAATATGCAGAAATAATCACAATAAACCTGGGGAAACTCTAGAATAAGAAAACACAAAATAAATACTAGAGAACAAAAATTCAGAAAACAAAACAGGTGTGACTGATCTCAAGCCAGCCTCAAACCCATGAAAACAAGGGAACAGAATCTAGACTACACACTCATCCTACTGACCTATGCAGCAGTCTGGGGAACAGGGAAAACACCCTAGATGCTAAGCACACTGGTGCTGAAGGGCAAGAAGCAGGGAAGAGGACAGGATGGCCAGCAACACCTGCTGGCCAAACAGGAAGGGGACACGAAGGGCAGGGTCGGACATGTGCTGACCCAGACATTACCACCAACCAAATGCATGAACATTGGGCATGTGAGGGTAATGTCACGGCCACAGAGACAGAGAAGACAAGACCAGACAATGAAATGCTAGATACAGACCCACCAATGAAAACCAGGAGTCCAGACAGAACGGACAGATGGACGAACACGGGGAGCTGGGAAAGGGCCACCAAATAAGGGAACACAGCAAGGAACAGACCATACCATTTTTTAATATTTAAAAGTATAACTATTATATCTTCATTAATATATATTATATAGCTTAGGACACATGAAACATGAATATTACAAAGCCAAACACAGTCACAAAACTGAAAAAACTGCAGTAAAATACGTATGTATCACCTGCTTATTCATGCCTGGACTCAAAAAATAATTTTCAATTCTTATATGGACTATATCTTTAAGGGCACATTGGAACATTATTAAATGCTAACTGAAATAGTTTTCTTTTGAGAAATGAACTGTGACTAGTTTATTTTATTTTTTGCTTGTTAGCCATGGTACAAGCAGGATAATCCATTTTATGTGATTATATGAAAACAATGAACTCCAATTTGGTTAGCGGCCCTTCACTTCAGGGTGCATTAAAACAAGTAGTCATTGATTATTTTTGTATGACAGCACACCTTGTTGTGTTTTATCCCTAACATACACCACTTATTGTGCATTCTTTGTGATTTATATACACCACTAATTACGAATTCCTTGTGATTTATGAATTCTCACCAGGTACTTTATGCTTCAGGTTAATCCTTATAAGTGATCGGCCCTACATACAGCTCATGCAGATCATTACTCCTGATTCTGTGAGTACTGAATCATATTCAACAAAATGAACCATATTCAAATCAAAGAAAAAGCCTTATAGTGTAATGGGAATTTAGTTCAATTCCCAGGCCTATCATTCCACGCAATACTTCTGAATTTGCTGAAGGGCAAATGGTGGAGCTTATTAGTGGTGGGGTGGTGTCTCACAGTCTTGTTAGTTGCAGCCACAAATCTGTACCTACAAATTCAAGAATTTTTTTCCTTATTATCGTAAAAGTAAAACAATACTGGAATTATGCTTTGAATTTCAAGCATGGTTTATCTAAGGTTATTGAACCTGATCAAAGATAGGGGGATTTTTTATTGCTTATGTTTTCTATAAATGACCACATATCAGAAATATACAGAATTTTATCAAGGATTTTTTAAACACTATTTTAGAAGGAGGAAATCATGCATACTGACACACAGTTACATACAGTTACATTTTAATGAATTTGTAGGGAAGTGACATTATGACATATACAGGTGAGATTCCAAATACATAATCATGACTCCGTTTCAGCCGGGAGCTAAGCAGGAGGAATACGCCTGTGTTAACAGTTTAAGGGAACTGGCATCTTTCTAGACGACTCCCTACTCTGCCATGCTCAGCTGATTTGAACCTTGGCATAAAATCAGTTATTTTGGGGAAAGTATTGTGTTCCTGCTACCACTGTTTCCCCCCTTCTCTCCCCCCCTTGTTGCAAAGAGAGACCTGTTTATCAAACAAGGACCCAAGACATGGCTGCAGCTTCTTTACTAAATTGCCCCCTGCAGCTAAAGAAAACAAGAAGTAAGAAAAATGCCTTACTAAGCGCAAGCCCTAGACAATGCAAACATGCCCCCTGTGGGGGTTGACTGCAAGATGTATACTAATGAGATGTAAAAGAGGGAAAGGCAGTGCCAAATCTGGCCCTTCATCAAAGGGTGCTGCTAAGTGTGTAATTGCTGGATAGTCCCGGACCTCCTCATGTGTCATGGCCTGTACTCTGTGGTCTCCTGTTACTAATGGATACAGAGGTGTGCTAACCACTCAGGCAGAGGAGCGGATCTTGCAGATACAGAAAGCGACGCTCTGTTTTGCTACTCTTTTTTTAGCCCCCCACCAAGTGCCAGACAGCAACCAAGGAGGAGAGAGAGCAACATTCCTTCAGTGGGAGGGGAGCCCTGATCTGTTTTCACTGCCAGACAGGCTAAAGGAGTGAATGCCCAGTGCTGATGTGTAAGGATTTTAACATCCTTTTCATTCTATGTATTACTACACAGGAAGTGCATTCACATTCAAGGGCATTGCCACACCTATACAGAGGAAGTCATACCTTGTTTTCTCTTTAACACTTTAACATACAGGTAGAAATAAGAATAAGACCACAGGCGGAGAGAACATCGAGAGTTGCCTGTTCATCAGTGACATGCCCCTGTAACTCACTTCTTGATGGAGAAAGACAATCACATTCCATCTAGCCGCCTAACCAGTTCCTCCAGTTAAAATAATACACACATTTTGCATTGCGTGTTATACTTGTGATTATTTAAACACTATATTAAAAATATATCTGATGTCAAATATTTAAACTCCTTACTGCACTTTTAAGACCCTCTGTCCATTGTATTTAAGCAGTAGACAATGGATCCAGTTAAAATAATTACATCCAGGCTAAAGCGCCAGATATAAAATCCATGGTAATGGTTCACAGCAAATCGGTACAGCTAATCCTCACATTTCAGAGAACACAGCAATCCATACACTTGTTAGCCTAAAGGTATAAAACAGGAAGTGCCCAGGGAAAAGTTTGTAATCCAAAAATAATAAAATAAATTTAAGTTTATCATAGTGTTAAACAAGATTTGACAATGTTCTTTAATGACATGATAAGAGGGTCAACAACAAGAAAATCTGACCACACGTTATCTAAAAGATCCACTGTGTTAGTGTGAAAAGTACTGATGGATTTCCTTATAAGTTCTGATAATGTATATTATAATGTTAGACAAAATAGCGTTCCTAAGCAGTATGGAAAAGTATGGAATTTGATTTTGGTGATTTCCAAGTCTGGATAAATATATAAAAATCAAAGATTGCATCAAAATATTTCAGTTGCAACAAACTGGCATACTATCTAATAAAAAACACATCTGAGTTTACCTATTAATGTTTTTGATGACATCACTGATAAGAGCTGGTTGTCAGCGCCATAATGCGTGCACAGCGCACACTGAAGAGCAAAATTGCAAACCAAGATGTGAGGGTGTGTCTGTGGGTTGTGTGCTTCATTAATCTCCAGCAAGAAGTATTAATGTAAACAACCTTCCAATTTATAATGCTCTCAATGGGCAAATGCAATTTCATTAACTTGGCTTGTCAGTCCTAAATATTGGGACTGGTTGGTTAAGTATCTCAAATGTAAACAGAAAGCAAAATACGAAGTATGAGTAAAGTTGCTTAAGATTTCGAACATGAGTTGTGAGCCACATAGCAGGGATGAAGCATTGCTGTCTAGTCATAATCAGTGGTGGATTCTGTCATGGCCATGATGGGTAACTGCCCAGAGTGATACCTTCGGAGGGACGCTGGCCTAGCAAACCACCAGCCCACTGGTTGCCAACTTTTTCCATCTTCACCCTCTCTACAGTCTGGAAAAGTATGGAATTTTAAAATGGAAATTATGCAGGAACCCTGCATGAACCAAACTCTTTTAATGCATTCAAGCAACCCATAGCACTCTTTAACACTGAGGAACTGTCATACTCTATATGCAGCCTAGATAATGCTCTCAAATAATGTTATATTCACTGATATTAAACACTAGATGCACAAAACAACCACTTCTCTGCAATTTGCCGGTGGCCAAAGAAATGCTTTGTGACATTTTCTTTAGTTTATTATCTCTGTGAGCTAGCAGTAATTAAAATGAGCTTGAATCATTCCTAAATTTGTTAAACTTGGTAGAAAATAAAAATAATACCCACATAATGGATTATTCAGATTTTAAGAGGAAGATTATATCACTTTTTTAAATAACCATTTCAATCGTCCTATTACTTCTGCCCATTTATCCACTGTAACTGATTTTAATCTAAATCAACAGTCCACTGAAATTGTCTGAATGTAATATCCAGTTATGCCAAAGGTACATTTTACATCCATACACTTGCTGAAACCGCTCATCCTGTTAAGGGTCATGGGGGATCTGGAGCCTAATCCCGGAAGCTACAGCCATAAGGCAGAGAACAACCCAAGATGGGGTACTAACCTATCGCAGGGCACACGCACACACACCGTCCACTCACCCACACAAACACACATACATACATAAACACACCTATGGGGCAATTTGGAAACTCCAATTAGCCTCAGCATGATTCTTTTTAGACTGTGGGAGGAAACCCCATGAGGACACATGAAGAACATGCAAACTCCACACACGTGGAACTAGAATCCAAATCCCAGAGCTATGAGATGCCAGTGCTAACCACTGCACCACTGCGTCATCCACACAGTTTTATATGATTAGTGAAATAATGTATCATATGTTGAAATTCTTATTCAATTTATTCTCAGAATAAAAAAAAATCCAGGACCTACAGTGTGTATCCTTCTAATACAGGCTTGCCTCCCATCTAATACATACTTCATTTAAAGCAACAAACTTGCCAAAACATCCAAATGTTATTTTTCACGTTGAATAATTCCCATGTAATTTAAGCATCCTGTATTGCCTTTAACAGAACTGAGAAGGGATTCACAATTACAAGCAATGACATTTTCCTTCAATGTGTAATCGTACTCACAGTAAGGTGCTCATCTGGGCTGTGCATAGTGATGCAATCCATGCTGATTTCAATAGTATTGCCTGGGGACCCATCCGGTTGCTCTGAGAAGTTGAGTTCTACGGGCTGAACTGAATGAAAAGCTGACCTATGGCAAAATATTACATTACGTAAACCAACATCATCGCACAGTGAATACAAATATGTTGCAATGACTTTTTGGAGTGTTTTAATAAACAAACCAGGACTTCTCAAGTGTTTATTATTCATGCTGCTGATACAATTTGCCAGAAAGAAATATTCA
>JABFEB020000033.1:11505803-11518975 GCA_019775895.2 Stomatorhinus ivindoensis | reverse complement strand
TATATATAATGTAGATACACAGTAAAGCCTTGGATTGCAAGTAACTTAGTGTTTTGAAAGATAAGCAAAATTTTTAAATAAACGAGCGAGGTCTTGCAATACGAGTATTACGTATACACTTTGTCTGCCTAGCATTACGTAATAACAACTGAGTTGATGGTTCTTCTCTCTCTCTCTCTCTCTCTCTCTCTCTCTCTCTCTCGCTTGCTGTGGGATTGTAGATAATTGTTTCCCATGCTTGGTATCAGTCAGTGTGCCTCACTTGTATAGTAAAGTGTATTTAGTAGAAAAGCACCACCGGATTAAGGGCATGACTTGCATGATGAATCTGTTTAATGACAATGCAATGTACACTTTTCTGTGAAATCAAAAAGGAGGCAAAAGCAGCTGTCATTGGATAGTTTCCTTGTTATAGTCGCACAAAAAGAAAAAGATTCCAGTGAGCCAACAGATAGCAGTGAATATGATATAGTGAAAATTGTCCTAAAAAAAACTTTCCTCTTCTCCTCTCTCTCATCTCCCTCACACCATCCACGATTATTTTCAAAGGTAAAGTGCAGGTTAATCTCCTTTTGTATTTTTACTTTATATTTTGTATTAATCATTTTTATATGAATATTTTTGGGTTGTGGAACAAATCATCTTAGTTTCCATTATTTCTAATGGTAATATTCGCTTTGATATATGAGTTCTTTACAAGAACATTTCCGGAACGAATTATGCTTGCAAACAAAGATATCACTCAATAACAAAATGCGAGTGTAAGATTGCCACCTTTCAGCTTCTGCCAGTGGAAATTGCTGTTAATATCTACAGTATAACAATTTCCATTAATGGGAAAGGAAACCATGTAAAGAAAATAATAAATTGTCCAGAATAAATATTATTTAAAAATGAGACAGACTGGTCACAACCACAATATTGAAAAACAACTGTATTTTTAATCATGTAAATCAGTAAATCTGTTTGCAAAATATTGCTGTAATATGTATGGAATTAGGTATATTACAGTAAATGTAAAACATACAAATTATCCTGACTACATGAAAGTAAGCTAATCAACAATCCAGTCTAGGCCAAGTATTACTCTTATTCCTCAAAGGTGTATGGAGACATATGTCATCCTATTCCTCAGTAGGAATTATACTCACTGGTCCAGCATTTCCAGGAGCTGGTGAAAGACATCCTGGCTGACGATGTCACTCACTGTTGAAGCTTGTGATGATTGTGACTGTGACATAGCGGTGAGGAATGAGCTCTCTGTCCATGACAGGCGAGCAGAAGGATCTCTTAGCCTGAAGAGAGGCACATGTGAATTGCTTAATTAGACAGCTCTGAAAATATGACTACAAGCTCTGCTCACTCTCCATATAAACCGAGACACTCTTAATTCAATTTAAATATATTAAACAAGCAAATGATTTAAAAATATGTGTAAAACAAATTCTTTGTTAAAAAAAATGAAACTGACATTTAGCCCAGTATACCGAAAAAAGAGATAAGGCCGTAACTGATCCATCAGCCCATTGTTCCCAATGCAGCTTTGCTCACTGCAGCCAGCACAAAGTGGAATTCCCCTTTGGTATAAATAATCACACTCCTGCAGTTTGCAGTTCTTGGTATGTCTAAAAGCAAAAACTCGAAAATAGAAATTGGCACTCAAGGCAGCGGAATTTCCCCTGAATTCTTAGCAGAGAGATGTCAGTAGCCCCCCCCCAAACCCAAACCCAAACCCAAACAACTCTAATGGAGCACAGCAAATCCTAGTCGAGCCACTGTACAGTGCAACATAGACCTCAATGTCCAGAACTAAATCCATCTAAAGCTTGTACTAAATAGTAAGAAGTACTTTTTAATAACCAGCCCAAACTATGATGAATCATAACAAAGGGATTCTTGTATTCTGAAAGGTACTCCAATGTCCGGTGGAGGATGTTTAAAAGCACAGCACTGCAGACTTCCTTTGTGCTGAAACAAGGGGCACACCTGAGTACATTTTGATGGCTCATTTAAAGTAGCATAAGTAAAACCTACAGCAACTAGTGAAGTGACTTCCTGCACTAAATAATGAGTTCAATAAAACAACAAAGGCTGATAATCTGTACAGCCTGTGACCAGGACAATCACCAGTATTGACAATACATCATTAAGTAAATACAGTACAGGTACCTTTAGGTCGGGACTGCTCATCCTCCTTGGTCTGAAGTGAGACATATACCCAGGGGCACAGCTTTTAATTCTGGGCCATCTGACTAAATGTCACCATGGGAGGTGGGTCCCATTGTAGAAATTACCAATTGGGGGAGGGATTGGCACGGCAGAATATTTCTGGCAGAGCATATACTGAAACATTAGCAGAACTGACCTAATACATGAATTGCATTAACTAAGGTGAAGTTTCTCCAAGTTCAAAAAATAAATTGTAACTAATATTTAATGAAGAGGTAATGCTTAATTAGCATGAACATTTTAATATATAATTATCTGTTGGAAAATGAGTACGGAAAAACATTAATGTTTATATAAATGGACCTTTCACTGAGAAATACATCAATTGTCATTCTCTTTTTCAAATTGTTGAAGCTTTAAATGTTTGGGGGCTAGTCCATTTTGCCCAAATTTCATTGCAGCAACTCAAAATCATATTCAGTAGTTTGTATGGTCCCCACATGCTTGTTGGGACATGCTCCTAATGAGACAATGGATGGCATCCTGGGGGATCTCCTCCCAGATCTGGATCAGGCCATCACTGAACTCCTGTCTGAGGTACAATATGGTGGTGTCGGATGGACCGAAACATAATGTCCCCAGAGGTGTTCTATTGGATTTAGGTCTGGCAAACGTGTGGGCCAGTCAATGATATTGTAACATCTTCATCCTCCAGGAACTGCCTGCATACTCTTGCCATATGGGGTCGGGCATTGTTGTGCACCAGGAGGAACCCAGGACCCACTGCACCAATGTAGGGACTGACAATGCGCCCAAGAATTTCATCCCGATACCTAATGCAAGTCAATGTCATTGTCTAGCCTGTATAAGTCTGTGTGTCCCTTCAAGGATATGCCTCCCCAGACTATCACTGACCAATCACCATACCGGTGATGCTGAACAATGTTACAGGCAGTAACATTGTAAATGGCTTCTCCATATCCTTTTAGGTCTGTCACAAGTGCTCGATTTGAACCTACTCTCATCTGTGAAAATCACAGGGTGCTAGTGCAGACCTAACAATTCTAGTATTCTATTGCAAATGCAAATTGCACTCCACAGTGCCTAGCAGTGAGAAGAGGACCCACTAGAGGACATCATCCGTCAGGCCACCCTCATGAAGTCTGTTTATGATTGTTTGGTCAGAGACATTCACACCAGTTACCTGCTGGAGGTCATTTTATATTTTACTCATCCTGTTCCTCCTTGCACAAAGGAACAGATATCGGTCTTGTTGATGGGTTAAGTACCTTCTATGGCCCTGTCCAGATTAACTGTCTGTCTCCTGGAATCTCTTCCATGCACTTGAGACTGTGCTGGGAGACACAGCAAACCTTAGCAATGGCACATATTGATGCATCATCCTGGAGTAGTTGGACTACCTGTAGGATACAGATGGGCTCTCATGCTACCAGTAGTGACACTGACTGTAGCATAATGCAAAACTAGTGAGAAACAATAAGAAAAGATGAGAAGGAAAAAATGTCAGTGGCTAAAATTGTCAGTGGCTACCTGTTAAACCATTCCTGTTTTCAGGTAACGTACACAAAGGCTTCCTTGATGCATGATACAGTGGCATAAAACTAATTCACTTGGATCAAGACTGAGATGACTCACTTCTTTTTTAACCTATGATGTTAATCCCTTTTGATGACCAACCATGACAGGGGCTCAATCTGTGGTAAGGCCACTTAACTTTTCATATGGCAGTTTAAATTTGTTCATAGCTTGCTCAAACAAATCCTCACCTTTAGTAGTGCCATGCATGGCTTGCAAAAACAGCAATTCCTCCTTCGTGTCAAACTCTGCAGTGATCCCTTGCATTAAAATGGCTAAAAATTGTATTTGTTATGTCTGTTGTTTCATCGCAGGCTAGAGAAAAAAAAGAAAACCTCTTGTGCTATCTTTCAGTGTGTTTTCAATATATTGTACCATATCAGTAATAAGCTCTGTGACGGTTCTTCGAGACAAGCTGACACTTTGGAACAATTTTACTTTGTACGGTGCTAGTAGCTCTGAAGCAGCAACAAGGCACTCCTTTACAAATTCTCCTTCTGAATGAGGTTTCAGCTTTTTAGCAATTAGTTCACTCACCACAATACTTGTCTGCATGACGTAGTCACTGTCAGAATACGGCTTTGTGAACGCAGCTTGTTAGGCATCCAAACTCTGCCGGAGAGAGTTAACTTTATCCAAGTGCATTTATCTTTTCAAGTCATCCAGTTTTTTGTGCTTCAAGCTGTAAAGCTGCTCAATATTGACCTTTTTCATCACTGTGAGCGCATCTCCACAAACTAGGCACACCGGCTTGACTTTAAATTCAACAAAAAAGTAATTGGTTGTCCATTGCTCATTGAAAACATAACATTCGGCATCAACTTTTCTCTTTTTGACTAACACCATGGTGTGTCAGCGATAGCGATAAACGTTTACTCTGTAGTGTTCACTATGTAGCATTCATTCTTACCGTGGCTGAAATGGAATGTATTATCCAGAAACCCGTCGTTACTATATTGGTTTATTTCATGTAATTTTATTTCAGGAAAATACATAACTGCTGTTTTAGATATAGACATATTTGTTCCCCCAAATATTGGTATGCTGGTATATTTTTTTTACCATTTAATTAATTGACAGATCAGATAGTCTTGCGAAACCTTGACGACAACTTCATCAGACCTAACATGGTGTCAGCTTCAAATCACAGTTCCTCAGGTGAGGCAGCTACCACATTGTCTCTCAGTGTGCAGACTGAAGAACCCTTCGTCAGCACCTCAATGATTGTGCCAGTGTGGATTTCTTCTGTCTGCAATCCAGGTATGGAGAAACTGGTTTATGTCCTGCTTGACACACAAAGTGAAGCTGTTTTCATTGATCTAGAAGTAAGCTGTAGTATACAATTTAAGGCTCATCCTGTAAAGTTGAAGTTAACTATTGTATTTGGAAGGGATATATTAGTGCACAGTGAAAGAGTTGAAGGTCTCAGAGTAAGAGGTTACAACTCCAATATAAATCCTTATTGTCCTCCTTTCCACTTACACTAAAGACTGCATACCAGTGAATCAAACGCATAGTCCTACCTGTGAAATGGCAAGGCACTGGAAACACCTCAGCTCAATTGCAGGTGAAATTCCACCACAGCTAGAGTGTGAAGTGAGTATTTTAATAGGCTATAACTGAACAAGGGCATTGGTAACTCAGCAAGTAATCATGGGTGAAAACAATGAACTGTATGCAATCCGCGCTTGGGTGGAGTGTTGTAGGTTGTTCACCTCACCATTATCCATCGATACCACCAATATATGCCAGAGTTGCTGACAAAGAGCTTCCTCCAGTAACTCTATCAGATGCTATTTTGGTTCTTGAGTCTGATTTTAAGGATGCTAGTGGAGATGGCAAGGCTGTGTCACAAGATGACACCCTCTTCCTGGATATCTTAAAGGAAAATATTCAGAAAAATTCCCAAGACCACTATGAGATGCCACTTCCCTTCAAGGAGAGACCACACTCCATGACAATAAGAAATGGCTATAGTTAGGCTACGTCAAAGGAAGCTTCTGAGGAATGAGAGCTATAAGGAGCAGTACGTGCAGGTTATGGATGAGGTCATCAAAAGGGGTTATGCAGAAGAGATTCATGATAAAGGCAAGGAAGGACAAAAATGGTACATCGCCCACCATGGAGACTATCATTCCAAAAAAACAGAGAAGCTCTGTAGTGTTTTTTATTGCTCAGTGAAGTACAGGGGAATTAGCCTTTATGACCATCTGCTCTCAGGCCCAGGTCTGGTAAATAATCTAATTGGTGTTGTCATTATATTCATAAGCCATCACATTGCACTGATGTGTGATGTTGAATAGATCTTCCATTAGTTTCATGTGTATGAGGCTGATAGGGATTATTTACGTTTCCTTTGGTGGAAGAATGGGAACCTCTCTGTAGAGCCTCAGGTATTCTGCATGAAGGTTCATCTCTTCAGTGCCACTTCATCACCTGGATGTGCCAACTATGGGCTGAAATATCTTGCAAAGAATAGTGAGAACTTGTTCCATGTTGGAGCGAGACTTATCAATCCATTGGCACATTGAACCTGACATCTCCAGATTTTGTAACTGCTTGAAAGATCAGCCAGTAACATGCCGTGGTATATTATCTATAGTTGCCTCCCTTTATGACCCACTGGGGTTTGTTGCTCCATTTCTGCTCATAAATAAAAGGGTACTCCAAGAAACTTGCAAGCACGGCACAAGCTGGGATGAACCCCTCTCCACAGGACTGCAACCAGTGTGGCAACGATGGAAATGTGATCTTGTAAATTAGGGAAAAATCACCATCCCCTGTTGCTACATCCCAGCTGGCTTTGAAGAAGTCTTGAAAAGAGAACTACATCACTTCTCTGATGCAAGTATGCATGGTTATGGACAATGTTCATATTTGAGACTATTGAAGGAAAATATATTGTACTCTGGTTATGGGACAATGTAGGGTAGCCCCAATTAACAAACAACAACAAACAAATATATTTTTGTATATATTACCGCATTATCACAACATTATATTGTCTCAAAGCACCTTACAGCATCCCCACCCAAACCCCCCAGTGAGTAAGCCATAGCTGACAGTGGCAAGGAAAAACACCCAAGAAGGAAGAAACCCTAGGAGGGACCAGACTCAACGGGGGAGCTCATCCTCCAAGGGCCGGCAGGGAGAGTCGAATACAATAAAATTTGAGACAGAAACAGGGACCAGGGGGGAGACGGGGAAGACGGTGCCAAAGCTCCCTCCAATCGGCAGGCAATCAGAAGGCAGGCAGCGGGTCATACATGGAAGATGACATAGGCAGAACGGCGGGCTGGATGCACAGATGTCATTGGTAGTGACATGTTGCAAGGTGTGCTGAACATCTTGATAGATTGAGATCTCCAGGCAGCACCCCCCAGAAGGAGCAGGGGAAATAAAACATGCTGTTAAAGTAAAAGTCAAAGTAAGGGAGACTAAAGGCAGTGCTAAAAGTTAAATGAGTGTAATATGAAGTGCAATGTGCAAGCTCCGGCGGATATGGCTATGGCAGCATAAGTAGGAGGGAGAGGCAAGTGGGAAAGTAGGCATGGGGAGTCCATGAAATATCAGCACTCCAATCCCACAAGCGATTATGAAGCTAGAGTGACAGCCCTGTCAAATCAGTTTATCCAAAGCCAATGGCACCAATCCCCACCCAACTCTACACCTCACACTAACTCAGGTGTAACTGGGAGTGAGGAGTTAGCTAGAGCTAGAACTATTGTCCCTATAAGCTAAACTAAACAGGTGTGTTTTTAGTCTAGACTTGAATATTGAGAGTGAGCCTGAAACCCGCACATCCAGTGGAAACCATACCTCCAGCTCCAGATGTCACCATGGAAATCCCAGTGGGAGATCCTGAAGTTACAAGAATTCAGACACTGAGTATACAGACCATCAAGCATGCAATTCTGTTAGACCACTTGTCAAAATTTTCTTTCAGGTATAAAGCTACGCAAGCTGTCGCACGGCTCCTCCATTGGGTCAAGGGTTGTACGTCAGCAGGTCACAGCATTTGCAGAGACAAGTGTATCCAGAGGAGATTAAGCTGCTCAGCAAGGAGACCCAACTCCCATCTCAGAGTAAACTGTATGAAGTAGATGCCTTTCTTGATCAGGATGGGATTCTTAAGTTGGGAGGAAGAATAAAAAATGCACTTATCCCTACTTTGCAAAAACATCATGTGATTATTCCAAAGGATCACCACATTACTAGGATGATAATAGCTCTTTTTCATGAGAAGGTCCAACATCAAGGAAGGGGTCTTACTGTTAATGAGAAGATAAAATGGATTCTGGATTCTCAGAATCAACAGAGCTGTTGCAGCACATGTATATCATTTAGTTAAATGTCGGAAGCTCAGGAGAACAGCTGAGGAGCAATGCATGGCAAATCTGCCATCAGTGCAAGTAAATCCATAACCACTGTTCATGTATTGAGTAAGGAATTGTTCTGGCTTATAGCAAGGTGCATAAACAATATGGGCTCATCTTCACATGTCTATGTTGTTGTGCTATCCACAAAGAAATGTTGCATGATATGTCAACAGAAGCCTTCATTAATGGCTACCATTGTTTTATTGCTATAAGAGGAGTAGTGCATCAGATTAGATGCAACCAAGGAAACAATTTCATTGGAGCAAAGCATGAACTGAATGAAACTTTAAAGCAAGTAGATATCAATCGCCTGACTACATACAGTATTTGGCTGAGAAGCAGTGCAACTTTGTCAGGAATGCCCCCCATTCCAGTAATGTAGGTTGCATTTGGGAGAGGCAGATTCGAACAGTAAGAAATGTTCTTCATTCCACTCTTTCACTTTCATCAGGCAGGATAGTTTCTTCGGACGTTTCTCTATGAGGCAATGGCTATTGCGTACAGTCGTCCACTCACAGTGGATAACTTGAGTGATCCAGACAATCCATTACCACTGAAACTAAATCACCTGTTAACAATGAAATCTGTTCCAGTCTTGCCGTCTCCTTGCAAATTTATCAGAAAGGATACATATGCTCGTAACTGGACATGCGCGTCACATCCAATATCTTGCAGAGTAATTCTGGACCTGATGGAAAAGTGTATGTCTCTCATATATCGTCACCAGACAATGCTGGCATACTCCAAAGAGGAAACTGAAGATTGAAGATGTAGTCTTTGAAAAGGTAGAAGACCTACCATGGAATGAGTGTAGATTGGTCAAAGTTGTAGTGACAATGACTGATAAAGATAATCTTGAGAGGAGAGTGAAGATTTGCTTTGGAGACCAAAGGATGGGAAGGGAGAGACTATAGTTAAACTCCCAGTTCAGAAGTTGATCATCTTTCTGGAGACTGAATTCTCCTCATCATTCCACAACCATCCCTCCCTACAGATATTTGCAGTGGATATGGCGGTTAATAGAAATCAAGGATTGTTTTTTTGCAGTTTTACAATAATATATAGCACTGTCAACTAAAACATTTTAAAGTGGCTCCCTTTGGTAGAAGGACTGTGTTATGTAAAATCCGAATCCAGTTACCTTTAGTAAGCCACTTAGTGTAAAGGTCATTTTGAGTTTAGAAATCATTCGTGCAGTGGTGGTTCTAGGGCTGCGGCCACAGAGGCATTGGCCCTAGCTGAAATCTGTTTGGCCCCCTGAAATGCCCCTGTCCTGTCACTCATCTGTCCTTTGTGCAATTAGATGTATGCAATTCCAAGCCCAAACACTACTGGTGCTAATGAGCCAAATAGGAATGCCAAGCATCAACCAAGCATAAAGAAGAAGAAGATTGAGGAGAAAGTTTTTAAACTGATAACCGTCTACGTTTTGAGGAGTTTGTTGGTAAGTCATAAATCCCTATTTACTCAAAGCTGTCAGTATCTGAAATTTGACAAACATAAAATTAGGAAGCAAAGCAAAAATTAGTTAACAGTAATAACTTAACTGCAGCCCTACTTGTAAGGTGAGGAAGAGACCTTAGTGTTGAGTGGGGCGGAGGTGGGGTGCTAGTGATATTTTGACTAGTGCAAGCAGGTGGGAAACCAATCCGCTAGTGCGAGGGGAAGTGAATAAGAATGTAGGATGCCCATGATGTGACTAATGTTTAAGCAGCTCAAAAACCTGGACAATTTAAAATAAAATTTCAAGGTCTCAAAAAGAGGACATGTCTGGTCACGATACCTACTTGTGTTTAGACATGAACATTAGACATTAAATAAATCGCAGGACCCTGATGGCATCTTACCTATAGTTTTTAAAGAGATGACTGATATTATTAGCTAACCTTTAACGTGAATATTCCAGAAATTGTTACCTGCGGGTGTGGTACCTTCTGATTGGAAGCATGCTAATATAATGCTCATATTCAAAAAAGGGGATTGAAGTAATCCAACAACTATAGGCTAATCAGTTTAACTAGCATTACTGGAAAAATAATGTAAGCTATATTCCCAGTGAAAATGGTAGATTACCTGGATGCAAAAATCATTCTGAGTGATAGCCAACATGGATTTAGGAGAGGTAGATCTTGTTGAATAAATTTACTTGAATTATTTGAGTAAGCTACAAGAGAAATTGATCAAAAAAAGGCCTACATTGTGATCTACTTGATATTGTCCCCCACAAATGGCTCTTGCTAAAGCTCAAAGATGCTGGGATTTTAGGAACTGTGGCAACTTGGATTGAAAACTGGTTAACTGACAGGAAGCAGCGAGTAGTTATTAGAGGCACAATGTCACAGTGGGCTGGCGTTCATAGTGGGGTATTGCAGGGTTCAATTTTAGGACCACTATGGTTCCTAATTTACATTAATGATATTGACACCAATACATACAGTAAACTGGTTAAATTTGCAGACGACATGAAGGTGGGTGGTATAGCAGATACTCATCTAGCAGCAGAGAGGCTACAACGGGATCTGGATTTAATTAGCAACTGGGCTGATACTTGGCACATGAAACTTAACACAGAGAAATGTAAGGTAATCCATGCTGGGAGCAGAAATATAAAGTACAGATATTTCATGGGTTCCACTGAAATAAAGGTAGCTGATTACGAGAAAGATCTCGGTGTGTATGTTGATGTTTTCATGTCCCACTCTCGCTGGTTTGGGAAAGCAATAAAAAAGGCCAATAGAATGTTGGGTTACATCTCCAGGTGTGTGGAGATTACGTCAAGGGAAATGATGCTACAATTATATAATTCATTAGTAAAACCCCACCAAGAAAATTGTGTGCAGGTTTGGTCACCATACTTAAAGAAGGACATTGCTTCCTTGGAAAGGTGCAACATAGGGCTACAAAAATGATTCCTGGTCAGAGGAATGTCTTATGAGGAGAGGTTAGCTGAGCTGAATCTGTTTAGCCTTGAGCAAAGGAGACTACGGGGGGACATGATCCAGGTATATAAGATTCGAACAGGTATGGATGCTGTTCAGCCAAATGACTATTACATATTAGTTTAAATACTAGAACTTAAGATTTTAACTACTTTGAGCTATTAGTTAAGAATCAAAGAGGTACCCCAACTGCTTTGGCACTTTTGGTACTGGAACTTTCGGTACTGGTACTTGACCAGAAGTCAATGGAAAAGCGAAAGTACGAAAAGTACAGTACTTTGTGCGGTGGAAAATTGCCCTAAGTGGGCTTGCCGGTTCACAGCCAGTCACAACTTGCCCGATAGACTCCCAGCAATGTACCGTTTACTTCCAGAAATTATGCAGGAAATTCATGGTGATCGGGCAGTGGATGCTTGTGGCTTAATAATTATCTTAGCTTTATTGGACTTTTGGTTACTTTCAAGAAAGTTCTGGGTCAATCAAAATTTTTGTCAGACAAGCTACAGTCATGCTTCCTCACTGGACCTCGCAGCAGCGGTCAGTCTTGTGGAATCATTATTTGACATATTGCAGCAATACTGGAGTGTGGTCGTTTTTGAAGATGTGTGGAAAGAGGTGGAGGAAATGGCTGTAAAGTGTGATCGAAGTTTAGAAAGGACCGAGAGGAGGCAACCTAAGATGATTAGGTGGCTATGTGATTTTTCGCTTTGCCAAGATTTTTTATTCAAATGTTGATGACTTGGCCAACAAGTTGCATCAGATTAAGGGAGTTTTGGAGAGGAAAGAAAAAAATGGGCTGCAGAGGCTTACTACACTTCTAGAATTTGTAATATTCTTAGAACCATTCAAGGAGGTGTTTCATGAACTGTTTAGGCTCGGAAAAATAGCCATTGTCATACCAATGAGCATTGCTTCATGTGAGCGCAGCTTTTCAGCCCTAAAATTTATTAAAAATCATTTACGAACAACAATGACAGATGAGTGTTTGAGTTATCTACGGGTGCTGAGTATTGAGTCACGATAATGAAAGCTTTAGACATAAATGAATTTGTAAGACGGTTCAGTTCCTATCACAAAAAACGAAGAATAATGCTGTTTTAGAAGGACAAAATGTACAGTATTCACCCACATGGAACTTTGAGAGAAAAGTATTTGTGAAAAAGTAAAAAGGTTTTAAAAATGAATAAAAATCTGTATTTTCTCACATGCTGTGTGTGTTTGTGAGTATTTTGTCTATGAACAGCATGTACATACAAAATGCATGGACAATTGGTAAGGAGATTTTACTGTGTAAGCTTTTTTATTTACATTCAAGAGTTTCAACATGGTGTGACTGGTGAAATGTATAAAGCTCACCAAAACCATGGATTGTATGCAAGTAGAAATACTTAGCCCCTCTATGAATATTGTGGCCCCATACTCAGAGAAATCCTAGATCTGCCACTGCATTTGTGCATTTGAAATTATGGCACGGCTATCCACGTAGCGTAAGCACGATGGACCTGCATGACTGTGCAGCGGTGGTGAAGCGGAGTAGGAAAAGGGCACCTTTTAAGTTTAAAGAGACGGTTTTTCATTTTGCTTTAGTACCTTTTCTTGTGTAATTGTGAATTTCTTTTTATTACATTTGAATTTTGAACTTTTTGAGTGTTTCATTAACAAATGGCTATTTTCAACCAATGCTTCGTACTCCTGCCTTGCTTCAATTTAATGTATTCCATATAACTTAATTCAGTAATAAGTGAGCTTCATGGAGGTTTTCACGTTGTTTTCTTATTTACAGCGCTTTGTAAGTCATAATATAAAAGGAACGTAATGTTTATCTTATCTTTAATTCCTTCCCCCTTTTTCCTTAACTCTTATGGTGAGCTGACTGTTTATGTGCATCCGAATAAAACCCCCTTTATGTACCATCAGTTGAGAGTTTCATCATCATTCAGCCAGGGATGCTACAGTGTTCCTTTCATTTTTTGTGTGTGTGTTTGTGTATATATATATATATATATATATATATATATACAGTGAGGAACATAAGTATTTGAACACCCTGCGATTTTGCAAGTTCTCCCACTTAGAAATCATGGAGGGG
>JABFEB020000033.1:11484705-11499178 GCA_019775895.2 Stomatorhinus ivindoensis | reverse complement strand
TTAAAGGCCTTGCTCTAGGACCCGCAGATGTGCTGAGGCTGACTGGTGACCTTCTGATTACAGGCACACAGGGTTAACCCAGTGAGCCACATGCTGCCCCATATTTCTTGTGTTCAACTATTTCAGTTATGGTGCTTGTTTTTTTTCTTTGTTCCTGGTTATCCCTGCCTGTGTCTGATTTTGAAGTTATGTCCTGTATTACCTGTGTTCCTAGGATCTCCTAGTGTTGAGTCCTTAGTACTTGTTAAATGACCCTCACCTATTTATATCTTTACATTTGCAACAATAATTTAATAAGAGTGTTTCCAAATACAGTTAATAAATTGTATAAGTAAGTATCTTGTTTTTTTCTGTGTAAAACAATACAGCAATTATGTATGAATGCCACCTCAACCAGACAGCCCACACTTCAAAGATAACATATATTGCGAACCCACAATTAGTACAAACCTCTGATTAGGCTTTTGTCATACAGACATAAACTTTATTTAAAAAATACTCTCTTGATTGAACTCAAATAAGATGTCTTCATCTTTAATGAATCATACAATACATTAGAACCTCTGTGTCTTAATGGATGATGCTGGTGTATGCAACCTTTTTGTCATATTTATTTTTGTAATTTGTTATTTTATTTTTGTATATGTTGTTTTCAAAGCACCCCATGTATCACTCTTTGACAGTTGACATCACACTTACTATAGCCTCAGTGCATTGTGGGTCGAATCTCCATTGAGGGAGTATACAACCCAAGTGCCAGCATTTGCATGTGGCATTATCTTTGGTAAGATGGGACACTCGTGCTGTGTGAAAGACTGTCTTACTAAATCACATGGTAGAAATGGCAGAAAGGTGGATCACAACATGAGATTTTTTGGTTTCCCACTTGGAAAAGAGGATATGGACAGCTGGTAGAGGAGGAAACAATGAGGCGTCAGGTGGCCTGGGTCGCAGAAGAGACTTAAAGAACATCTCCTTTAATGCGTGTTTGCTGTCTGCATTTTCATAAAGGCAAGCAAGATGTTTTTCATTTAAGTAGTCTTACTGAATATTCATTTTTTCTTGTCCTCTAAAGTTGGTATTTTCACGTTGGTTAACCAACGCTAGCAATCTAGCCTCACTATGGAGGGTAGCAGAAATAGGTTAATCTGTTCGTGTTAAATTAGCATTACAGAGTGAATGCTTTTTTTTTGTATAGCGAATATCACGCCCAGCTCATCTGATCCTCGTTTGTGCCACGCCCCCTCATTAATCACGTGTGCTGTCCCAGTTGTGACCAGCTGTTCTCCGTCAGTCTGATATGTCCTGTGTATTTAAGTCCGCATCTGAGTCCGTATACCCAGATCCGTTATTGATATTTGTTGCTGTCTGGCCTGTGCTTCCCCCGTTTCCCCATAATAAACCCTTGTGTCCTGGATCCTCGTCTGCCTGCCTCATCCTTCCCCACTTCCTGGTTGCTCATCACAACAGAATGACAGATCTCCCAAAGAAGACACCTCAGCTAACTGAAGCTGAATACGGTCATCTAGTCACCGAGGCGATATACTGGCTACAACAGCCAGAGGTCCAGGAGGACCCCACAGCTCGTGCCCTGGCAATCCATACAGGGAATATCCTGCGGGGGATTTCCCCGACTAAGGACGCCTTCCTAGTCGAGGAGGTTTGGCTGAACTTATGGCAACTCATGGAAGTAGCGGTTGAAGCCATTAGGCAGCAGGTGGCTTTGGACAGCGGACTACTGATGGATCCACCATCGCAGCCGACTACAGTACCCCAGACTGTCGTGAAAAGGAAGAAGAAGAGAAAGCAAAAGGAGAAGAGACCCAGGGACGCACTAACAATCTTTGTGGGGTCCGTCTCTCTCTCTCTCCAGTTTCTCCCCCTGCCAAATATTGGGAGGAATCCCTCCTGATCCGGGAACCAGCAGAGCTCTACTGGTACACTACAGCTGGAGCATGCATGTGTTACTATGCTACAGCTACTAGCAGCACACCTCTTTTTGGGAACTTGCGCTTCCTTTATAGGGACCAGGTCAATTTGGTATGCCTTCTCACGGTTCCCGGGGTCGCATAAAATGGCAACACCTGCTCCTGAAGTGCCAACCCTGACTCCCATACCTGACCTGCCTGATGTTCCTATCCCGCCCGTTGTGCCTGTTCTGCCCATCGTGCCTGACCTGCCTGTTCTTCCCATTGTGCCTGTTCTGCCCATCGTGCCTGACCTGCCTGTTCTTCCCATTGTGCCTGTTCTGCCCATCATGCCAGACGCATTGCCACCCAAGGTCCCTGCGGCACAACTGGTTGATGCACCTCCCTCCACAGAACCTGTTCCTGTGTGGCCTGACCCGCCTGTTCTGCCTGACCCACCTGTTCCCGACCTGCTTGTCCTGGTAGTGGCCATGCCACCCAGCAAGGCTCTGGTCCCGGTGGCTGCTGCGTTGCTGCCCGCAGAGGCTCATGCTGTGCCCAAGGCTCCTGCTATGGCCCAGTCTCCTGCTTCACCTGAGGCGCCTACTGTTCCACCCGAGGTCCCAGCGCCGCCTGTCCTTGCTCCACCCGTCTATGCTCCAGCCAAAGCCCCGCGTCTCCGCCCGTCTCTGCTCCAGCTGAGGCCACGCTTCCATCCGTCACTGCTCCGGCTGAGGCCCCGTTTCCACCCATCTCTGCTCCGGCTGGAGCAGCAGGCAGAATCGGGCCTAGGCCAGAGAAGAGATTTCTCCCCCACCTCCACCCACTCCTCTGGCTGAGGCCCCGCCTCCGACTGCAGCCCCAGCTCCATCCGAGGTTCCTCTGTCTCCACTTCTAGCTCCACCTTTCTTGGCTCGTGTCCCAGCTCCTCTGATGCCAGTCCCAGTCCTAGAGGAGGCCCCGGTCTGTCTGACCACTGCTCCTTCCCTTTTGGAGGAGGAGTTTGAGTGAGACCCCTCAGGACTTCCCTGATGGCCCCAATGGACTCCTCTGCCATCACCCCAGAACGGTCGATCCCGGCTAGAACCCTGCCTGTCAGTGTCCCATAAAGGAAGAGCACATAGGTGCAGGGGTCGGGTCCCGCCCACCCTGTGGTTCCCTAGGCTCCTGCTTGGCTGTTGACTGTGGGTCCCCCGTCGTCACCTCATCGGCCACCTGCAGTCCTGCCTCCGACGCCTTGTTGGGTTCGCTTGCTTTGACTCATTTTTCACCTGCAGGTCCCTCCAATGCGGCTCGTCGGTGGATAGCGCCTTTGACTGCTATGGCTACACCATCGCCTGCTGAACCTTCCCCTCCCTCCTTTTCTTTGCCGTGGTTCCCTCCTGCTCTCTCCTCACCTCCACCAGTGCCCCCTTCATCTTCCTCCTCACCCCCTCCCTTGGTCCCTCCGGCTTCCTCCTTGGCCTCTTCGTGGTCCCCTCCGGCTACTGCCCGTCAGCCGCTGTGGCTCCTTTAGCCTCCCCAACTTTTCTCGTCTAGGTCATGGTTGCTCCTTGTCCCTCTGTGCCTCCCATGTTTTTTCCTTGACCCTCTTGTCTCAGTTTCATTTGTCCTTATGTGGTTCCTGTATTCACTCCCAGTCCTTTCGTTCCTCCCGTTGCTGTTTCCCCGGTGTCTCCCTTTCTGGTTTGTCTGTCTGCGTTTCCCGTTCTATGTCAGGTTCCGTCTTGACTTTTGCCCTTATGCTTGTTTTGTGTTTTGGTTCTATTCCCTGTACCCCAGTGATGTTTGGGGGGGTTCTGTCACTTGTCAGATCCTTGTGTGTGCCACGCCCCCTCATTAACCACATGTGCTGTCCCGATTGTGACCAGCTGTTTACTGTCAGTTTTTTTATGTCCTCTGTATTTAAGTCCGTATCACCAGATCCTTCATTGATGTTTGTTGGCGTCTGCCCTGTGCTTCCCTCGTTTCCCCATAATAAACCCTTGTGTCCTGGATCCTTGCCTGCCTGCCTCATCCTTCCCCACTTCCTGCTTGCTTGCCTGAAATTGGTCTCAACACCGAGCCTGTATTCTGCTTGCCACTTATATTTTATTTTAAACGTGACCAATAAAGTTATGTCCAATGACATTTTTGTGCTGTTCTCGAGTCTTTTCCTTTCTTAAACACCTAAAGTACTAGTGTGTTCTGGTAATGAAGATTGCTTATTACTAATTACATAAAACATTACATTTTTTATGAAGAAAAGACACTGAATATGAAATATTAAGTTTGTTAACCAAATGTGTTTACATCTGTGATTTCAAAATTTCGAATAGGGGTGTGTCAGACAGTGCAGACACGTGACTGATAAAGACTGATTGACATTGTGTATGATTAACCACAGTTCTTATTTACATATTCCCCATTACAATGAAAACACACTCATGGTTTGGATTTATCTTTGACCATCTTAAATTTGGTTTAAAAACAAAACACACAAAACAAAAACAAACAGTTCTTGTGTGACGCTCATTTTTTAACATTATGTAATCTATATTGCATTTAGTTAGCAATTGAATTCAGGTGTTCCAGTCACATCCATAGCCACAGGTGTATAAAATCAAGCAGCTAGGCAAGCAGAATGCTTCTACAAACATTTGCGAAAGAATTCAAGCATGGTACGTGATAGGATGCCACCAGTTCAATAAGTCCATTTGTAAAATTTCCTCACTACTAAATATTCCACGGTAAACTGTTAGTGGTATTATAACAAAGTGGAAGCAACTGAGAACAACGGCAACTTAGCCAAGAAGTGGTAGGCCACATAAAGCACAGAGTGGGGACAACACATACTGAGACACACTGTGTATAGAAGTCACCAACTGTCTGCAGAGTCAATGGCTACTGACCTCCTAACTTCATGTGGCCTTCAGATTATCTTAAGAACACTGCATAGAGAACTTGGTACAATGGGTTTCCCTAGGCAAGCAGCTGCATCCAAGCCTTACATCAGGTGCAATGCTAAGCATCGGATGCAGTGGTGTAAAGCATGCCGCCACTGGACTGTAAAGCAGTGGAGATGTGTTCTCTGGAGTGACGAATCATACTTCTCTGTCTGGCAATCTGGTGGACAAGTCTGGGTTTGGTGGTTGCCAGGAGAATGGTAACTGCTTGACTGCATCATGCCAAATGTAAAGTATGGTGGGAAAATGATTATGGTGTGGGGTTGTTTTCAGGGATTGGGCCTGGCCCCTTCGTTCCGATGAAAGGAATTCTTAATGCTGCAGCATTTGAAGCCATTTTTGATAATTTCATGCTCCCAACTTTGTTGGAATAGTTTGGGGATGGCCCCTTCCAAGGATTTGGATGAGTGAGTCTGCTGTGTAAAAACTTGACTGGCCTGCACAGAACCTTGACCTTAACCCAAGAGAACACCTTTGGAATGAATTAGAGTGGAGACTGTGAGCTAGACCTTCTCATCCAACTTCAGTTTCTGACCACACAAATGTTCTTCTGGAAGAATATGTTTCCATAAACACATTCTTAAACCTTGTGGATAACCTTCCCAGAAGAGCTGAAGCTGTTATAACTGCACACGGTTAGCCAACTTGATATTAAACCCTATGTATTATGAATGGGATGTCATTAAAGTTCATGTGTGTGTAAAGGTAGGTGTCTCAATACTTTTGACAATATAGTGTATTTCTGTTTCTCCAAAACATGCTACATGCTATCTTATACAGTTACAGACAGTAGGAGAGCCATCTTCTAAGATTTAAATTTATTTCCAGTTAACTCCTATTAATTATCTTTTACTAATTTTGAAAGCAGTTTAGCCCAGTGAGAACACAGGCATTACATAGGCTCCCAGCAGGTGCTGAATGGCTACTAATTCAGGTCGTACACTGGTGGAATAGTTCACATTCATTGCTAGAGACTAGATGGGTTTACTGACAGCCTACAATAATGACATCACCACACTGGGATGGGAAGAAGCCTGTTCAGTGAGAAAATGGGACAGGAGCTGAAGTTGCACCCAGGCAACTAAATAACATTAGCCAATGGTACAGTGCTAGAAACAGGATTCAGCTAACCAACATATCATAGGTCCACAATAAGGTACAGCTACAAGAGAAAGAACACATTTAAAATGAGCTACATATATCTTCATTTACAAGAAGACCACGTGGCATACTGTATAGAATAGCATTCCGGTCTGGCAAGCATCATTTCCCTGCTCATATGCAAGATAGTGTAGAAGAGAATAAAATAGGAGACGAGAAGATTTTTTGGGTATTGCTTGTAGTTTCGTTTTTATATTGTACCACCAAACCTTGGGGAATGAAAGGCACATAGAGTATTTACCTCCAGAATTCTGTTTTTGACACAACTGAGAATTTGAATGACATCAATAAATGAAATTCAGTAAGGAAATTGCTTTGGTACCTCATCAATTATTGTTTACAGAGAAATCACAAAGTTGTCTCAAGCTCAATTTTTTACTTTCTTTGTATGAAAATGCAATCAAAACATACAGCATGGCAATGTGGAGCCTTCTTCAACATCAATAAGTGTTGTACCTGATTCTTCTAATTCCTCCAAGTAGACAGAGTGACATATCCCACATACGATTATCATACCTGCCCTGTTTTTTTATTCTTTATACACAATAATATGCATTTGACTGCATCTAGCTAAACACAAAAAAATCTCACAAAATAAAGAACTATGAACAGTTGTTGATTTCTGTTTTAAATTAATCTCTGATTAAGCTCTACATGTCTAACTTGAAAAAATAAGTGGTTCAAAAACTTTAAGCTGAATGTTTGTTTTACAATAAGCATAAATGATAAATGGACTGCATTTTCATAGGACTTTTCTACTCCTACGAGTACTCAAAACGTTTAACAATACATGCCTCACATTCACCAATCCACACACCGGTGGCAGAGGCTGCCATGCAAGGCATTGACCAGGAGCAATTTGGGGTTGAGTGTCTTGCTCAAGGAGACTTTCAGGAGGAGTTAAATCCTCTTAATGTGCAACCATTAGTCTACTGTACTTTAAACATTTCAGAAATAATTCAGTTTTCACATTACGGAACTTGAGTGACATTTAAAGGTGGACAAAAAACCAACAGGTTGCCTGGCATACAGAAACAGTAGACAATACATATACAAAGATATTCCTTTTTTCATTCATGTGTGGTTTAGGTTCTTGGGTTGTGAAATTTGGTGTGAAGAATTTATGTCCTTTTTAGTAATGACTAGTACTGGTAAGCAGTAGATAAAAGGCATAATATTTTGCTATTTTTTTTAGATTAACTGAAAGCTAAGTTTTGAGTAGTTTCATAGTCAATCTATTACATTATTTGTAATTATTCACATAAGGCCTCTGCTTTCTTTAAAAGAAACGTGTAAAATAATTAAAACAAGCAACAAAAACATTAGCGCACACACACACATTTCATGGGCCACAGATCACTGTCCTAATGACATTTCTGCACAGGTGCTGCACATATAAAATAACATTCCTTCAACTCAGCATAAATGCTGTGTTGGCATGTTGTTTTTTCCTGTTTTCTATAACTCCCTCTGTTTAGACTTTTTTAACATGGAATCATAATAGACTACATTTGTATAAATTACTGTTATATTGACATAAAACTGGAAAGGGTGGACAAAAATTGAGGACTACAGCATAACTAAATCCATTAATAGTTAAACACATAAGTAAAACTAAATCAGTAAAAGATATCCATTCAAACACTCAAGAGTAATGGCAGCATCAATAAAAACTGTAGCAGTCTGCCATTTCGACTGTGATTTATTTAAGGGTTACATGTTAAATAAGAAAACAGAATACTGCATCAGTTAAGTCATAGTTATAGGGGTATGTTGAGAATGTTTTAACCACTAAATTACAGTAAATGGACCTCAGGCCCCCACTCCTGTGCTGAATATTCATTTTGACGGGTGGATGGGTATATATAATTATTGCTATTATAAAAGTATATATTATATACTTGTAGTACTTAATGTTAATATATAAATGAATATGACACAAATGATGACACATTGGTTGTTAATAACAGCCACAATATGCAATTATGGTATTTGTTATCTGCTGGACTGAATGGTCAAACAACCACACTTCTCAGTGGATGTGTATACTGTATGTTAGGGAAAAAAAGTAGCCGAGCATTTTGATGATCTGCCTGCTACTTTAAACCAGAGGCCTCTGTATACTTGCATTGTTACTATAAGTATGGCACAACTATAAATATCATGCACTCATAACAGCTGTAACCATAGACAAAGCCACTCCATATTTGCACAGACACACTCTGTAAAATCACCAGGCTACCTAAGCTTGTTTGACAGAAGAAATGCTGCTTCAGCTTCATTAGTTAACAAGAGTAAACTTTTGTGCTCTACTGCACATATATGTATCATTCCCTTTGGGTTTTGTTGAGAAATCCACAACAGGCATACAGTAAAACATTTCCTGATCACCTGTCCTTTAACCCCAAAATGAACAGAGCCACAATTTTTCAGTGGAATGCACTAAAGTATGCATTCTGACCACCCATGGATGGTTTCCTTTGCTAAAAGATTACAGAGCTTATTTTAATACAAAGAAACATATGCATAATGTAACTTACCGCTGAAAGGTGTGCTCAGGACAGTGCTGTAAGGCCGCATATGGAGAATCCATGCTGCAAGGTAATCTGATATCTTCCAGACTAACAGATAATAACAGTACATGTATTGATGTATAATTAGATATATAATATATATTTGTTCAGACACAAATCAGAATGATTAAATTAAATAAATAAATAAAAACACAACTGGAGTTTAAAGTGCTGTGAGGTCAAGTGCACAGGAGTGGGTGAAGTGCTGAGGATGTTTTGATATTTATTATTTTTTCTTCCCTGGGCAAGTAAATAGGTGGAGCCCATGCCAGCTGTCTGACCAATCCTAAAGTCCAGCTGACCAGGGTATCCAGCTTTCCGGGTTGCTAGGTTGTAGATATTAAGCAACAGTACCTTCGTTCCAACAAGTTACCCTCCCCTCCTGGGACTCTCCGGAAAAGCTCATTTGTCCTGTGCATCATTCTGAATTTTGAACTCAGGTCCTTGATAGTGTCTCTGGGACTCTTCATTGAGAACAAATGCTGACCCCCACCTTCAAAAATCTGTTGATTGTTATGGTTAAATTATCAGCTTTACACAAGGCATTCTATTACAGAATGCAGAAAAAGCAAAAACGGACCCAGTGAGCCGGCCAGAAAGGTGTTTTTAGTGTCATACCTCCATTGCATGTGCTTTTTTTGGGATCTCAGTTTAGTGCATTATCATCTGCCATTCCATATATTTCCTCAAATCAACTAATTTGAGTTGTTAGGTAAACCCATAATATACAGTACTAATTGTAATACTGGTAAAATAGGACAAAATTATGGGGAAATACAAGGAGAGGTCTGCAACCTTCTGCTGATAGGTGCAATGAAGCTGATTACAGTGGGCCACTGGCCAGCAAGCTGAACAAATAACTGCTTTAGTAAAGAAGCTGATTTTTGATCACATACGCTGCATGCACGCACACACACACTCATGCACCCACGCAAGGAACTCTTTCTCTCTCACCCAAACAGTGTGAGCTGCAAAGCTAGAGCTGGTTTGTGGCTTTCTGAAATGAATGACAGATGAATCAGTGGTCTTAAAATAAAGCAAGGGTCAAAGAAGGGAGGATGATAAAAAATAGACGCAGTGTATCCAGGGCAGCCAGGCCCAGCAGATGGACAGTTGTAGCTTTCATAAAAAGACCTTTGCACATACCCATAATGTTCTTGAACACTGATTACATCAGTAAAAAGATGCCAACACGGTGTGTTCAGACTACAAGTAATGTAGTGTTTTAGACAGTATAGGGAGTATACAGGAGCATATGGAAAAATCCCCACCCAATGTCTTTGTTGCATACCCAGGTGGAGGACAAGTTTAACTCACACTCAAGGTCTGTCACCGAGGATACTTATGAATACCCATACATCGTATAACCTGACTTGAACAGGTCGATCCTGAAGGAACTCTAAACAGAGTCATGTGTTGGTTCTACTGCAAATACAGCTAAAATACTGTAGATGCTCTTTTTCACTGTGATGGAACCAGTGTGTAAAACTCAGATCTATAGTATTATTGAAAAAAATTGTTGTTGAAGGTGTTTAAGATCAGTAGCGCAGTGGTTAGCATTGTTACCCCAGATTTCTGGGACCTGGGTTTGAGTCTCTACCATAGCTCCATATGTGTGGAGTTTTCATGTTTTCCCTGTGTCGATCATGGTGGGGTTATCGCCAGGTATTCCAGTTTCCCCCCACAATCCATAAATGCGCTGAGGTGAATTAGTGGTACCAGACTGCCCATCAGTGTGAATGGTTTGTGAGTGTGTCCTGTGATGCACTGGTGCCCTGTCCTGGGTTGTTTCCTGCCTTGCAGCCTTAGCATCCAGGATATTTTCCAGAACTCCATTTGACCATGAGTAGGACTAGTGTTTACAGAAAATGGATGGGTACTGTTTAAGATGCCTTACTGTTCAATTGGTTGGCATCATTAGCTATTTTATTGCATGGGATGGAAAAAGATTAGTATCTGCACCTGATTTAGAAAGTAATTTCATAAAACGTGAGTGATTCAAAGTTTCAATTATTATAGAGTTGTTTTCCATATATTGCCTTTATTTGGTGGGCCATTTTTAAAGAGAACAAAGGGCTTTTGTAACCTTATCCTATATAAAGGAAGTTGAGATATGCCTGTTAATTCATGTTATTCAGCCATAATTTTCAATAATTGAAAATATTTTCTCTAAATAAATTTCTTTAAAAACACATTGTACAATAAGAAAAAAATTACTTTAGCATAATCTTGTAATCATTGGAAAATTTTTTGCAAGGACAAATGCCAATTACTGAAGTGACCTCAGGTAGTACTTAAATGTGATATTTCTAATGAAATGTGAAACCCTTACATCATTAATTGTACCAACATTATATCACTGGAAGCCAGTTGCTTGTGCGTGCTTTCTGAAACATGCAGCCACATTCACGCGTTGAGACACGTTGGACAGTTTCTTTGTTATCAACAAATCCTGCTTTCCTAATTGAATTGGTATATGAATATAGCACCAATAAAACCCTCATCGACCATGTAGTGTTAAGCTACCTTTAAAATATGTCTACATCAGCAGCCTGGCGTGCGATGCAAATAGATGGAGTGACCCCAGCTTAACTACCTAATTCACCGTTACACCACCCCTTCCTATGTGCATTACAGCCAGCCATCTTAACAGCAAGAGTCTACTTACGGCATGCCGCTGAGCAAATGGCAGGGCAGCTGCTGAGGTAGCTGTGATGCAGGCTCATCTATACTGAGCCACATTAACAACATGACTCATGGATGCCCTGCCATTCTCTCTGGGCTTGAGGTCCTGTTGTATATCAATGCCGGTTTGCATGTTCCAGTGACTAATGCAAGGGAAATCCAGATGATGATGTCAGTCTGCCCGCTGTGACCTTGAGGCAATCATACCGCTATCATTCAACCATAGTTATTAAGAACATAAGAACATAAGAACTATACAAACGAGAGGAGGCCATTCGGCCCATCAAGCTCGCTTATTGACCTGATATGCTGGGTAAACCAGTTAGTTTTCAATAAGTTTTGCAATTTTTTACTTACATTTACATATTTAGATATGATATGAACCTGCCAAACATTAAAATCAAGACAGTCTAAGTGTTAAGTTCATTCTAAGGTGAATCCAGTCATCATTTATACATGTATACATATTGTCATTAGTGATTATGAATGAAAATCTATGAAGATCTGTATATAATGTAACTGTTAATTTAAAACAAAACAAAAAAAACTCGCTTTTGGCAAAATGCAAACTGAATTCAATGGGGACTAACACTTTTGAGCAATGTTTTATTTTTAAGCGAGGTTTAGTTCTTGTACAATTCCCATATGTACCCAAGCCTATTTCATATATTCTATGAAATTTGCTCCTGTAAACATAAGGTAGTAGTAGTAGTAGTACTAGTAGTAGTAAGTAGTGGTAGTAGTAACAGTAGTAGTAGTAGTAGTAGCAATATTATTACAGTTTTAGTATAGGAAGTAATATTACTGTTATCTTGGTTTTTTTTATTATTATGTTTGTTACTATGTGATCAAGTCATTGGGTTGCACTGTAGAATTACAGTTCTAGGGTTGTGGATTCAGTTCATGCGATCTTCTGTGTGTATATGGAAGATTCCTTCCCATGATTTTCCCAAGATTTATACCACAGTCCAAATGTATGTGGAGTGTCTCTAAATGGTTCATAGCTTGTGTGTATGCCTCTTCATAAGTGGTCCAGGCTCGGCGCAAGAAATATACATATTCTGCAATTTCCTTTTGGCTGTTTTCAAAATGACTGTTGTCAGCATAAAAGACATCAGTGAGTTGTATAATTATGATGGATGCAAAATAAAGAAAAGAGAATTTATGACATTTCCAGGAAATGCTAGCAGTCAAAAGCATAAATAGATACATATTATGTGCATCAAACAATTTCTCCAGTAATTTAATTACTGGATTAAGGTAATTTAATCTAGGAAAAAAAAATATATATATAGCTGTAAAACAGCAAGTGAATACACCTGTCATTAAAATATTTTTATGCATAGCTGTAGATCACTCTGTAGATCATATGTCGCTTATTGATTCTATAATTTCAACCATTGAATCCAAACTCCTAGTGTGGTTCCTACATACTAAAACTAATATATTAAAATATATCATATATAGTAAAATCTTGGATTGCGAGTAACTTGGTCTGCAAGTGTTTAGCAAGTGTGGCGGGAGATTTTGGATTTACCACCAGGAACACATTTAGCGGGTTCACTTACTTTGTAGTTTATTCACTTAATGTTTACAAAAGGATATTTTGTTCTGAAAAGTTTCCAAAAAATGTACAAGAAGCAGATTTCTGTAAATGATAAAAACAAAAAAACAGAGAAGGATCCACGGAGCTGGGGATGCACCTCAAACCCCACAGCTCTACGTTTGCTTGCGTATGGGTATTTCCCGATGCACTACACGCCTCAGCTTTACCGCCGGCATGCGTGTAAGCCAAATCAAACTTTTAATCCCCATAGCACGGCACTACCAAACACAGCCATCACTCGAAATTACAAAGAAAATATGGCAAATAAAAGAAAATAAATAAATCATACAACACTGGAGTGCTGTTGCGTTCTTCAGAGAATTAACCCACAAATTCACCTGGTACAATACGGCAGTGGGAATGCTGTACAAAAGAGACAAAACACCATAAGTACACTTTAACAATACCCACTTACCTATCGCTCATGAAAAATAAAAGAAACAACACTTACATCACAATGAACTCCTATTCCACAACTCACCTTCACTAAATGAGAGCTGGAATTCCGCCACAAATCGTTTTAACTGTGTAAACATTAATCAAATGAAATACATACAACAAATAACAGTGGAAGATATTTTATAAGGACACCATTGAACAGGCCTACAGCACATGGTGCGCCGCCATACCATTACACCCTGTATTCGGAATAACTTTTCAAATACAACATCCCTTTGCAACACCACAACGTAATATACACTCACCTAAAGGATTATTAGGAACACCATACTAATACGGTGTTTGACCCCCTTTCACCTTCAGAACTGCCTTAATTCTACGTGGCTTTGATTCAACAAGGTGCTGAAAGCATTCTTTAGAAATGGTGGCCCATATTGATAAGATAGCATCTTGTAGTTGATTTGTGGGATGAACGTCCAGGGCATGACGCTCCCGTTCCACCACATCGCAAAGATGCTCTATTGGGTTGATATCTGGTGACTGTGGGGGCCATTTTAGTACAGTGAATTCATTGTCATGTTCAAGAAACTAATTTTAAATGATTCGAGCTTTGTGACATGGTGCATTATCCTGTTGGAAGTAGCCGTCAGAGGATGGGTGCATGGTGGTCATAAAGGGATGGACATGGTCAGAAACAATGCTCAGGTAGGCTGTGGCATTTAAACAATGCCCAATTGGCACTAAGGGGCCTAACGTGTGCCAAGAAAACATCCCCCACACCATTACACCACCAACACCAGCCTGCACAGTAGTAACAAGGCATGATGGATCCATGTTCTCATTCTATTTACACCAAATTCTGACCATTTGAATGTCTCAACAGAAATTGAGACTCATCAGACCAGGCAACATTTTTCCAGTCTTCAACTGTCCAATTTTGGTGAGCTCGTGTAAATTGTAGCCTCTTTTTCCTATTTGTAGTGGAGATGAGTGGTACCCGGTGGGGTCTTCTGCTGTTGTAGCCCATTCGCCTCAAGGTTGTGCATGTTGTGGCTTCACAAACGCTTTGCTGCATACCTCAGTTGTAACGAGTGGTTATTTCAGTCAAAGTTGCTCTTCAATCAGCTTGAATCAGTCGGCCCATTCTCCTCTGACCTCTAGCATCAACAAGGCATTTTCGCCCACAGGACTGCCGCA
>JABFEB020000033.1:11470603-11480721 GCA_019775895.2 Stomatorhinus ivindoensis | reverse complement strand
CTGCTAGTGGTTTCTCCCCCCCTTTGCTCCACTGTCTGCCTCTCCAAGGTCCGAGCTTCTGCGGAGCCAGCTGCAGGCAGCTATCACTAAGTGAGGTCACACAGTATTCCAAAATATCTCTTCTTGCTTAAGGCCTAAAACATAACGGACCCAATATGCCTCCCTTCCTGGACCTACCAATGTCAAATTTTATTTCCACAATATGAATAGGAGTGTGCTGCGACTTCTTTTTCCTTGGGTTGGTCATCATATCCTTGGTTGTATCTGCGTTCAAAGTGAGGTTGTTTTTCTGAGACCAGGCCACAAGTTCCGCCACTTCGGTCCTATAGTCTGTCCCTACCCCCCCGGTGATCAGCCCTATGACTATCATCAGCAAATTTAATGATGCTTGTGTTGTTCTGAGAGGCCATGCAGTCATGGGTGAACAGGATGTAAAGCAGCAATGCCTGTGCCAGGGACAGGTTCAATATGTCCGTGAAAACCCCAGTTAACTCAGATGATCACTTAACAATATGCAGACTTTCAGATATTGTTGTTTTTGATGATAAGTTGAACTAATTAGAAATTTAGTAATCAATTTAATTAACATCCAAAGGCTTTCATATGAGTAGAATATATGGTCTTGTCTATAGTACAGTATATTTAGATGATTATTCATGCATTGACTATTTACTACATAAATAGAAATGATAATTGCTTACTGAACAGTTCATAAACACAGACTACCGACAGTCCTGTAGGAAAAGATACTCTATATAATGAGATAAATGTGGCTATAAAACTTTTCATTTATTAGATTGTGCTGAATATTTTTAAATTATAATGAACATTTTAATTCAAATCAATCCAGTAAACAGCACTGTGGCCTCATATTCTTGGGACCATGGCCTCCATGAATATGTGTATGTGAAGTTTGCTTGGGTTTCATCTGGCTACTCGTTTCCTCATGCTGAGCACTTTCTTTTATGGACTGGACTGGCATGCCATTCAGAGTATCCATTGCCTCATGCTTTCTGAGCTTCAGGTGCATGGTGACTTGGCAAAGGATATGAAGCTATGGAAAATTAATGGATGGATTTGGGGGGGGAAATTGATTATTAATAATTAGTGTATTAAAGTATTTTTACATTTTTGACAAGGTACCCAGGTATCACACTGTCTTTATCTTTCCTAATTGTCTAATCTCTCTTTTCTGCTTTTCTGCAGCCCTGGCCAGATGCAGATGACATCCATGCACCCTGTCATGCTATATGCTACTTCTCATACAGCCACCACTGGGTGTGAAAAGCTATCAGGTGCATTACCCAGGCATCTCTGGCTGGTACTTCTTGTCCAGAAGTTGTGGAATTATCCTACAGCAACCAATAACATCAGTGAAGAACTTACCCAGAAACACATGCAGGAGGAGGCTAATGAGAACATTTACATTTTATTATTACATTTAGTGCATCATTACATGCCACATGCATGTCAGAACACCTGATAAATACTGCCAGTTAACACCAAACACAATGAGCTGTGGAGCTCTGAGTGCAATATTGGGTAGTAGTAGATAGGCCTCGAGTGCAGTTCCAGATGTAACTTAGATGGACTGGCACTCTGACTATGCACAAGTTTACCATCCCCTTGCAGTTATGAGCCAGTATAAATCAACAGATTCTGGATGGTTCAGGCATGTGGGACCGGCTGGTGAAATTCTAGTTTGTGTCTAATATGAACTCCAAGCTGTGAAAATATTTACTATGCATTTAAAGTACGAATCAGAGGCAGGCAGCCCATGTCCAGCAAAGGTTAAAACATGGGACATCTGGTGAAACCATAGCCCCAGCTGTCACCAGGCTAACATGGACTTGTTCCCTGATTCATCTTCCACTTGCTGACATCTGCTCACAGCGTGCCAGACATGTCGAGGACATACTTGTTCTATTGGAACTGGTTGCTGGGGATACAGAGTGACAGACCCTGGGGGAGGTGGTCTCAATATGGAGGCCATGAAGCCATCACAATTCCCCTCAATGACCGGGGACATACCTGGAGCAAGCAATATATTAAATGGGCTGTCTTGAGATGTGTTCCTGGAACCTTAGCTCATAAACCCCTCAGAATGTGAATAGCTGGCTGAGGCCTGCAGACAGCAATCAGCCTGAAATATTAAAATAATACTCAAACACTAAGGGATGGGCTTTCAGCCTTTATGGAGACATTTTAAGTTTCTGTTTATTATAGAAATAAAGCTAAAGACTATACGCTATAAACATATCACTTATCTAGTTATAACCAAATTATGTACTCCCTGAGCACAGACAGTGCATTAAAGCAGGTAAGATACTGTGTGTGTGTGTGTGTGTGTGTATTGTAGTGTTGGTGGGCTGTGAATAACCAATCATGCTCGTGAGCCATTGTAAATATCCCCTGTGTTGATAGTGTTAATACTTGTCATATTCCCTAAGTGTCTGTGTGTGTAATCCTGATATGTCACTAGCCATTGTGCAATTATCCTACCATGTGTGAGGCTTCTTGTTTATTGTGTAACCTCCCTGCATTTGCATGCCATGTTTGCTTCTTTGTATTGTTGCTTAAGTGCAGTCCTTTTAAGCACTACATTAATAGAGTCTGTGCCTCCTCGTAGTTGCTCGGGGCCGCCAGCACGATGTTTTCGTCTGCCAGGTGCCACAATACATATAAATACAGAGCTGCAAAAAAAAATTAATTGTCCTGTGCTCTCTTACTTTTTTCCATGGCTGTATATATAGTCATCCAGTACAAAACTCCAAATTTTTTAGAGTTTTAATTGTATTAAGATGCTTGTTCTACATCACAATCACTGATGTTTAATGTTTAATGATAATAAACTGCAAGCTGGATATGTTAGCAGTCAAAGGTCTGTACATGTGATCAAATGCCAATGTTTCTGCAGCATTTGTGTGGAATGGAGATCTATTGAATAGAAGTCCACAGCATAACATACATTCACCTCTCTGCTGTCCACATCACTCTAGCTACTTGTCAACAGCCCCTCCATCTGCACTAGAGTCATCTGTTTCAGTAGTTCTCTATATGTGACTGTTCATTTTCCAATGGTTTTGAATATGAAAGGATCGCTGTAAGTCTACCTTGAGGTTTTATGTGGAGCAAAACACCAAAACGAATTAAATAAACAAATAAATGTGAAAGGAAAAATTATAAATTGGTGGTTGAAAAAAATGTATATATACTGTATATATATCTATATATCACAGCACACACATATTGATTTTCTTTTCTTTACTATACATTATTTGAATGCAGTTGCACCTGTGTTTTCAGTACAGTCAGTATTCCTGCCATGTGAAATGTATGAATGCAGACAACTGCTCCATCACAATGGCATCAGTCTAAAACAGAAAACTGTCCACAAGGTTGCCACTAACACCTTATTAACAAAGAAAGAAATAACTCAATGACATGGCTTTAAATCTCAACTTCCCTCCACTGAAAAGAATTCAGGTCAGATTTGGGGAGCATTTTTTTCTTGCATTACTGGCACAAATCAGTTTCAGTGTCAGTGTATATTAGCCTCCTCTCATCGGATCTCATCAGTTCCACCCTTGATGCCTGACTGCACACTCATAACTACAGATTATTTATAATTACAATTGAGGGGTAGAATCACACTGTCATTTTAAGAAACTCATCAGAAAGCATTGTGATGTATGATCTGCATTGCACTGGCAAGATTTACTGTGGTGTGAAATGACATTTTGAATTTATCTTCTGTTATGAATGTTCTGTTTTTGAATTTAATATTTTTTAAGGATACATTGCACTGAATGCATACACGCATATTGTTTTTAAGGTCCTTGTACATTATGATTATGGACATCAAATACCTATGGGATGTTTAACAATAGCATGGGACCGTAACAAATATATATAATTTTACAAACAAGATTATATGAAATGAGATTATATTACTTTGGTCAATTTTGAAATATCATCAGTCTGGAAACAATTTTCATGGAATCACTTGGTGTCACAGCTTTTGTAGTTTGAGGATCATTATAAAAAAGCATTTTTTATTAGCTAAAGAAACTATTTTGGTGACTTTTACCACCAGATATTTAACAGCATTGTAATAGAAATCAAACAGTAAACAACATAGTAATTTATTTTAGACAAACATAAAGCGTTATACCACATCTCTCAGCCACCCTTATGTAGGTTTTACAGTGCATGTTCCACATTTGTGAAGTGCACTTAGGCTGTTTGTGCTTAGCATATTTTGTACCTAATGTTTCTCATGTCTGTCACATTTAAACTTGAGGTTTTGTGCATCACGCGTAGTAGCACAGACCGTAATAAACAAAATTTATCATGGTGTTACTGGGCAGTAATAAAATCAAGTAAACAAAATGCTGCCTCACATTCTCCTCATAGCTATTGTTTTCCCCTAAAAGAATCTGGGGTGTGTAGTCACTCTCTCTTATTCTGCATTACTGGGACAACTAGCAAAGCTGAAATTTTTCCAAGTATCTTGTTCCCCTCCAAGTTTAATTTACTCCAGACACAACAGTGACAGCTGCGGGGGGTGAGAAGCAAGAGGAGGGAATAAATAAAAACAAAGTATCCCTATTACGCTCACATGAGACCCAACAGCATAGACACATACAGCACAGCTGCACAAGCAACATATGGAAAGCAGAGAGTGGGCAGCAAAGACAGTACATGCAACAAATTTACAAGATACCTATATCTGAATATTTCTGCCTGTTTTCCTCAACCAGACTTCGGAGCTACTGGCAGAGAAAAATTCCATTGATTGGTGACTGCAGTTGACTGCATTCTAACCATTCTGGTTAAGAAGCCTTCCTCTGAGAACTGCAGACTACATGCCACAAAAGGATTGTGAGCCCCTTGCAGAATTTGTCTAATGTTACTGGCCTCAAGAATCTGAGGCAGCTTGGGGAGTTAGACAAGGTCATGGCCGTTTTGACAGTTTAACAATACACTTTGCTAATCACATTCCAGTTTGGGTTTCATTGCAGAAATTTGGAGTTTCATGTTAAATCCCAAATGAGCAAAATTACTATTTAAGAGCCCACTTTTTTACCATTAAAATAACTTAAAAAGTGATTTATTATGATTTCCATATAACAACACATATGTTAAATATGTTTTATATAGACTTACATAAGCACAACCTGTTGTAACTCCATTACTTCAATCAGTATCACTAAGACAATTACAATTACAACATACATGTCATGTCTCAATCATCCTTATCCTCCTGTGTGCCACGCCCCCTCTCTATCTTATGTGGAATCCCTGTTTTCCCATCTGTTTCAAGTTATGTTGATTACTGTGGTGTTGCTCTGTGTTCCCAAATGTGTTCTCCCTAAATGAATGCCTCATTCCCCTAAATCCCTGGATTCCTGTGGCTACTTCCCTGTGATGTATCACCGATGCAAGACAGAATGACCGGATTCAATGAAAAGAAACCTCGCTTTACTGAGGAGGAGTAGCTCAATCTTAAACAGCCCGAGGTAAAGGAGGACCCTGCAGCTCGAGCCAATGCTTTCCTGTCGAGGGAGATACTGTAAGGCGCATCTGAAGTGCAGATGCACCCTCCAGTTCCCATTCCTGCTCCTTTTCCCATGGTTCCTGCTCCAGTTCGTGTGGTTCCTGCTCGATCCTGGCTCCGTTTCCTGCAGTTCTTATTCCCAAGGAGGTCCCTAATCACCTGAACACCACTCCTCCCCCCTCATTAGAGGTAGAGGAGGAAATTGACTGGGACCCCTCGTGAATTACTCTGATTCCTGCCCCAGCAAACTCCTCCAGAATGACACCCCGACCACCACCCTGTCATGGCAGACCCCGGCCATGACCCCCTCTCTCGGTCTCTCACTGAGGGAGAGGACACTTACGCTGGGGTCAGGTGCCGTGCACCCTGCCCCCGCGTTCGCCTTTGGTCCCCCTTTCTTCAACCTGGTGGTCACATATGGTTCCCCTGGCTCCTGTTTGGTTGCTGCCTGCCGTCCCCCTGGCGCCTATTCAACGGTCACCTGTGGTTCCCCCTGTGGTGACGCATCGGTCATCTGCAGTCCCACCTCTTATAACTCGTTGGTTGCCTGTGGTTCCCCCAGCTCTGCCTCATCAGTCGCCTGTGCCTTCGCTGGCTGCACTGTCGCCTGCAGCTGCTCGAACTCTATCCTCACCTCCTCTGATGTCCCCTTCGCCTTCCTCCTCATCTCCTCCGGGGGTCCCTTTGCCTCCCTCTTTGCCTCCTTCGGTCCCCTCTGCCTCCTGCTTCCCAACTGCCTGGGGTCCCTCCAGCTCTGGCCTCACCAATGCCTGTGACCCTAGCTACTCCTGCATCCCGCCTTCCAAGGCTTTCTTTGGCTCCTTGGTTCCCCCTACCCTTTGCCTCATTTCCCCTTGGTATTGCCCTCGTTTGGTTGTCCTCCCCTTGGTTCTCTTTCCCATTTGTCTGGCTCCTCTGTGTTTTTGCCTGGCCCCTTCCCTCCTTCTGTCAGTGTTCCCCCTGCCGGTTTTGTGCCCCCTGGTGGTTTGTTCCCTTTTGTCTCTTTGTCCTTTGCCGTTGTTCCTTTGTTGTCCCCTTCCTTGGTGTCTTTGGGTTTTGTATTTCTGACTTTGGTGTCCCTGATCATGTCTGTTTTGTCAGTTGTTCTACTGGTTCTTGTCCTGCTTATCCCTTGTGCCTTTGCTGTTCCCTTTAGTTCATTAATGTTTTGCTTTTGTTTCCCTAGGTTCTGTCCCATCATGCCCTGAGTCCCGTTGCATCCCCTGTGTTGCCCCTTCGGTCCCTTGAGGTGTGCCTGGAGTGGGCACCTTTGTGGGGGTGAGTCCAATCATGTCCCAATCATCCTGATCCTCCCATGTGCCATGTCCCCCTCTCTACCTTGTGTGGAATCCCCATGTTCCCAGCTGTTTCAAGTTATGATGATTACTGTAGTTTGTATTTAGGTCCACTTCAAATATGTTTTCCTAGTACGGTCATTGTTGATAGTCCTTCAGGTTGGTCCGTGTTCCCAAATGTTTTTTCCCCAAAATAAATCCCTCATTACCCTGAATCCCTGGACTCCCGTGCCTGCTTTCTCACTCTGTGTCACTGATGCAAGACAATACATCACTTATTAATTACACATATTTAAGTACTATACATAACACAGTGTAATTCAACAAGCTGTAGTCTTTTAAAAATTGTAGCACAAACATATACACATCTTCAAATTACACACTATAAGGTAATTCTTTTTTTCCCAAAGAATCCAATATTATCCAATATCTTAATTTGGACAAAACATGAGAAATTGATGAAACATGATGAAATTAAAAATATAATCTGTCATAGTATATGAAAAACAAGTTCATCCATAATAAGCAAAAAACCACAAAAAAACATATCAACATAGTTTCCCAGTTACAGCACAGGCAGGCTCCTGTCATCCCACGGCTCAGGTCTCTGGCTCACGGCAAAACTGTCCAGTGCAGATTGACCACCCTGATCACTTTCTGGATGATTCAGACCTAGTACATTTTGTACTCTCTCTCCAGACAGAAAATCTGATAGGCTGATGGTGCTTTGGACCTTTTGGACCTGGAATCCTCAGCGTCCTTTCAAAATGTTTTCTGGGAGGTGTTTGACCACCTTGCTGTCAGTCAAAATTATGGAGATCAGCTCTGCAAGCAGAGAAACCAGCTTATAACTGATTTTGAACTTGCTTGCTGTGAGTCTGGCCTGCCTGTTCCCCTGCCTATAGGTCCTGTACAGTAGGGAACTGAACCTGGAACTCCAAGCTGAAATTGCCTGATAGGCAGAAGAAAAATCCTTTGAGGATTATAGTTAGTAGTCAATTTCCCTGGATAATATCATCTGAGAATGATGTCACTCCCAACCCCAGACTGACCTACCCCAAACCAGAGCAGCGCCAAGAACCCTGGAACTAAAACTGATGCCACTCTCAACAAAAGAAAATCAATGCCGGACACAGCATCAACTCTGTGTCTACTGTGGTGAATCAGGGCATTCAATATAAATCTATCCGGTGCACTCGCTCGAGCCATGGTTCACAAAATAAAAGTAGGATTCTCCTATCTTTTAAACAGCTCTTAAACAGGTTATTTTTCCAGTCTCCCTTACATGGGAGCAAAAGTACATAGATAAGGTGGTGCTAATCGACTTGGGGAGAGCCAGTAGTTTCATTGATGCCAAGTTTGTGCAGAAACTTGCTATTACCCTGAAACCAGTAACCCCCCCTCTCACGGTCTGTGGTGTCAATAGGTCCCCCGTAGCTTCTGTGGTAGTTACATCAAACTTCATTCCAGCTACAGGCTGGGGTATTTCACTCAGAAATGATTCTGCTATTAGTGCTTCCTTTGGTCTATGATCCAATCATTTTGGGACAAGCAAGGCTCAGACTCCATAACCCATAAGTTGACTGGTCACTAGCAAACATCATCTCGTGGGCCCCCTACTGTGTGTCCCTTTACATGATGAACCCTTGAATTGTGTCCTCCATACATAGTCCACTGCCTGATTGCTCCACCTTAATTCCATCTGAATACAGAAATTTTGCAAATGTATTCAGCAAGAAGGTGGCTCATGAGCTCAGAATGTGCCATAGACCTCACTGAGGGAGCAGTGCAGACCCACAAACAAGACATCACCTAGCCCTCCACCACTCCAGTGGCCTCCAAGTTCTTCTTTATTAAAAAGAAGGAAAAGGGGCTGTTCCCTTGCGTCAAAAACAGGGTTTTAACCTTCTGGGGTCGAGTACATCATCGGCGATGCAGCGTATTTTTCACGTCTATTACAGTTTATATCTCACTAAAATCTTAATGTAGAATCACGAAAAAAATCCTAGCTATATCTGTAATCTGTCATCTTTTCAAAATGTCTATGGTCGGAAGTGTTAAAGTTTTAAAAATTAGATTAAATCGTCAAAAAATTATGTCACCTCACTTTGTTTTAACTATATCGGGGGTGTGTAGTACCGCTCTCACCCGAAGATCACTATTCACCTTATAAATAGCTGTATTACCATTCGCATGGTAATTTTAGGAACAGCGCAATGGTGAAATATGATCCAGATACATCCCCATCAATGCCATAAATGGGGGGCAGGGACATGTCCAGGTGACAAATGGCTCATTCATAAACATGAAAGTTGCTACATATTGAACAAAAGCAGCCAGAAATAGTGACATGACTTAGCTTTTTCTTATTTATTTATCCAACTGAATGTTGTAACTACACCATTTAGTCATCTTCATGTAGCCAAAACTGATCAGATATCTGGGATCAAAACAAACTGCCAGCATTGCTTACTATGTACTTTTATTATCTTTCTGCAAGTGTCCCAAAGTGCATTTTGCAATGTGTATACTTTGATGTCAAATTACAAATTTAACAAAAGTGTGACATATTTACCATACACAGGTACATTAAAATAAAGATGAGTGTAATGACAAAACAAATATATAAGAAATAATTTATTTGCCATGAATTCAGTTTATGATATTTAAAGATTAAGTTTATCATCATGCCTCAGTCAGTGAAAGTGTGTTCCCTACCCCTTGACCCCAGAGGGTTAAACAATATCACGGTAAAATGGAGAGAACTGCTTCCTCTTATCCCTTTGGCCCTGGAAAAAAATTGTTCAGGCCGCATATTCATCAAGCGTGATCTTCATCCATATAATTTAATACAGGTTCAATCAAGTGATGAGTAGAAGACAGCCTTCATAACTAGCTCTGGACAGTTAGAATAGTTATGCCATATAAGTTACGCAATAGTCCAACCGTATTCCAGGTGCTCATGAAACAGTTGTTTGCTGAGACATTGAATCATTTTATTATACCCTATACCAATTATATCCTTGTCTATTCTAATTCCCTAGAGCAACATGTCCACCAGATTTGTCAGGTTCCGCAGTGGCTTTGTGAGCATCATCTGTTCATTAAGAATTACAGCTAGAAGATGTAGGCAGTTGTAACGCTGGGTTATATTCTGTGGTTGAGAGGAGGTAGCGGTACGCTTAGCAGGGACAGTCAAGAATTCACGATACACTGGTACTGGGATTTCCACAGTGCTTGTCCTTTAATTAAACACGCTCTTC
>JABFEB020000033.1:11459947-11470503 GCA_019775895.2 Stomatorhinus ivindoensis | reverse complement strand
GTGAACCTTTGGATTTAATAACTGGTTGAACCTCCTTTGGCAGCAATAACTTCAACCAAACGTTTCCTGTAGTTGCAAATCAGACCTGCACAATGGTCAGGAGTAATTCTTGACCATTCCTCTTTACAGAACTGTTTCAGTTCAGCAATATAGGAGCTGCAAGTCACAAAAGTTTATTCCTTCACTGATCGATCAGGGAGCAACCATCTGACATACATTCAGCATGTGCATCAAGAAGCTCTAAAGTACCTATCTACTCTGCTCTCTTATAGCCCATTTGGGCTTCTCCCCTCTCTCGGTCTTTTCCATTTGGATGACAGCAACAAACTTGACATTTGCTCCAGTTACTGCATGTTCCCCCTCCCAGCATTTTACCACATCAGCGCTTAGTGGCCTTCCCTTGAAAAGGCAAAACAGCATTTCAGCAATCACTCCCTCTCTGTCTCCATTTAACAACGACCCTGTGGCGAGGTCACTTTTCCGAAAGCCCCCCTTTTCATCCTCATGCTGGGGTTGTCTGGCGATGAATCAGGTGTTGGTGTCTTCAATCAGCAGGGGTAGATTGCCCTGCTGATCCGCTCAGGTCAAGGGACAATTCTGCCCTTCTGCCGGGACCTGAGCTTCATGTAGTTCAGCCGAAGTGATGCTCTGAGCTGCTTCCCGGAGGTTTTCCTGGATCTCGGTGGTGGTTCTGCGTGGGGCCTCCACCACTGCGCACTAGCTCCAGTGAAACCACGTGTCACCTTTGCCTTTCAGCTGAACTGCGTGCGGCGTCCTCTCGATGATTTGGAGGAGGCTGGTCCACCTGGGCTCTGACCACTTCCATTTGATGACTTTCAGGAGGACCCACTCCGCTGTGTGTGGTTTGGCTGGCTGATGATCTGGTCTCGCCTCCTGGATCTGTTTGGAAACTTGCAAACCATCATAATATTCCCTCGGATTATTCTCCCCCTTTTCATCGGGAGTCCAGGACAACCCATTCTGGGGTCCGGGAAACTGCCTGCCTGCTTGGAGTTCAAAGTGGGTGAACCTAGTTCCCCTGTTAATAGAGCATCTCACTGAAATCAGTGCCATTGGTAAAGCATCAACCCAATTCAATTTGATTTTTGCACAGATTTTTGCCAATATTTGTTTTATATTCTGGTTCATTCACTCCACTTTTCCCTGGGATGGTGGATGATACACAGTCCCAAATGCATGTTTCAGTCCAAGCGCTTCCTCTTCCTGCGGCAAATCCTCATTTTTAAAGTGAGACCTGTTGTCCGATCGAATTCTGTATTGGGAAACCCATATCGTGGTATACAGTGGATAATCAAGAACTATATCACGGATGCGCCATCCTCCTTTTTCGTGGGCCATGCCTACGGCCACCCAGAAAAAGCATCCACACATATCAACACATATCGAAACCCTCGCACTAAAATCACCATGTCGGTGTAATCTATGACGATTTCCTCTCCTGGCCTTGTGCACAACGGGAACTGTCCTTTCTCTGGCTTCAGTGTGGGATGTGAGTTGTACACGGTACAGGCTACACAGCTCTGTACATGTCCCTGCACCCTGTCTTTCAGGAACAGATGCCACCAGCCTGCCAGATTGTCCATCATTTGTTTTACCCCCGCATGTCCTACACCGTGGGCTTCCTGACCACCTGAGTTGCCTGTCGGTCAGTGGGTGCGGCCGGGCTGGAACACTTTTGGGCATTCAATTGCTGAGAATTCCCCTTCGGGTCTGACAAATTGTAAACCCGCGAGCTGTGGCAGCAGAGTTACAGGCAAGCCAACCCGAGAAAGGCAAATGATAAGTACCCAGGACAGGAAGAGCCCACAACCTTCACTCACACACACACAAATCAACCCTCCTACACACAAGCTTTGAGACTCTTGGTCTTGGGACTCCAACCCTAACCTGGCCCCTTTGGGACCTTAAGCCAGGGCCTTCAAACCCACCAGTTTTAGGACTTTATACCTCAGGCTTCTAACCCACCAGTTCGAGGACTTCATACCTCGGGCTTCTAACCCGCCAGTTCGAGGACTTTATACCTCAGGCCTCTAACCCATTTTAGGGAGGGGGACTTCATTCCCCCTCTCCAATTTAGCTCTTCGAAGGTCCTAAATTCACCGGGACACTAACCCAGCTTTCCTACCGCTCATCAGCAAATAGTGGGGTTGCCACAGCAAGGACAGTGCAGGGGGCCTGACCCTCTGCGCTGCTAAGGTCCTATTTCTCCATAAAGCACACACACACACACACACACACACCACCTAGACAAAAGACCATATATGCAATTCAATACCCTAATACACACAAACGTAGGAAACCAGCACATGCAAATCCTCCTCCATCTCAATTTACTGACAGATCTTGGGACATTTCAAACCACTTGATTTGACATCGCCAATATGCAGAATTTGATATAACAGGCTCTGCTTACCTTTAAATTGGGGCCCCCGTAGTATCCGTGTCCACAGGATCTCGTCTAAGTCTGCCAATCTCTCAGAATCCCTCGCTCATCCCGGACGAGCCCCCATTTGTTGGGAGTGGAACACCGCCGAGTCGGTTGATGAGAAGAGGTTCACGCTGGAGACGTTGGAGGAGTTGCAAGTCACAAAAGTTTGTTCCTTCACTGATCGATCAGGGAGCAACCATCTGACATACATTCAGCATGTGCATCAAGAAGCTCTAAAGTACCTATCTACTCTGCTCTCTTATAGCCCATTTGGGCTTCTCCCCTCTCTCGGTCTTTTCCATTTGGATGACAGCAACAAACTTGACATTTGCTCCAGTTACTGCATGTTCCCCCTCCCAGCATTTTACCACATCAGCGCTTAGTGGCCTTCCCTTGAAAAGGCAAAACAGCATTTCAGCAATCACTCCTCCTCTGTCTCTATTTAACAACGGCCCTGTGGCAAGGTCACCCGGCCCTGCCGGCACGCTGGTCCATCCCTACTTCAATAAGGCTGCATTATTTTAGAATCAACCCCTCATTAAAAAATGTAAACACCGAACAAGCAAAACTCACTTAAAAGACATTATCATTTTCATTTACACTATTTTAGTTCTGCTTGTTCTGTGTTTACATTTTTTATAGTATTACTATTTTGTACATTAGCCTGTTAGGCTGATTGTTTCCTTGTTTGTTCTGTTTGAATTGGCTCGCGCATCAAACTCCAGTCAGCTTGTCATTTAATGGATGGGTAATTTTGGTTTCATTGGATATTATCTTAACTGTGACTGCAAGCAGTTATAATTCGTATATTTCTTGTAAGCTCAAACGGATTGGTAACCATAGCGTCCATTTGTGCTATGTGTGATTTCAGGTGTGTGTTGGTTACAGAATGTGATCTCACAGGCTCTAATATCAATCAAGGATGCTGTGTGAACGTTTTACTAGAGGAGTGGCCATAATTTTTTGAGGTGGTCTATCTATTTGACTAAACCAACACCCCTCTTCGTTTCCCTGTACAAAAGAAACTTATGGAGGAAATCTCCAAAAAAAAGGGAAAACAATAAAGGACTTCCTTATTATGAAGGGGGTAGCACCAGAGTCCATATGAGTCAATATGAGTATTGTAATCAGTTGATAAGTAAAACAAAAAAAAGCAAAATTATTTATTTGCATTGCATATTACATAGGCTATGACGATGGTCAGCTACAGTAATAAAATAGAAAATGTAGCCCTTAAATTAACTGTTGAGAAGTGAACCTTGAATGTGGCTATTGGATGACAGTATTCTAAGAATTTTAAGAGTATTACAATTGTATAACTATAACAACTATCCCTATAAACTGATATGTCTGTTATAAAAAGCACTATGATAAAATATTACCCTAAAGTAGCTGCTTAAAAGGCTGTTGGATGAATGTTAAGAATATATCTGTGACAATTGTTGTAATATACTTGAATATATGTATAATGTATAAATAATTACTGTTGTGTATATATAATAACTATTACAAATGGTACTAATAAAATATTAATCTGAAGTGGCTGCAAAGAAAAGGTGAAAGTATTTATGACAGATATATGTGTGAGAAATTTGGTGATTATTGGTGGCTGTTTTCGTACATTAAGTTACGGTTAAACCTTTTCACATTAAGCCTTTTCCTTATAATGGGCGTCAATGGAGGGGAAAGAGCTGAACGTAAGATAAAGTCCATATTCCTAGCATTTTGGTTCAGATTTTTTGTCAGGTGAAAGTCTCTATTACCTGATATATATATGAGAAATTTGGTGATTACTGGTGGCTGTTTTCATACATTAAGTTACGTTAAGCTTATTCACATTAAGCCTTTTCCTTATAATGGGTATCAATTAAGGTGGAAAAAGCTTAACGTAAGATAAAGTCCATAATCATAGCATTTCAGTTTTGATTATTTGTCAGGTGTAAGTCTTTATGACTAGATATGTATGTGAAAATATGGTGAATATTGGTTGCTGTTTTGATACGTTAAGTCACGTTAAGCCTTTTCTATATAATTTGTGTCAATGGAGGGGAAAACGCTTAATGTAAGATAAAGTTCATATTCACAGCATTTCGGTTTTTCACTTTTTGTCAGGTGACCAGATATGTGTGTGAGAATGTTGGTGATTTTTGGTGGCTGTCTTGGTACGTTAAGTTATGTTAAGCCTTTTCCTTATAATGGGTGTCAATGGAGGGGAAAACACTTAACGAAGTGTAAAGTCCATATTCTTAGCATTTAGGTTTAGATTTTTTGTCAAGTGAAAGTCTTTATGACCAGATGTGCGTGTGTGTGAGAAATTTGGTGATTATTGGTTGCTGTTTTGGTACATTAAACCACATTGAACTTTTTCCCATTAAGCGTTTAGGAATTTCCCATTGAGCTTACACACAAACTATCAGAATAATATTAGTTATGTACATGGGCGTGAAATATAAATGTGTATTTTAATGCTCAACTTTTCAAAACGTTAGCATTTACCATTGCTTCTGTAAAATATTGGCATGTCATGACATGATCGTAGTAATCATTTGCATGCACACACACAAACACTGCGCCATCTGCTGAAAGAGATGAGAATTGCAGCTTTGGAAGGCAGGAAACAGCATGACCGAATGCGCCACTACCTGAAATTTTTACAAGTATGAGCAAAATAGCTTTAAACTAGCTTGTATCAGTGCGATTTTGAAAATGTAAAGGTGTTGGGGCGATATAACACACAGATTTAGGAAAAGTCATGAAAGGAGGGTCATGGAGTTTGATCGAGTGCAAAGTTTTTTTCTTTTTTTTTTGGTCGTTGCAGTCAAATGACCGGTGCTTCTAATGTTAACAGCAGCAGGGTCCCCATGCATCATAGCCGTACAACTCAAAAATTTTAAATCCTATTGAAGCCTGCGGGACCTCCCGGTATGCGAAGAGGAGATAGGGGAGCCTGTTGTCCCAGTCTGCACCGATTTCACTAACGAACTTCCGTAACATCTGCTTGAGAGTCTGGCTAAACTGCTCGGTCAGACCAACAGTCTGTAGATGATATGGTGTAGTCCATAACAACCAGTAGGCCTGCTTAAGGAGCTAGGACATAAAGTTGGACCCCTGATCAGTAATTATAGCCCTAGAAAACCCCACCCTTGAAAACAACTTCATAAAACAGGTGGCTCCAGTTATATCCTTCACTGCTTTCAAAGCAAAAACCTCAGGGTATCTAGTGGTGAAATCTGTGATGACCACCATCAATCTGTTCCCAGCTTTACTGCGCTCGAGGGGCCCCACCACATCCTTCCCCAACTGCTCAAAAGGTTTCCCTATGACAGAAATCTTCAAATCTGGACCTTAATACTAAATCCAGGCCTTGTTTCCAGTTCTCCCAGGTAGTTAATTTAATACTTACTGATTCTAATTGGTCAAAGGCTTTACTCTTGGTTCACAGCTAAAGAAAGACTGGTAAAACCAGCAGTGCTCAGACCTCAAGGACCGTGGTTTGAATAATAGGTCTCTAAGGGGACCTTAGGGGCACATCTACTAGCAGTTTTCTGGCATTCAGGACACGTTTGAAAAAACTCAGCAATGCCTTTAGCCAAATTTAACCAGTAAAAATAGCGAAGTTTGTCTTCTGTCTGCCTGAGTGGCCTGCCTATGGAATAGAATGGCCTAGGTCAAGGACTACCTCCCTAACTTACTGAGGAACTACCATCCTTGCCTCTGCCCCTCCCACTTTATACAGCACCCCCATGCAAAACCATGTCTAGAAGTCTCAACCCCATCAACACTGAGCTGTTCTGCCTGAGTCTGCTGATATAAGGGACCAATGTCTGAGTCTTGCTGCTGCACTAAGCTCATATCCTGAGGGAACTCTAAAAGGACCTCTAACAGCTCTGGACAAACTTCTTCTAACAAACTTCTCTTGTTAGCGTCATGCCCTACCCCTGTTTTAAAGCACTTAAGAACAACATGCACCAACACCACATCTGGACAGGCGAAGGGAAGCATGGGGTCATTTCACACGCCTGCTCTCTGTTCGCCATCTGGAGCCGGGAGCTGAGAAGAAGAGCTGGCCGTCCGATCGGGGCCTGGGCTGGTGGGCTTCTCCACTGCTGCGGGGTCCGGGGCGGTCTTCTTGTCCCCATGCCAGAGGTAAAAAAGGGGTTCATATCCGGGGTCTGGTGGCGGATTGCGCCTCTGGGGGTGGTGGTGCCTCAATATCGGAGCATAGAGTATATATGGGGAGTGTGTGTATGGCGTTCATTTCTGTGTGTCTCCATGTTGGGCGAATCAGTGAATATTTGTTTATGTGTGTATGAGGGTGGGAACGTATGCTTGTGTATGTGTGCGCCTGTTTGTCTATATGCATGTGTCAGGTTGGCCCCATCCACCTGGAATAACATCTCAGGCCCTGTTCCCCCCCCCGCCACTCTCCCTGCCGGTGGATGGGGCCTCCAGCTGCCGATGCGTTGGTGGTTCTCGATGTCCGGGGCTGGATGCTCTGGTGTGTGCTGGCTCACTCTCGGTGGTTGCCTGGCGGGGCCTGGCCCTCCTGGCTCTGTTGGGCCCCGGCTGGGAGGTTGGGGGGCCTGTGGTCCGGTCTGTGGTGTGGCTGGCCACCGACAGAGCCTGAGGGTTTGCTGCCACGACCCCCTGGGGCTCCTGCGATATGGCTGCCGGATGGTCCCCCTCCAGAGTGCTCCACTGCCCTTTTCTGGGTGGGGGCTGCAATTATCCCTGGGGTGGGCCTCCTGGGGTTCCCATGCCCTGGGGGGCTTCTGGATGTCTGGGGCCCGGGTCTCCTCTATGTCGGCATCATGTCCTGGGGGTGCAGGACTGTGGCTCCCCACACACACTACTAGATATATACATGGAGAAACCTTATGAACACCAGTGCACTCAGACACACAGGTGTGCATACAGGTGCTCACAGAGGCATGCTGTCTTGTTTGGCTATTGCTTCTGGGCATGTGTTGTAATGCTGGGTGTGTGTGCTGTTCAATAACATTTAACGATTTTCGATGTGATTCATGCAGATGTTGGTTGTTGTTTTCTCTTTCCGGTAGACTGTGAAGCAGATTACCTTTTTTTCTCTTTTTTTCTTCTCTCTTTCTCCCTCTCTTTCTCTCACCCCCTTCTTCTTTTACCCCCTCACTCTCCCTCTCCTTCTCTTGAGGAGGCAAATAAAAATAAATAAATAAATATTTAAAGAGTAATAAAGCAGTCCTCTGGAGAGGGGTGGTGGTGGAGTGAATAATGAAATATAAAAAGAAAGGAAATTGTTAGTATTTAAAAGTAATAATAGTGAAAAATTATGTAGTGAGATATTTAGAATGTGGAGTGCAAAATTGTGCAGTGAGGATTTAAAGTGGCATTATTTAAAGTGACATTGTGAAGAGTCCAGTAGTTGCGGTGAGTGTATATTGGTGTGTGCAGAATGTCAGCATTTCAGAAGCCTGATGGCTTGTGGGTAGAAACTGTCTCTGTGTCTGCTGGTGTGGATCTGAATATGGAGGTCTGCGCTCAGTACCTCATTTTATTCCTTTGATGTACAACATGGTTAGGAATGACAATAAGACATCCTTTATCCTTTAAAAGGTTTTTAAGTTATTCGCTCACATACAAAAGTGTCTGTGGTGGCAGAGGCAGTGGAATAATTCTAAAACCATACGTAATCCCCAAAGACCAGCGATTACAAATAATAGTCATGTAGTTACATTAACTTTACAGTAATAGGTCACATAAGATTATTTTACCACAGAACTTTTTCCATAAATTTCTATGCTATATGATGTCATGACTGAGAGATATCTACAACACTTTAATTTTAATACAAATCTTAATCAATCAAAAGTTTAGCTTCCATATGCAGTTAAATAGCTTCAGTATGATGACAAATAATAAATGGTGAATAAAGTTGGAAAAAAATATTGAACGATTTGACCACACCTTTTTTGGCTTAAGTGCAGTGTGCCCCATAGGAACAATTCTGTATCATTCAATAAGAACTGAAAATGCTCTGTGTGACTCTTGACGATAGTAATAACCTGTATATGTCATGATCCGCCCGTCCGAGCATCCACGCCCCCTCATTACCTCGTGTCTGATCCTGATCATGGCCACCTGTTGTCGATTGATTCTTACGTGTATTTAGTCGGCGTCTGTGTCTACCTTCCCCAGATCAGTCATTGATGTTCTCTGATGTTGTGATGTTAAGTTGATGTTGGCGTCCTGTCCTGCGTACTACCGTGAATAAACCCCGTTTCTACCCCGTATTCCTGCCTGCCTGCTCCCTTTGCCAGCCCTACGCCACTGCCTCTGCTCCCAATGTGACAGTATAGTGTTACAGTTTCTCTGCAAGTTCGTTAAATCATTAAGGAAGAAAGAAAAGAAAACACTAGAACACAAGAATAGATCATTTTGTGATTTTAAAAAACTGGCTGTTCAGAACCCTATTTTAAAAATTCTCTCCAACATATCTTCTCGGAAAGGGCTTTATTAAAATGCAAGGCATGGATGTACATTGCTTGACACTTAATCAAATACAAAAACCGGAAAGCAAACTTGTTTCGTCTAAGAAAGCAATGCAGCCTTCAAAATATTTTTTCAAAGATTTGGAAAGTGTTACATTTCTTTTAAAAGCATGATTTTAAATTTTAAATGAGTATAAATTCACAAAATAAATTTAGTCTGATTAAGGTTACAGATTTATACAACAAATGAACAAGGCTGCAAGTAATTTTGTATATATTGTAAATTCAGTCACTTATCATCAAGCCTAGTATACTTCAATTATTGAAAGATAAACAATACACATGGCAAATAAAATGACCAAAAATAGGTAAGATAAAAATGTAAATCTAAAATCCAATATTGCCTCGTGCAAGACAGTAACCCAGTTTGTTCTGATTCCCGAAGAAGGACATAAGGCCCACATAGACCTCAATGAGAATGGCCTCATTCAAAAGAAGGACCTCATTCGCCTTTCCTGGGATAGGCTTCTTCAAATGCGCCAGCTTGGCTGCCAGGATCACATGCTCTTGGAAGTCCTTGAGCTGTGGACAAGATGGTGGAATGCAGGGAATTCTGTATTTAAATACAGTTTTTACTTATGAGTGAGCAAATCGGACCGAATCTGGAGAAATCAACCCTGATTGTCCCAAGAAACTGTCGTGTATAGCAGGGGTGGCTAATCTTATCCGCAAAGAGCTGGTATGGTATGCAGGTTTTCACTGCAATTCCCTAAACAGATTACTAATTAGTGGACTGATTGGCTGAAGAGTCCTCACACCTGGGTTTGAACAGCTGACCTAAAGGTTATCCCAAAAACCTGCATACACACCGGCCATTTGTAGATAAGATTGGCCACCCCTGATGTAGAGTGAGCACATCATCTGTTCAGGAATGAAAGACTGTAAGGGGTCTAGAGCGTCAATGGATCCCTTGTGCCTGATTAATATGCTCCAGGGATTCATTTTAAGTCCTTTCAGCAATTGTAAGATATAAGTCATGGTGGTTTATAACTGGACTAGAATTCAGACAAAGCTTCCATATATCCTATTACATAACATTATCTAGGATCAAATTCACATTTAATTATTATGCAAAAAAACTTATCGTCCTATAAATTTAAAAGTAACATGAGAAACTTCAATAAACCATTGATAAGAATCATTGCTTGATGGCAGGCATTAAGCCTATCATAGAAACAAATTCAATTCCAACCAATCATATGGTAGTCTTGTAAAAACAGTCTACAACCAACAAATGCACAGCGAGCAATACTGAGTTAGAAGAGCACACCACATGCTACTGTTTTGGTAATATCATGGAAAAGTGCTCCCTCTGAAGAAACTTCAAATCATGAAAAACAATCCCAGCTTCCATGGGATTTGTAATCAGGATATTTAATACTTCAAGATCCATGCAGGCCAGTCCAGCTAGTTCAAAGCTAGTAAGGTAGCTACTTTGACTCATGTGAAGTGCGGCTTCCACTGACTAACTAAATGATGGCATTTTGTAAATATATAGTGTTGGCAGTTGGTGTCAGCTCGGCCCCTCCCCAGAACCCTCAATGTCTATGTGCAGCTTAAAATTGAGAAGTGGGCACTGG
>JABFEB020000033.1:11447227-11458530 GCA_019775895.2 Stomatorhinus ivindoensis | reverse complement strand
TAAGAACTGGTAAGTTACTAGAGTCCTCAACTGTGAATACCCGTGCAAAACTATCATTGAACTCATTTACTATATCAGCGTCGTTTTCAATTATAAGACCCTTACTATCCTGCAGATTAGTAATATCAGCTTTTAGAGCTCTTTTAGAATTAAATTACTGCAAATTACGATGCAACAGAAGTATAGTTGTCTGCCAAAAACTACCTATGAACTACCTTTGGTTTTGATCAGTTGGAAGTTGAGTTTGGTAGGAAATCCCACAAAAAAAATTGCACACAATTGTGTGAGACAATGTGAGTAATGAAAAAATCAGTACATGATTTGGGAGTCACTAGCATTCAAGACAGCTTGTGATACACAATGGGCTGATGCTGCAACAAAGTGTACACTATACTGCCAAAGGTATTGGGACACCCCTCCAAATCATTGAATTCAGGTGCTCCAATCGCTTCCATAGCTGCAGGTGTATAAAAGCATTTATGAAAGAATGGGTGCTCTCATGAGCTCAGTGAATTCAAACGTGGTACCGTGATAGCATGCCAGCTGTACAATAAATTTGTGAAATTTCCTCCATTACTAAATGTTCCATGGTTAACTGTTAGTTGCGTTATAAAAGTGAAAGCAACTGGGAACAACAGCAACTAAGCCTCGAAATTGTAGGCCATGTAAAACCACAGAACAGGGACATCGCATGTTGAGGTGCAATAGTTACGGTCCTCCAAACTTTGTGTGGCCTTTAGATTAGCTCAAGAACAGTGCAACGAGAACTTCATGGAATGGGTTTCCATGGCCTAACAGTTGCATCCAAACCTTACCATGTGCAATGCAAAGCGTTGAATGCAGTGGTGTAAAGCATGACAATGGAATCTAGAGCAGTGGAGACATGTTCTCTGGAGTGACAAATCATGCTTCTCTGTCTGGCAATTCAGTGGACGAGTCCGGGTTTGGTGGTTGCCAGGAGAACAGTACTTGCTTGACTGCATTTGGCCAAGTGTAAAGTTTGGTGGAGGAGGGATTATGATGTGGGGCTGTTTTTCAGGGGCTGGGCTTGGTCCATTATTTCCAGTGAAAGGAACCTTTAAGGCTGCAGCATTCGAAGCAATTTTAGACAATTTCATGCTCCTAACACTCTGGGAACAGTTTGGGGATGTCCACTACTTATTTTAATATGACTGCACAACAGTGCACAAAGTAAGGTCCATAAGGACATGGATGAGCGAGTCTGGTGTGGAAGAATTTGACTGACATGATGCATGCAATTCTGACAGAATTTTGGTAGTGATACTCATATATTGAGTCCATGATTCTGATTCAATGGTTAGCATTAGCCATATATAGCATTAATGACGTTTTTAGTATAATTAGTACAGGCACTAAAGAAATGTAATACTGAAATGCAATACCAAAAAATGCACTACCACAGCACCTTTTCAGTGCTAGTATCCTGTGCAACACTAGTCTGCACAAACTTTGAGATATTTGGTCAAATGTGGGACTGTCTTCTTATACATGCAGCACAAATAAATAAATGTCACTGTGTTACATACAGGAAAAGTCAGTGTATCACCATGACTAAAACAAATCCAAATAAGCCACAAAATAAGGACATTAATCATGAATTACATCCTGCTTTGTGATAGTACTTTCTTACCCGCATTACCAACCAGGCACAAAAGCATGCTTGGGTACATAACATTAAGTGCAAACCAGCAGGGGTAGTGCTTTGGCACGGTAGAAGGCAATGTGAACACACCCTAACGTTAGTGTCAAATTTTTGGATCTTTTCAGAATTTGTTTACCACTTTAGTGAGACAGTGAGTATATTAGCCTGCACACTAAGAAAATCGATTTATTCTGTTAGTCTGACTAAAACTGGACTTTTAAAGTACATGTAAACATGTCAGTCCGACTAAAATACTAAATAGAATTTCTCAAAGTTGTACTAAGAGACCCAGATAATGCAATTGGGAGTAGATTTACTCTGACCTAGCCTCTCTGTGTGCGTTCCACAGTCCCCTTCATTTGGCAAATGCATGTATTAATATTATAATAAAAAATAAAAAAAACATATGTGACGTAATAGATCAACTGGAAAAAGCCCAATACTGACAAGGTGAAAGGAGCCATATCGGCATATAATGTAGCAGAGTCAAACATATTTCAGTCAATAAATCGATTCCCCTCCCATGCATGTATACCGGGGCAAAGACAGTAGTCTGATTGAAAGGTGTATTTGATCTACAGTATAACCATAGCTTGACTGAACTGTGCTTGTAAACGTATTGACTATAAAAGACACAGGAGATGTTCTGTTAGTCTTTTTTCTTACCTAATTCTGTTAGCCTGCTGACACAAGTGATAGGCTACTGCTATACTCCGGTGTGAAGAGAAAGCTGGGTAGTGTGAAGTCTCAAATTAGGAATAGTCCATTATAGACTTTTACTTTATATTAAGTATATTCGGACTATTAAGGGCTGAAAATAATTCAAATAGTGTGATACAAAAAAGCCACATCAAAGATTCACACTCATCCTGCCATTGTAACAAAATACATTTTTTTTAAAACCCTCTAATTGGCTAAATTAAAATATCTACAAGAAGTATAAAATATAGAATATAGACGAGGAAGTGAAGGGTATTTGTCAAAATTGAACTTGGAATCCATCCATTGAAACAAATCCTGCCAACTCCAAATTGTGTGCATTTCATATTTTTTATGACAGGAAGAATTAGTTGCTGCTTCTGCTAAATTTTGCAATACAGTGGTAACTCAGAACTCAAATTTTATCTGTTCAGAACACTGGATCAGATCCTAAACAGTTTGAGTTGTGATCAAATCATCCCCATAAGAAATAATGGAAAAACAAAAAATTGGTTCCCGGGCCCCCAAAAAATTACATCTAAATATGTTTTTTTAGCATTTAAACACAAAATGAACTGGATAAAACAAGAAGAGCATACTGTATACTGTACTAAACACATCTAAGCACATTTATCAAAACAGAAAATTAGTAAAATAAGAAAATAAATGTATTCAAACAATGTGTGAAGCTAAAAAATAACAATGTGTCCTTCCTCCATCATCTGCTCCTTCCATGTGCCATGCCCAATCATTAACCCCGCGTAGAATCCCTGTGTGATCAGCTGTTTCTGGTTGTTTTCATTAGTCCTCTGTATTTAGTCCGCATTTTAGTTTGTTTCCCCAGTCCGGTCATTTTATTGTCCATCTGCGTTTTGTCTGTCTTACCTGTAATTAAACCCCTTATTCCCTGATACCCTGACGTCTGCGTCTTTGTCTCCGTTCCATCTCCGCTCGGGACGACAATATCATTATAATTAAATGTATTAATGGTTTATTATTAATATTTTAAAAAATTAATAAGAAATCTTTATTATATGATAATTACTGTTACTGTCTATCTGTCACGCCCACAGGGGCTGGACCCAGCAGGTGTGACGTGTTGCACCTGCACCCGTCAGCCCATAAAAACCCCACAGACACACAGACACCCCGCAAAGTATTGCGCAGATGACTCTAGCCTATACCGAGCATTATATTGTCCCGTGTTTTCCCGTTTGCCCTGACCCGGTCTGTTTGCCTTCCGTGTTCACCTTGCCTCTCTCCTTTGCCTTCCCAGCCCAGGTCCCGACCCTGATTGTCCCTCGCTGCCTGCCCCGGCTGTCTGCGTTGTCCCTTCCCCTGTGTGGTCGTGTCCCGTGTCTGCTTGTAGGACTAACCTTCCCGACGCCGAACCCCAGCTCTCGCCACGACAACGATTCCTGCCTGCCCCTGCCAGCACCAACGCCCCGATCTACCCCTGGCTCATTGGCCCCCTGTGTCTCAGGACTGCCAATAAAGTTCTTGGCCTTACTTGCATCTCTGGATCCAGTGCCTTCTGTATCCGTTCGGGTAACACTATCATTGTCTAAATGTATTTTTACTGTCTAAATATATGTATTCACTAGTGTAAACATGCACAATGTTATCGTAGGTTGGCGTTCACGGTGTGACTTCTGAACTTCTGAGATTCAGATCGAATTCTAGGTAATTTTTAAGAAATTTGATTTCTAATGAGTTTGAGAACTGAGGTACCACTGTATCTTAAAAAAAGCCGATTCTATTATGAACAGTAGCTATTTGTTTTGAATTCAAATCAAGTAAGTGATTATGCCCAAGTATACAGTATAAGCTGCTCCCAGAATCATTTCCAATTATCTACAACAACAGCAAGGACTGTGTCTCCAAGGTTCACTTACAAAGACATACCTTACAACATCATTTATAGGAAAGAACTTGTTTTCATCAAGTTTACAATTTAAATTTCATTCTATATTTCTCATCATCAAACATATTATGTGGAGAAAATATGTTCTATTATATTTTAATAGACAACATTAATAATATACTGTGCTGCAATGGGAAAAATTCTTCCTGTAATGTGGAATTCAAAGTAAACATAATGTGGTAATGGAACAATGTCACTGAGTCCTGCCACATAGTGACATGTGATTTAATGTCAGGTCTGAAATATGTGAGTACAGCAGCTTAATCTGGCAGGATGGACATCAGAAGGTGGGTGGACAGATGCAAACCATTAACAAATTAATGTCATTTTAGTTCCCATCTCTAATATGTCTGCATTTGTGACAATCAGGGAAATTAAATGAAAACATTAGATGTCATGATGCAAAAAAAAGAAAAAGTAATAAAAAATAAATACAGGCAATGCACGCATACAAGCCAACACACATGCCAGTTATGCAAACCTACAGTCCTTTTTAGATACACTCCTGCAGAACAGCCTAAAGAAAGCTGCTGCCATACTGCTAAATAAACTAATATCCTGGAGACACCATGACCTAATTTCTTTAGTTACAACAAAATTTTTTATAACTAAAATAAGTTTCTTTTTATTGAACTGGACAAATTTTAAAGAGACAATGGTGATCCCACAATTAAATCAAATCATTACAAAAAAACCTGAAATATCAAAAAGTATGCCCATACTGTATGGCAGGGCTATTCAACTCACTGTCCTCGAGGGCAAAGCCTTGATGATTTTCCATCCTTCCTTCATCTGTGAGCCAGGTGTGAAGTCTTAGTAAGAATTAGTAATTATTAAACTAACTACCTGGGAGAACTGAAAACACGGCCTGGATTTGGAATCGAGGGCCTGAGTTGAGTGTTCCGGCTGTACGGTAACAATTCCCCAGTCTAAATGCATTGGCAGACTTAATTAACAATCATTTTAAATATTTATCATTATTGGTACATAAGAAGGGAAAACTCTCATGTATTACATGTTTTAATAAAATCTTCAACCAACGTGAGTTTTAAATATGTCAATACATGACAATAAATATTTTGCTACTGTTGAACCACCATGCACTAAATGCACCTCAGATAAATGTACCTCAAAAAATTCTTTCCCAAACCAAATGTACCACCTTAGGCAACAGAATAGCTGCTTTATATATTACTATTGCAAGGGTGGAGCAGCACTGCAATCATTTCCATCATTGTTTACAGAGCAGCTTTCAGTGACGATGGCCCTGAAGGTTTGTGCACAACCTGGAAAGCAAACGTTATGCTTAGTGAAAACTGGAAAAAAAGATCTCATGGAGGTTTAAAAACAAGTTTAGGAAAGTTCAACCTCTTAGAACAATTTCATGTCACTAAAGAAAGTATAGCAGGGTGGGGGAAAGATTTGTTTCCATTTCCTTTTGTGTGAGTGATGAGTGATTCCCTTTGTGCAAAAGCCCAGCGAATTCCTCAGGTGAGATATCACAGGGAAAAGACCAGCCCAGACAGGCAGAGCATAGCAGCATTTACACCAAACACCCTGATAGACTCATTGGGCCTCTTCTCCTCCCTTAAACAAAAAGGCAGATCTCAAGAAAAGTTAGAAGAAATTAATCATAGCAGATAAAGGTGACTCACGAATTCAAGCACTGTTGCTACGCAATAAACCTGAGTGTATAAGGGAAGTAATCACCTTAGTCAAGAAAGAAAAGATTTTTGCAAACACCCCCATCCCTCTACATCACCACATAAGCCTGGCAACTCCACAAAATGCAAACAGGTATACTCACATGCTTTAATTTATGCATCTGTAGGTAAGCCCTGGATGTTCAAGTAGAAATTCTTTTCAGGCCTGGTGCTCAAAGCCAACAGACAAATATCAGGGCCAGCTTCAGCTGTCATGGCACATGTCCCGTATTGCTTGTGGGCCAATAAACAAATCATCTGATTGCTCAATACATTCTGCCAAGGACTCCCTCCCTTGCCCTACTGCCTCATCCTAGTGATAATGACCATAGATACCGCATTACAGTACAAGTTATTCAAAATGAACAAAGATTATTAAAAAGAGAGAGAGAGAGAGGCAAGGGGACCATGAGCATCTACAACCAAGCCTGAAAGAATGTACTGCACAGAGTATAACAGTATAATAGCACTGAGTCTTCTCCTATAACATTTTAATAAGAATAAGAATACCAAGCAGGGCATCTGAGTCCATTCCTCTTTACAGAATCTCTCCAGATCATACAGAGTCCTAAGCCATCTCTTGAGCACTCTCCTCTTCAGCTCAGGCCATAGATTTTCAATGGGGTTCAGGTCAAGGGACTGAGATGGCCATTGCAGAAGCTTCATTATGTGGTCAGCTAACCATTTTTGTGTTGATTTGGACATGTGCTTAGGATCACTGCCTGGCTGGATTCAATGATGGCCCAGTTTTTGATTTCTTCCAGAGGCAGCCAAATTTTGATTTAAAATGTCCTGGTATTTCAGTCCATAGTGCCATGTACTCTAATGAGATTTCCAGGGCCTCTGGAGGAAAAACAGCCCCACAACATCATAGAACCTCCACCATATTTTGTATTTGGGATAAGGTTCATTTCATTATAGTGATCCTTCTTTTTACACCAAACCCACTTTATGTTTACTACCAAAAAGCTCAATTTTTGCGTCATCAGACCATTGAATTTGGTTCCAGTCAAAGTTGTAGTAGTGTTTCACAAACTCAAGGTGCTTACGTTTGTGGTTAACTGACAAAAAATGCTTTTATTGGCATACCTTCCAAATACAGTGGTATCTCAAAACTCGAACTTAATCCATTCAGAACTCCGGCTCGAACCCTAAAAAGTTCAAGATCTGATTGAATCTTAAGAAATAATGGAAAACCAATTAATTGGTTCCCACTCCTAAAATATTACACCTACAGTACACATGTTTTTTTAGCATTTAAACACAAAATGAACCAGATAAAACAAGAAGAGCATATACTCTACTAAACACATCTAAGCATATTTCTCAAAGCAGTAATTTGTAAAGTAAGAAAATAAATGTATCCAAACAATGAGTACAGTTTTAAAAAAAAAAGTGTCCTGCCCTGATCGTCCGCTCCTTCCATGTGCCACGCGCCCGCCTTAACCCCATGTAGAATCCCCATGTAATCAGCTGTTTCTGGTTGTTGTCATTAGTCCTCTGTATTTAGTCTGAGTTTCAGTTTGTTTCCCCAGTCTGGTCATTGTATTGTCCCTCTTCGTTTTTCCTGCCTTACCTGTAATTAAACCCCGTATTCCCCGATACCCTGATGATTTTAAAATGTATTTTATTATATAGTAATCACTGTTACTGTCTGTCTTTATCTAAATGTATTTTTACTGTAACTAAATGTATGTATTCAGCTAACGTAAAATATGCACGATGCTATAACAGCAAATGCGAGGCTGAGACTGAAGCTTTACCCTTTGTTTCCACTGACAGACTCATTTTCCCGGGCGTACAAGTTATGATAGGTTGGTGTTCATGGTTTGACTTCTGAGATTCAGATCGAGCTCTAGGTAATTTCTTTTTCGAACTGGTTGGTTCGACTTTCGAGTTCTAATGAGTTCGAGAACTGAAGTACCACTGTAATCTGTTCGCATAAAGGGGGTAGTTTATTCAGAGACGTGGTAACCTCAAGATTTTACTTTGTCTTGTAATTCACCAACAGTACTTGGGGATATTTTTTTTGTCACTCTAATGATCCTCCTCACTGTACACGGTGGAAAAAACTTGTACATTTGGGTCCTCTTCCAGGCAGGTTTGTAAAAGTTCCAGTTGTTGTCCACTTTTTATTTTATTATTGCCCTAACAATAGAAATGGACATTTTAAGCTATTTTTAATACCCATTCCCTGACTTATGAAGGTCAACACACTTCCCCCTCATTTGGTTTGTATGTTTTCTTCTCTTTCCATGTTGATGGTTGACTAAGGGAATTTGGGCTCTGTGTCACCTCATGTTCGTTCCCCTGTTAACCAGGAAGTCATGGATTACAGCTTGAAGGTTCCTATTCACTTCACTCAACTCAAAGATGTACAATTCACAAGGAAACATTCTTCAGTTACATTGTGTTCACTATAATTTCTTGGGGTGTCAATAATCATAGCATAGGTTTTTTTGTTGAACATAATTATTTGTTGGTGACAGATTTTTTTTTTAATCTATGTTAATGAAAGGTTGGATTTTTCTCAATTTTTCAGTGTGACATGAAGCTACTTCACCAAAAGGTGGATTTTTTTCTAACCCTTTTTACAAATCTGTACAACAGGTGCCAATAATTATAGAGGTCACTCTGTGTGTGTGTGTGTGTGTGTGTGTGTGTGTGTGGCTACTGCAGACACAGACAGAATTTATCATAATCTGTAGGTTATAGAATATAACTCTGGTCTTTATAATTGTTTCCAGGGAATATTTACTGAACGCTTGAAATTTCTTTACTAAGGAACATATTAAAGTTAACATGTTAAACAGGTCATACAGTTTATTCACTGTCTCACTCCATCTCTGAAATATTCCAAATCTAAACTTCCTACAGCAAAATACAAGTGTTTTCCAGGATGCTTGTAACAGACACTGTTGAATATGTAGAGAGAAGACACACCACAGTGCAACTGAGGAAAACACAATAAACACAGATACACAAGTCCCAACACCCAACTCAAACTTAACTGTCCCAGTATTAAAAAAATAATGCTATGAAAGGACTACCAAAAGCAAAGTGTATAAATCATATTTACAAACCCCACAAACTACCAAAGAACCAAGAAGAATAGAAGAACAACACAAGGGTAATTTCTGTATAAGAGCACATGTACAAGAATACAGCATTGTCATCATTAATAATTATGGATTCCTCGGTCAATGGACTAGCAAAGCACCATGCATCATGTTAAAGGAGGAAAATGTTGATTATATTCATGGTAATAACATAACCCACAACAAGCACATATCAATTGCATGGATGAATGTTCTGATTGGAATGTAGCTGACTGTTTTGAAAATTATCAGCTTTAAACTAGAATTATTGCTGCTGGAAACTGAGCGAAACTACAACTTGAATTCTGGAAAAGTTGGGATGTTCTTTAAAATTAGAATAATATGAAAACTAAAATACTTTAAAACTACATTAGCCAATATTTTTTTCACAACAGAACATAGATAATTAAACTGCGAAACTTTACAATTTTATGCACAAAAATCATTTCAAATTTGATGTTTGCAACAGGTCTCAAAACATTTGGTATAGGGGCATGTTTACCATGGTATAGCATCACCTCTTCTTTTTAAAACAGTTTGAAGACATCTGGGCATGAGTTTCTGGAGTTTTGATGTTGGTCCCATTCTTGATCCTATTTCCAGCTGCAAAAGAGTTTGTGGTCGTCTTTGACATATGTTTCGTTTAATGATGCACCAAATGTTCTTAATGGATGAAGGATCTGGACTGTAGGCAGGCCAGTTCAGCACCCGGACTGTGACGGTTATGGAGGGACCGCACAGGAAAGCCCTCTGAGGAGACTGACACACGAGGCACACACAGACTTTCGTGCATGCGAATACCTGGTTATTTATTGTGCTTAGGTAGGGGCGCAAACCTGAGCACAAAGGGGTATTTGTGCATGAGGGGATTATCATCTGTGCAATGATTGTTTTGATCTTCAGTTTGGCAGCATTTGGCCAGCAGCTAAAGGGTGCCGGGCGGAAACAAGGTATTATTTATTTGGTTCCGGGCCTAACTGGCCTGGCCCATGCTGGTTGTGGCCAGGGGGAGGACAGAGGTGGCCTTGATGAAGCCACTTCTGTATTGTCCTTGTTGGGATTGTGTCCATGAGTAAAATCTGTTTGTTTGCAGAGGTGAGAAGTTGTGTGGGTGTCTCAGAGTCTCTTTGTATTGTTTAGGAGTTAATTGATTGTTATGTGTTCCCCGTTGGTAAATGGTGCTGGCCGCCTGATATATGTTTGGCGGTTTAGTCGGGGGGGAAAAGTGTTTTTTTCCTGATTCTTATGGCATGAGCACAGAGGCTCTCAGAAAGGTATGATTTGTCCTCTGCATTTGAGAGACTACTAGCTCTGGCTGCATTTTTAAGTTTTTGAACTTTGTTTTTACCTTTTGGAATTGTGTACATGGATTTTTATTGCTTGATCCTTTTTTTCCCCCTTAAAATTAAACTATCTTGTTTACTTTCACGCTGACTCAGACTTTTTGGCCAAATCCACTCCCACTAAACAGCGTCCGCTCAGCAACCTTTCACACTGGTGTCAGAAGTGGGATGGCCAGGAGGGGGCAGTAGTGAGTGGGTTTTTCTCTTGGTCCCCCCCCCCCTCCCCGCCCCACCTCTCTTTTTGCATCGGCATTCGCAGCTGCATTTTTCTCCTGTGCTGTCATCGATTGGCCTTCTGGGGTTGATGCGATGGCGCCAAAGAAAGGTGCCTCCACAGAGAAGAAATCTGGCCTGCAGGAGACCATGGCCATTGGAGGGGAAAATGACAGTGGTATTGAGCCCATGATGGCTAGCATAGCTGAAGATACGTCTCTACAGCAGCTGTGGGACATGTTCCGTAGCCATATGGCATGGCAGCAGGCACAAGATGTTCAGCTGGAACAAGAAGTCAGGAGACCCGGTGGAAGACGTTGCAACATCAGTTCAGCCTCCTACAGCGGGAGGTACACGTCAGAATCACACCAGATCCTGGGGCTGCTGCTAATGCTGCTGGTGGATTTGAGCCACCAGAGAGAACGTCAGCCATGGGTAGTCATTCAGCACCACTGGTTAGTGCACCTCAAATGAGTAGCCAAGTTAGAACTCCGGTAGAGAGGGAACCTAGACTGCAACAACTGGGTGAGACTGATGATGTGGAACATTATTTAGTGACGTTTGAGAGAATTGTGGTGGCGTGTACAGAGGGAGCCACTTGAAATAGCCGCGACCGTGTGAATGGCGTGCGGCTGGCTTGCAGTTGCCGTGATCCCCCCT
>JABFEB020000033.1:11419412-11439366 GCA_019775895.2 Stomatorhinus ivindoensis | reverse complement strand
CACTGAAACTTCATTTCAGTCTCCAAACTAGTCAAAATAAATAAATAATAACCCACAATAAATTTCACACACCCCCCCTCGTAACATCTGGAAATGACAATTACAATAACAATAAGCGGGCTACTTTAAGCAAATATTTTATCACTATAAGCAAATAATTTTTACAGTATTTCTACAAAAAAATTATTTTCTCCCAAGGTGTTTGATCGAAATGAGCAGTTGATCACTATAACCACGATCACTATAAACAGTCTCCACTATATAACTTAGGTCTTCAGTCTCCTTAAGGTAAATATTATAAACAGGACCGATAACAAAATGCAGCCCTGTCGGAGCCCAACCCACACTAGGAACATGTCCGTCTTATTACCGGCAATGTGGATCAAGCTTCTGCTCCATTCATACAGGGACCGAATCACCTACAACAGTGGACCCCAGACCCCATACTCCCGAAGCACCCCCCACAGAGCACCTCGGGGAACCCGGTCGTAAGCCTTTTCCAAATCCATAACACACATGCAGACTGGATAGGCAAACTCCCAGGCCCCCTCCAGTACCCTTGCAAGGGTATAAAGCTGGTCCAGTGTTCCACGGGCAGGACAAAAACCGCATTGTTCCTCCTGAATCCGAGATTCGACTATAGATCTCACTCTCATCTAGAGTACCCCAGAATAAACTTTCCCAGGACGGCTATGAAGTGTGATCCCCCTGTAGCTGGAACACACCCTCCGGCCCCCCTTCTTAAATAAAGGGACTACTACCCCGGTCTACCAATCCAGCGGCATTGTCCCTGACCTCCACGCACTGTTGAGAAGGCGTGTCGGCCACGGCAGCCCCACAACATCCAAAGCCTTCAGGTACTCCAGGTGGATCTCGTCCACTCCCGGGGCCTGGCCACCACGTAGCCACGATTTTGTGTCAGATTATGCAACACGCTACATGCATGTACAATGCAACACACTTTTTGCGGACTGCATGTATAGCAGCACCCCACTGGTATTGTCCAGGGCACCAACAGCCTTAAATCTGCCCTACAGTGCGTTCCACCACTGCCAAGCCCGAGAACGGGGGGCATCATTATAATGACGGTCCTGTTCATTCTGTGGGTTTGTGAGTGGGTACCCACTGTCCCCTATGTTGTCAAATGGTTAAATCAAACAAAGCTTACAGTATTGGGCTAAATTATAAAATGGGGAAAATCTTGTTACCGAGCAGCCAGCCATCACGTACCACCCCATTTTCAAGGTTGTTTACAACACTACTGTTTCTGAAAATGAACGAATCATGGGTTGAGCCAGGCCATCTAGTCACAACATTAATGCAGGGGCGTCATAAGCATTTTCAATGGGGGGGATACACTGGCATAAAACTAATGTTTTATGTTAAATGTGGGGGGATCCAAACGAATAATTGTGAAATGTGAGGGGGGGACATCCCTCTCAGATTTAATGGCGGCAACGCCCATACATTAATGAGATATTCGAGTTGCACATATTTTGTTCATTAATAGTGAAAGTGCTTTCTATTTACATAAGCATAAGCAAATTCATTCTCTGAAGGTGCCTTTATAGCAAGGTGCGTGCAGTCGATCCTCCGATTACATTGGGAAAACTGGACATCACTGCAAATTGTGCTTTAATCTTTGCCTGTTCAACCACAGTGTAAGGAAATTTTAAATATCTGGGTGGAAAGTGGATTATGCCGTCCTATACAGCAAACATGGCACGACTCAGTGTTCACTGAGAAATACCTGATCGGTCCACAAGATCTCTTTGAAAAGCACCTGTGGCTAAGAACCCACGAGTGGACAGAACTTGTAAAGGAACAGGTATAGCGCAATTCCTCATCTGCCTTTGTAATGCTGGACCCAGTTCAGCACACAGCTCCAAAAGGATTGCTCTTGGAGATTTGAATCGACTTGGAAGCTAGTCATCATCATGGGTCAAGAAATCACTATGATCTCTGAATACGTGTTCTCTTCTAATTGTTCCATAAGCTATGTCTTCTAATAACACAAGAGCTGCCATGGTAGTGGTAATAGTTCGGTCATTTACTGATTTATTGTTACAAATTGATTAAAAATCAGGTGCCATACATTATTAAACAATATTCAATAAAATCAGCATCATGATTGTGAGTTTAAAATGGGAAACCAAATGCAGTAGCAATGACTTTTCACTAAGTGCTGTCCGTTTATAAAACAGAGCAAAAACGTGCGTACACCATGTCAGGAGCTGCCGTGAGAATGTGCCTAGCGGTACGCCAAGTTTTGTTTTTATACATCTCGAGGTGAGCATGGAAACGGACGTGCACATCATTTATACATGAGGCCCCTGGACTCCTTGGAGACCATTATCTGGAACCAAACTAGGACTTTTAAATAATATGGACTTCAACTGAATTCAAGTTTAATACTGATCCAACTTTAGCTTAATGTTACTGAGTGGATCTTAGCATGTGGCTGAAGCTACGACACTTCTAGACTACTTTTATACTGTCACTTCTTTAAAATGATAAATTTCATCACCATATTATCACCATAATATATTCAAATACATACTCCTTTTAGCAATGAAAACACTATTAGACAAATTATAATAAATCATAAACACCTTTTGGTTAATGAATTTGGACAACCTAAAGCTGACATTTCTCACATCTTTTCCATGTGTATCTATCCTTCTTGCAGTCCCTGCTGTCTTTCAATGAATGCTTTAATTTCTAAGCATGATAATTTTAAGTTTAATCTAACTTGATGTTCTGCTTTAAGCAAAAGTTGCAAGGGTTTTGTGTTTGCTTAATACAAAACTGTGGGGCATCTCTGTTTTGCATCATTTTCCAGCACTGTTTTCCTTCATGTTTAACTGAATTAATTTCAGCTGGACAGAAAACATGAGTGGCAGAGAATGGGGGGGATTACTGTTACAGAATGCAGAATTTTTTTCATTAGCCAGATAACTTAAGCCAAATACAGTATAAGGATTGTCCAATAAGAAGGTCACTTATCTTTCCTCCTGTTCGACAGTTTTCACGTTTGGCTTAAGTTATCCAGTTAATTAATCTTTTCTTTTTAACTAATGTTACCTCTACTTTGCAATTTCAGTCATGGATGGCCATGGACATGCTTGCACGTGGCAGACCAACAGCCTGCACAGCTGGTAGGGAATAAAATAAGCTTTGTTTTTTTGTATTTTGAAACCGTCAGAGAGCTATAGGGTCAGGCCGGTTGGGGATCCGGGCTGGTGTGGTGCTGAGGCACTGTCTGCTGTATGGTGGCACTCGGATTCCAGTTTGAGGAAACTCATTCGGGTAGGTACATGGAACGTCTTGTCTCTCCAGCAAGTCTCCTCTGCTGTCGGGGGAGCTTCATAAAGTCCGCATTTCTGTGGCAGCACTCTCTGAAGTACGCAGCCCAAGGATTAACCAGATCCCTGTAGGTAGGTATACCTACTTTTGGTCTGGTCAGTCTGACAGCTGCCATACTCAGGGAGTAGCTGTTGCTGTAGCAGATCAGCTCCTTCTGATGGTTTCTGATGTCACTCCTTTCAATGAGCATATTATGAGACTCAGGCTAAGGAACTCCTTGAGTGATGTCTCATTTTTAGACATTTTACTCACAACCTTGCTCAGTGGTTGAAGGGTGCCTATGAGGTGACACTCCTCTGGCCATGGGCACAGACAGGGCTGGCTATGACGACTGTGTCGGTCCCTATGGGTCTGGAGACCGGGGTGAAAGTGGCTCCATGTTCCCTGACTTTGCGAATAGTCAGGGGCTGCAGGTCTTTGGATCCTGGTTCCAACGGGATATCGGGAACAGAGAAGGATGGCTGTGAGGGCGTTTGTTAGACGAATTTGTGAGCAGGTGACACACCATCTTTGATCTAGTGACCCACGTCCTGCTTACAGAGGAATCAAAGCATTATGCACATCTCAATCTGTTCCTCAGAGACCTGCAGTCAGGGCAGGTGATGGGATGGTCCTCATGGATGACACTGCAGTAGTGACCCGCTGGGCCGGCTACTTTGAGCAGTTGTTTGAAGCTGACCCTGCAGCTAGGATGTTGGACATCTCTGGGTCCACAGATCTTGAAGCTGATCCTCCAATCAGTTGTGAACCACCAAATCTCACTGAGATTGCACAGGTGGTGAATCAGCTGCGGGTAGGGAAGGCTGCAGGCATCTGTGGTATCTAGGAAATGGAAGGGTGATCGTCTGGATTGCGGCAACTACGGGGGGTTAACACTGCTTTCAGTGCCGGGTAAGGTCCTTGCTAGGGTCATCCTTAACAGGATCCATGATCACTTGCTTGCCTCTCAGTGACCGGAGCAGTGTGGTTTTATGTTTACCATCGACCGTATCCTGGCACTGAGGGTCCTCATCAAGCGCAAGTGCAAATATCAGGAGAGGTTCTTTGCAGCTTTTGTTGATTTTCGTAAGGCATTTGGCTTAGTTGATCGAGTTGCCCTGTGGGACATTCTGAGACTTCGCAGGATCCCCCTAAAGTTGCAGGACATCATGGCTGGCTTGTACACTGGTAATGAGAGTGCTTTGCAGAATGGAGGGAGAACCTCTGTGTTTTTCCCAGTTGATTCTGGGGTTTGCCAGGGGTGTGTTCTTACTCCTACTCTGTTCATTCCCTGTATGGTCTAAGTGTTGGGCAGTGTCTTGGAGTCCAGCAGCTGTGGGACGTCCGTCGGTGAAGAAAAATTTACCGATCTTGACTTTTCTGATAATGCTGTGACCTTAGCAGGGTCAATGGAGGCTATGACGAGGACTCTCAAGAGAGTCTGAGTGTCTGGGATTGCAGGTGTCCAGGATAAAGACCACGATTCAGGCATTTAATGACTTCTTAGGCACATCCATCGGCAGTATGTCTGAAGAGACTGGACTCTTTTTATATTGTGTTTCTTTGGAGAATCCTTGGATATCGCTGGTTTGACTTTGTGTCGAATGAGCGGTTGCTAGAGTCCCAAATGAGGCACATTACCTGCATTGTGAGGGAGCATCAGTTATAGCACTACGGCCATGTGGCGCGTTTCCCTGAGGGTGATCCGGCTCACAGGATACTCATTACTGAGGACCCACATGGCTGGACCAGGCCAAGGGAACACCCATGTATCACCTGGCTGCAGCAGATGGATGGCTATTTCCGGAGAGAGGGACTGGACCATGTATCTGCCTTTCACTATGTCGTGGGTGCAGCAACGCACTGCATCAGCACATGCTCCCCAACCTGACCTGACCTGACCTGTATTTCTGCTATCCATAAAATAAAATTACAGACAAGGCCAATCATCACTGTGTTTTACCCGTTTTTAACATGCCACAGGTGTTTATGGACACAGGATTGCATGCATAAACATAACCAAGAAGAAAAAAGAACAACTATGAAACTATGAAATTCTAAATTAGATTAAACAGGAAAATTCATGTCCCAGGAAAGAATATTACTTTTCTGGGACAGTTGCTCAAAAAAAAAAAAAAGGCCAATACCAGGAAAACTGGGACAGGTATCAATCCTAACTTCCATGCTTACTGTGTAGGAACCCTGTAAACAAGATGTTCTGCCTAATGAGAATAAACTCAAGTTTGACACATGTGTTTGCAGACAGAGGTAGCAGAACATTCACTTTACTATGATCTATAAACACATATACACACCCAGACAATTTCCCTGTATCCTGAATAAAGATCAAGATGATGTACAGATGCAACCCATGACATTTACCTAAGGTAAAGGGGTTAAGTCACTTTAGGAAGGACTGGACTCACAACGCATCAGATTATATCCCTGGGAAAAAAGATAAATGTGGCACTTCAAAGGAATAAAAAAAGAAAAAAGAGAAGGAACAGAGCTGCTTAAAATAGCAAAACTGTGAGCCCACTGAAATTTCTCCTGATTTTAAACACAAAGAAGTCAGAGACAATACAGGTCAACATATATTACAGACAGCTCATCTCTGTTGATGCCACATCACAAACAACTGTATTGATATGATAAACTAATGCACATTGCATGCCTAGATGAAGCTTAATGAAACTAATTAATTATTTCAACCATTTTTATTGAGGAATGGAGAAAAATCACAAACTTACTCTGTCAAAAGCCAGACACTTTTAAAATCGCCATCTTCTTGCTGACTGACCAGAGTCTTGATGTCTTCAATTGCATGATCCACAGTGCCAGGCTGCAGAAGAAAAGTGCTGCTATTCACCTTATATATTCATTACCTACCCGACAACCAAATATTGCAACTGTATATCCAACAAATATGATCTCAAAGGAGAGGAATGCAGTCACACAGTATTATTTATATGCCACTTTGGCCACCAGTTTAAAAACTTTTTGGTAAATTGTATAACTAATTTTTCCGTCTATAGAGTACATTCCTATTCATCATGTGTAAGTTAACTGAGTCAAGCAAAGCTGACCAAATACTATTAATCTGGTGAACTAAATATGACTTAAAATTTCAGACAATGCAGACAGAAATCATTCAGGCTTTTTATCTTCTTTCAAATATACAAATTCTTTCTTGCTGGAGCAACTCTCTTTTGTCTTGCACTGTCTTGTATTTTATTGTACAGCAATTTTTATTGTCCCCTACTATGCAACTGCCACCTGCTTGAAAATGTAAACCTTTTTGCTAGAATACGAGTCATGCCCTGAAATGCTGGCCTAAGATCAGGCTAAATATTGAACTGTAAACATTTAAAAGACATTCATGGTGGTGCAGCCCTTACATACTTCAACTAGTGAGGTACAGGAATAAAGTTAAAAGCTTCTTATATTCATCTGGAGTATTTTACTTAGTTTTTTTTAACTGGATGAGAATGTAAGGCAATGTAAATTATGTCTGTATGTATCATTCTTTATATAACGTGTATGTTGTAGGTTCCTGCATACATTTCATACATTAAGTCTTTTTTGCATTACCCGTAGAACAAAGAACTTCTTAAGCTTGAACTGGTTGAGAGTTGATGTCCACTGGTTCTCCCTAGCCTCCAGGATGGGTTCAGGGGCTGCCACCCCCTGAGTGGTGGGGTCATTCTGCACCGAGGACACAGGCTCGGGGGGAATTTGTGATGATGGCTTTAAGGGATTGGTTGCCTTTTCTTCCAAGTCCACAGCTTTCAATGCATCTCCATCTGACATCTTGTCCTAAAGAGAGCCATATTACAAAAGAAGCCCCATGTTTAATGCATATGTGCTGTTTTTCTGTTTCAGTGTAACCTTTTGTTGAAATTGCTAAAATTGCAATAATTTGGCTTCAAGACGATTTATCTTTTTAGTAGAACAGCATTTTTATTGTCTGAAATAGGCTTCCTGGCCTGGTTGAGCCCTAACCTGCACAGCATGATTCATGGGATATCACACAGACATCAGTTAGACCTTCCACAATAATATCTGGACAATATACTTCAATTTACTTAATAAAATGGGACTTTGTTATTTTGGACTTCCTCTGCTGGTCCCTGGAGGTTGGGCTCTCCCTTTGAGTCTGGTTCCTTCCAAAGTTTCTTCCTACTAGGGATTTTTTCCATGGCAATGTTGCCTGAGGATTGCTCACTGGGAGCTTTGGGCCATATAAAAATAAACTGAATTTATTCTTACTGAATAAGTGGTTATTGACAGCAGGATATAAAATATAGCATTTTTAAAAATTGTGTTAAGCATCACTAAATATATCAAAAAGTCAAGAGCATATAGCATATTTTTTCATTATTTTTGAATTTGCTGGGGAAAAATTGGGAACCTTTTTTTTTTATAACATTCTAAGAGTTTGTACAAATATTCTATAAATATCAGGGGGCATTTTTACACAGTATAAGTAGCACAATTTTATGGCAAATTATTCTGTAATATTTTATATAAATCAGCATAAACATAACATCATTTCAGACTAATACTTCCAATCTTAGTTCTTTAGTAGTTTTACTACTATGTTCTAGTAATTAATTTTATAGTTTTCATTTTTTAGTTTTTAATTTTATAGTTTATCATTTTAATTTTATAATTGTATACTACTAATTGGTTTAATATAGAGATGCACCTTGCCAGACGTTTTTGATGGATCAGGTATCGGCCATGTATGACCAATCCATGTCCTATAATCACTTATTTAGTTTTTGGAAATCTCTAAAAAGATAGCTCATAGCTCTATTTGTACAATCAATAGCACGACAGCTCTTTCCCATTTTACATGTGTTTTGTTGAGGCATTCAAATCGAATGCTAACGTTGCCCCTCAGTCTTTTTTGCTACTCAGTGGAGGAGAGTACAGAGACTTCCACTTGCTGTGACATCATGAGCATACTCTTCGCAGTACGAGGAGCGTAAGATAAGATGTGATGATCTGGGAGTATTTAGCAGAAACTAGTAGCACAGCGATTTGCAATCTTTGTAAAATAAAGTTGAGAGGTGGGAATAGTGTTTAATGGACAATCCCACTTAAAGAGCACGCAACTGCGAGACAAAAAAAAGGCAATGAATGATTTGAGTCACTAACTTGGACTGGTTTGTGAACTCGCTGCAGCTTGTGATACAACAGGGGCTGCCATCGCAACAAAGTGTTACTGAGCTGATGCCAATGGGAGAAAAATCTTTTTAGAGATTGCCAAAAACTAAATAAGTAAGTATAGGACGTATATCGGTGACGCATGGCAATACCCAGTCTGTGAAATAGGTCTGGATCGGTGCCGATACCGATCCAAATATTGGATCAGTGCATCTCTAATTACAACAAAGTGGAAGCAATTGGGAACAACAGCAACTGAGGCACACAAAATCACAGAGTGGGGGCAATGCATATTGAGGCACACAGTGTGAAGTCACTAACTGCCTACAGAGTCAATACCTACAGACCCCCAAACTTCAAGTGGCCTTCAGATTATCTCAAAAACAGTACATAGAGAACTTCAGGGAATGGATTTTTAGGGCTGAGCAGCTGCATCCAAGCCTTACATCACCAAGTGTAAGCCAAAGTACTGGATGCAATAGTGTAAAACCACTGGACTCTGGACCAGTGGAGATGTGTTATCTGGAGTGAATCATGCTTCTCTGTCTGGCAATCTGATAGACAATTTGGGGTTTGGCGACTGCCAGGAGAATGGTACCTGCCTGACAGCATTGCACCAAGTGTAAAGTTTAGTGGAGGAGAGATTAGGATACGGGTTGTTTATGTTGCAGCATTCAAAGCCATTTTGGACAATATCATGCTCCCAACTTTGTGGGAACAGTTTGGGGATGGCCCCTTCCTATACCAACATGATGCACCAGTGTACAAACAGAACACCTTTGGGATGAATTAGAGTGGAGGCTGCAGGCCAGGCCTTCTCATCCAACATTAATACCTAACAAATGCTCTCCTAGAAGAATGGTCAAATATTCCCATGAACACACTCCTAAACCTTGTTGACAGCCTTCCTAGAAGAGATGAAGCTGTTATAGCTGCAAAGGGTGGGCCAACTCCATATTGAAGCTTATGTGTTATGAAAGTGATATTATACATATATATGTTTGAAAAGTCATTCTTGGCACCATACTAACCGCTGAGAGGCCACTTATCTCCGTGTGACACACATAAGAATGTCCACTACAATGGACATAAATGAATGGGCGGGGTCTCAGGAGGTTAAACACACACACACACATACACACACACACACACACACACACACACATATATAGCGTCACAGGGAGGTAAGTGGCCTCTCACCGATTAGTATGGTGCCAAGAATGACTTTTCAAACAGGAAACAATCCCAGGAATGGAATTAGGCATAGTCACGCATGTTTTACATTTAAAGATAGGACTGGCACTATTTAATACTTTTATTTAATTTATTGGGAATTTGGTGACATGATGCAGTCACTGAACATATCGAGACTAGATATGTACTCCCAAGGGTCTAAGGCTTCAAAATAATGTGATTGGTCAGGGACATAAGCCTCCAAAATGTTCATAATGCCAAGGGAATCTGCATTCACATGTCTGTGAGTACCTGAGTTTATTTACAGCTCCAGTTTGTTTATCAGCAGTAGTTCAACTTTTGGAAACTTGTTTCTGTTTGGTATCTACTGACTCTTGCTTTAAGCATTTCATTTCAGGATGGTCAAATCGCTGATGCAGAAAGGGGGCACAGGCTAAGAGTCGACAATGAAGTTCAATTTCAGTCTGTCTTCAAACTAATTAAAAAAATTAAAATTAACATGTCATGGTAATGGGTTTATGACAATGACCCATGCACTCCTTATTGTACTAATGCTACATTAATTTGCAGATTCAACATATATTTATGAAAATAAGTTTTAATATTAGATGCAATTACCAATAATCACAGAAAACTGTGAAATAATCAAAGCTAGAGGATTTAGTTGTTATTTATATATAAGAACAACAAAAATTTAAATTATCCATCTGCATGAAAATGGAGCATCTACCAAGAATATCAAATACTCCATATAACAATATATGAACAAAAGTATTAGGACACCTGCAAGAATTTTTATGACATCACATTCTAAATCCATAAGCATCAATATACTGTAGATAAGCATAACAAGGCATTTTGTAGAATTCTATGCTTCCAACTTTGTGTAAACAGTTTGAAGGCCCTTTTATATTCCAGCATGACAGTGCCCCAGTCCACAAAGCAAGGTCTATAAAGACATGGTTGGGTGGGATTGCTATAGAAGAACTTGACTAACTGACACACAGAACCCTGACCTCAACCCCACCAGATACCATGGAATGAACTTGAGCAGAGATTGTGAGCCAGACCTTCACACACTTACATCAGTGCCTGACCTCACAAATGCTTTTCTGATGAAACGGGCAAAAATTCCCGCAGACACAGTCTAAAATCTTGTGGAAAGCCTTTCCAGAAGAGTGTCAGCTGTTATAGTTGCAAAGGAGGAATCAACTCCATATTTATATCTATGGAATAGGATGGGATTTCATAAAAGCTCCTGTAGGTGTAATGGCCAAGTGTCCCAGTATACCTTTGTCCATACAGTGTATATCTACCTGCATGTAAGCTTACACCATGCAACATTACCAAATATCACTGATCAAAGTTTCAATAATACCATTCCACTCGAGATATTTCTAATATGTTAGAACGACTAAACAAAAAACAAGCAACTTTTCAAAAATTAATCATAATGCTACTTGAAAAGCATTAAAACACTGGGCTTTTTGAGAAACCATTTCTGATGTTTTGTGATGTTTTGGAGGAGGAAATTTATTGCTAATATATACTAAAACATTGTACAACGTTTACTGATCCTTTGTTTTTGATGCTTTTAAAATTGCGACTTCCTGCAAATACACTTCGACATCATGTTTCTCTTTAATATTTTGTAAATACGAAATTCATACAATATACATGCATATAAACAACGTACATTTTACGTAGTTATAAAACACGGCTTTAAAAATGAAAAAAAAAACGGCAATAACATATCATATAAATTTGTAGTCGTCTGCTTTTAGCACGAACTGAAGACCTCAACAGAATCCAGCATAGATGATTTATTTTAAGACGAAACATCAGCATAGACATAGGTGTATATTACTTGCTTGCCTGCTTTAACACAGGATTAAAACATAAACTTACCGAGTATTTATTATTCACGTCAATCGGTTGCCACCGGATATCTTGAGGCTGTTTGCCACGAACCACACTTGAATGTGGATGAAGCATATCACTTCCTAGTTTCATGCAATCACTCAACGTTTTCAGTTTGTTCAGTGGGCGTCTAAAGTCAACATAGAAGCTCTCTTTTGTTATAAAGTCAACTAGGAATAATAATCTCATGATAATATTAAGTATTGAAATAGGCTGTGTAAATGTTACACCTTCCAGTAAAGTTCAATAATACGAAATATTGTGATTGCCAGTCAGCGTGTTATTATCCTACAATACTTTAGCACTGGCGGGGCGCATGTCCCAGCATGACCCGCGTGCAATTGTAAATAGCCCTCGTTGTATTGTTGTTGTTGTTGTTGTTCATGTTAAGGGTGGCATTTCCCTAATGTCGCGCGTGTGTTTGCCTGTGTCTTGTGTGTATCCGGTCCGAACCCCACGTGTATTTAGCTTGTGTAAATCTCCCGCTGTGTGTGAATCTTGCAGTTCGGTGTTTTGACAACCTTATGTTTGGCATAGGTAGCCGTTAGTGATGGGAAATTCGACTCAATTAACTGATTAGATTCTTTCGATCTGTCCGTTGTAATTGATCTATTCTGTGATTTACTATGAGCGGCATGGTGGTGCAGTGGTTAGCACTGTTGCCTCACACTTCTAGAACCTGGGTTTGAGTCTCTGTAGTTGTGTGGAGTTTGCATGTTCTCCCTATGCCGTCGTGGCACTCCGGGCATCGGGTTTCCCCCTACAGTCCAAAGACATGCTGAGGCTAATTGGAGCTGCTAAATTGCCCGTAGGTGTGCATGTGTCAGTGAATGGTGTGTGGGTGTGCCCTGCGTTGGGCTGCCCCCCCCCCGTTCAGGGTTGTTCCCTACCTCGTGCCCATTGCTTCCGGGACAGGCTCCGGACCCCCGCGACCCAGTAGGATAAGCGGGTATAGAAGATGGATGATTTACTCTTTTTTTGCGCCTGACTGTATGACACAACGAATCATGGGATCGGATATTAAATCAAGGTTACGTTATTTGACCGAAAGATGGCGCTGGTGTTCAACAAAAATGTTCATCTTGACCATTCACAATTAAGAAAAAACAATATATAAAAAGCCGATAGGGTGTCTGCTGAATAAACACGTGTGTGTGTGTGTGTATATATGTATGCATATATATATGTATGTATATACGTGTTTATTCAGCATATATATATATTTACATATAGTAGTTCTTATTTTCTTTTGCCAATTCATGAGTATGAAGAGTGGCGGCATGGTGCTGCAGTGGTTGTGTCACACCTCTGGGACCTGGGTTCAAGTCCCCGCCTAGGTTCCATGTGTGTGGAGTTTGCATGTTCTCCCTGTGCTGTCGTGGGGTTTTCTCCGGGTTCTCTAGTTTCCCCCCACAGTCCAAAGACATGCTGAGGCTGATTGGAGTTGCTAAATTGCCCGAAGGTGTGCCTGTGTGTGTGAATGGTGTGTGAATGTGCCCTGCGATGGGCTGGCCCTCTGTCCAGGGTTGTTCCGTGCCTGTTGCTTCCGGGTAGGCTCCAGACCCCTCGCGACCCAGTAGGATAAGCGGATATAGAAAATGGATGGATGGATAGAGTATGAAGAACTACATCACAGTTAACAACTGCAATATTACCAATACAATGAGCATGAGTAAACTTGCATATGCTGTTGTGTAAACGTCAAAATTAATAAATATCTTTGTTTTTTGATGAAAGACATTGTTTTATTATACAAAAATGCGACAATTTACTGATGTGATAGATGATGAATAGCTGCGTTTATTTTATTCCCATAGATATGAACACTAGATGTTGCATTGAATATAGCCGTCTATGGCAGCGAATGCGTCAACAGAACCGCCATCATGAGACGGGGTAGAGCTCCATTTAAATGAATGAACATCTATCAAGGCCAAGGTGGTAGGGCCTATACAAAATTAAAGAACCATAAATCGGCAGATTTGAGAAGCGATTTTTATTGTCTTGGTTCGTTACAAATGTCAGACATGTATTTACGACCAAGCCACAAATAAAATGATGGAGAAACGTTTTTTGTAAAATTTTATGTTCAAAATGTAATGCACATATAGTTATTTTTCCATTTTTCCATTCAAAATAAAAACTACACTCCTACTACATGCAGAACAATGCAAATACAAACACCACACTTAAAGGGCAGCAATATTAACTGAAAGACCCTGGCAATCTCCATATGGCAAGTCCCGTAACGTTACCACTCATACATTTACATTTATGCATTTAGCAGACGCTTTTATCCAAAGCAACGGGCATTTGTATAGATTTGTAGAGAACTATAGGCATTTAATCAACTGTACACAATACATTTTCCAGACAAGGAAAATGCTTAATTTTTTACATATAATATGAAAGATGAACATCCATTTACCTGGTTATTTGGAAAAAGAAATATAGACAGGGCAGATCCATACACACAGCAATCTTAATTGTATAGATTTATCAAGAACTATAGACAATGAACTGCAATATATACAGGTGACAGTACAGAAGCTGTGTCTTTTCTGTAGGGTGGGGGTGGGAAGACAGAGGCTCTGTGACTAGTATGTAGAATTCTTGTGACAATACTACTTTACACAGTTTTTTCCTCAAGCTGCTGCTCTGTAGTTGGTAGAGATGCAACCGATCCAATATCTGTCAATATCAAAACCTACATGACGGATCGGGTATCGGCCATGTGTGACCGATCCACATCCTATATGTACTTATTTAGTTTTTGGCAATATCTAAAAAAGAGAGCTCCTATTTCGTGTTAAATGTATTTGTACAATCAATCGCACGATAGCTCTTTCTCATTTTACATGTCTTTTTTTGCAGCATTCAAATTGAATGTTAACACTGCCCCTCAGTCTTTTTTGCTACTCAGTGGGTGTGAGTACAGTGAATTACAGCTGCTGTGACATCATGTGCATACCCTTCACAGTACGAGGAGTGTAGAATAAGACGTGACGATTTGGGAGTATTTTATGCTTTTAACAGAAACCAATAGCACAGTGGTTTGCAATCTTTGTAAAGTAAAGTTTTGAGAGGTGGGAATAGCGTTTAATGGACAATCCCACTTAACAAAGCAGACGCAACTGTGAGACAAAAAAAGCAATGGATGATTTGAGAGTCGCTGGACATAAGAGCATAAGAAATTTACAAATGAGAGGGGGGCCATTCGGCCCATCAAACTTGTTTGGAGAGAACTTAACTAATAGCTCAGAGTTGTTAAAATCTTATCTAACTTATTTAAAGGATCCCAGGGTTTTAGCTTCCACATCATTAGCAGAAAGACTATTTCATACTATAACTACACGCTGTTTAAAGAAGTGCGTCCTCAAATTTGTTTTAAAATGTTCTCCCGCTAATTTCCACTTATAGCCACTTGTTCTAGTATTTAAACTAATTTTGATATTAAAACAGACTTGGATCATGTTCCCCCTTAGTCTCTTTTGCTCAAGGCTAAACAGATTAAGCTCAGCTAACTTCTCTTCATAAGACATTCCTCTAATACCAGGAATCTTTCTCGTAGCCCTCCGTTGCACCTTTTCTAAGGCAGCAATGACTTTCTTAAGGTACGGTAACCAAGCCTGCACATAATATTCTAGGTGAGGAATTATATAATTGTAACATCACCTCCCTTGACTTGAACTCCACACACCTAGAGATATAACCCAACATTCTAATGGCCTTTTTTATTGCTTCCCCACACTGGCGAGAGTGGGACATGGAAGAATCAACATACACACAGAGATCTTTCTCGTAATCAGCTACCTTTATTTCAGTGGAACCCATAAAATATCTGTACTTTATATTTCTGCTTTACCTTTCATTTATCTGTGTTAAATTTCATCTGCCAAGTATCAGCCCAGTCGCTAATTAAATCCAGATTCCGTTGTAGCCTCTCTGCTGCTAGATCACTATTTGTTACACCACCTATCTTGGTGCTGTCTGCAAATTTAACCAATTTACTGTATGTATTGCTGCAAATATCATTAATGTAAATTAGGAACAATAGTGGTCCTAAAATTTAACCCTGCGGAACCCCACTATGAACGCAGGCCGACTGTGACATTGTGCCTATAATAACTACTCGCTGCTTCCTGTCAGTTAACCAGTCTTCGATCCAAGCTGCCACAGTTCCTAAAATCCCTGTAGCTTTCAGCTTTAGCAAGAGCCATTTTTGGGGGACAACATCAAAGGCCTTCTGGAAATCTAAGTAGATCACATTGTAGGCCTTTTTGTGATAAATTTCGCTTGTAGCTTCCTCAAAGAACTCAAGTACATTCGTTAAACAGGATCTACCTCTCCTAAATTCATGTTGGCTATCCCTCAGAATGTTATTTGTACCATTTTCACTTGGATTATAGCTTCCATTATTTTCCAGTAATGCTAGTTAAACTGATTAGCTAACATTTTTGTTTACTTTTTTGAATATGGGTGTTATATTAGCATGCTTCCAATCTGAAGATAGGGGATAACGATTTCTGAAATATTAAAGTTAAAGTTTGGCTAATAATATTCCTCATCTCTTTTTGAACTATAGGTAAGATGCCATCAGGGCCCTGCAATTTATTTGTTTTGAGTTTAGCTAGGCTTAGTACATCAGTCTCAGTTAAACATATTTTGGTCATAGACGATGCTGTATTCGTACAATTTGTGGTGTTACTCGTGTTCTCTACTGTGAACTTCCGCGAGAAATAATCATTAAATTCATTTACTATATCAATTTCATTTTCAATTATAAGGCCCTTACTATCCTTGAAATTAGTGATTTCAGCTTTTAGAGCTCTTTTGGAGTTAAAATATTGGAAAAAAACTTTTATTGTCATCCTTAGCCTCCAATGCAATTTTTCTTTCTACATCCCTCTTGGACAGTCTAATGTTATTTTTTAACTCTACCTGTAGACTTAGATACTTCTGCTTAATAAACAAGACCAAGAAGGGCTTCTCCCCTGGTAGGGGTGTTAATAATCTGAGTAAAACAAACAGTTTGCAAACCAATCCCAAGAGCCATTGCGTTTTTTTGGAGTCACTGAGTTAGAGACAGTGGGTGTGTCCGTAATTGCGCACTTGCTTCAGTGCACTGAGATGTAGTGCACACTGCGCACTTCCTTTTGTAGTGCACACTAAGTAAGTGCTGTCCTAAGTCGACACTAACGTTTTGCACTTACCGGAAGTGACGGACTAGCATTTGATCACGATTCTCCAGCACACCAAAATATCTGCCGTGTTATATTTACAATGAATTTATAATATGTATAACGACCGCCTCTACGACCGCCTAACTGGCTAAAAAACTGCTAACATTTAAGAACTGCGAACTCTCTATGTGAATTTAATCGCAAACTCAAATAAATTATCTATAACTGTCGTCAGAGAGTGACAGGCTACATACGTCCAGGGCGTCATCAATCCTGGGAGTGGCGTACTGATCAGGAATGGTACGAGCATTTAGTGTTCGGTAATCGATGCACATTCTGATCACCCCACTCTTTTTTCACCCCACTCCACAAGCTAATCCCACTCACCAGTAGAAAAGGCATCACCTCGGGCTGACAACTTTTTAATAAACATCTTAGCTCCCAAATCTTAGGAATGGATGACTTACTAAAATCAAACAACATCGGGTCTATTACTTTGGAGCTGTTGGAAACCCCTGAAGGCACTGCAAGTGTGTCAATGCGATACATGTGTGGCAACTATGGTTCCTGCTGGGATAGAAATGTCCTTAGATTTTTCATTTTGAACTAGGACTTGTTTTTTCCATCTACAACTGAAGATGGAAGTACTACAGGGGTTATGAATGCCCCAGCTGGAAGGCAGTCTGCCTCAGCGGTGTCTACCACAAAAATCTCAGTTCTCTGAGGTTTGTCCGTCTCCATTTGACAGATGACCTGTACTTCCCCTCTGGGTGGAACGACAGTCTCCAGGCCCTATCAACTGGACTTTTCCTTCAGGCTTTTCAGGGAGTCTTTTAGTTTCTCGCCGCTGAGGCAATATTCATATCACAGGAGGCGCGATGTCAAGTAACGCAAATTTAAATTAAGCAGTGCGCCACAGCGCTTTTGATATTTTTGCTAAACTAGCAAATGCCACGATGTGCTTATTCTTAAACAATCCACAAACGTCTGTCTAATACAGGGGTCACCAACCTTTTTGAAACTTGGTACTGAGCCATACCAAGGACCAGTTCTGTCTACGGCGAGCAGGGGGGCAGGGGTTGCTAGCGGTATTTCAACTAGCGTGAGCGGGGGGGGGGGAGGGTGGTGTTAGCGGTATTTAGACTTGCGTGAGTGGGCAGAAAATCTAAGCTCTACGGTGATTTGTACTATTTTTAGAAATGCCTTGTGGGTGACCCACTTTGTACTTTCGGGTTCCACGTCGCTCGCAGGCGACCTACGGTGTCCTCAGGGGCAACCGCTGGTCTAATATAATTTATTAAATGTAAAATTGTCATGATCCGCCCGTCCGAGCCTCATGTGTGCCACGCCCCCCTCATTACCTCGTGTCTGATCCTGATTGAAACCACCTGTTGTCTATCTGTGCCTGCCTTACCTCCCTGTATTTAGTCCGTGTTTGTATCAGTCTTCCCCAGATGAGTCATTGATGTTCCCCTATGGTAGTGCTGTTCGTTGATATTGGCGTCCAGTCCTGTGTGCAGCCCTGAATAAACCCTGTTTTACGTCGAATTCCTACCTGCTTGCTCCGTCTGCCTGCTCCACGCCATCAACTCCACTGCCGAACATGACAAAGATCACAGTATTTAAAAATTTTCTACAGCAAAGCGATCCTTTTAAGAAAAACATAAATTATATGTTTAGTGGCTTTTAATTGAGTGTGAGGGTGTTAGCCTTACTTCTGTAGTTAAGGCTGAATTTTTATACCAATTTAACAAATACAGCAATTTTTTTATACCTTTAAACATTAACAAAAGCAGTTAATTTTTCTTTAAAATTTACAAGTCTATTTCTGTCTGGTTTCTCGCGATAAGTTGTGTGAACGCCTAAGTGTGTTATGGGGGCTTGGATACACATTGTGGTCCCATACTTTCACAGACCTGAAGTTAAACTCTAAAGCGCTAACCCTCGTACGTTTAATTGTACGCATGCACATGAACAAATATTTGCTGAAAAACTGTGTTTATTAAAATAACTATTGCTTTACTCTTTCAAAGTTTAAAAATATGTTTTTGATGCTTGCTACATGCTGCTTACAATAGTTCCTATCCAGACCTACTCCCTGGAGTCGCATGGCCGTGGACAATCTCCTGATGCCGGACCTAGCTTGTGACATCTGTTTTCCAATCATTATTATTTGGTTTGATGTTTGGTTTTGGGTACACAGCCCGTGATGGTTTATGAAACCTTGTTCACCCCCTTTCCATTTGCACAAAATGGTCAATTGCCTGGGAACTGGTTTATTCGACCCATATTTGGAGTTTCTGCCTACAGGTGCATTTCCTAGGTGATATGCTTAAGACACGTTTGATGTTTTTTTTATTCCTTTAAACATTAACAAAAACATATCTTTTCTTTAAAATTTATTTATTAAAAGTCTATTTCAGTCTGATGTATTTCCTTTTTATTCTACTATAGTATGTTGCTAAATACCTCTCACTAGTTTCTGCAGCTATTAAATATAATTAAATAAATTGGATGCATCTTATTTAAAATTAAATGAACATAATACAACTAAATACATCGTTTAAGCTATAGTTATTTATTCCTTTTGATTAACCGTCCGTTGATGAAATTAGCTAAATGTTGCTAAACAGCCAGGAGCTGTGGTGTTAGAGCCCGACTTTTATTTAAATTAGAAATTGATTATTTTATACTATTTACAAATAATTCCGATTAACAAATAGAGTTAATAGGCATTCTGCCAGGATGAGGGCGTTCTTCTCACAATCCAGGGGTATCACGATTTATGACATTATGGAAAATGGTTAATAGCTTAGGAATGACAGCGCTTGGCTCTTCCTCGCCACCTTATGTTAAATCGCATGAATTCAGCCCTAAAACTTATTGTCTAGGCTGTTCACATACATTGTATTAAACATTGTATTAAAAACCCCATGTTCACATTAAAGAGAATTATTTCTAGGGTAAACATTAGGTGGCTATTTTCAGTACGGCAGTATCGTTGACATTTGTTTTATTATTCTCGGCACTTTATTGTTGTAACTATACGTTAATTAGATCAACTAAAGTTTTAATTAGCTATAATACTATATTGGGCTGGGAGTAAAGGACGGGGTTATAGTGAGCTAGTTAATTATGGG
>JABFEB020000033.1:11406101-11419312 GCA_019775895.2 Stomatorhinus ivindoensis | reverse complement strand
GCCAGCACACACCAGAGCATCCAGCCCCGGGCATCGAGAACCACCGACGCACCGGCAGCCGGGGGCCTCGCCCACTGACAGGGAGTGTGGCGGGGGGCAATAGAGCCTGAGGTGGTCTTCCCTCCGGCTCTTTAAGAAGGGGGACCAGAGGGTTCGCTTCAACTATATGGGGATCACAGTCTTTAACCTCCCTGGTAAGGTCAATTTGGGGGTTATAGAGAGGAGGGTCCACCGGATTGTCGAACCTCGGATTCAGGAGGATCAGTGTGGTTTTCTCCCCGGCCCTGGAACAGTGGACCAGCTCTATACTCTCCGCAGGGTTCTGGAGGGTTCATGTGAGTTTTCCCAACCAGTCCACATGTGTTTTGTGGACTGGGAGAAAGTATTCAACCGTGTCCCTCAGGGAGTCCTGTGGGCGGTGCTCTGGGAATATGGGGTGCCGGGCAACTCCTTTTAAGGGCTGTTTGGTGCCTGTATGCCTGGTGCCAGAGCCTAGTCCATATGGGCGGCAATAAGTCGGACTTGTTTCCGATGAGGGTTGGACTCCGTCAGGGCTGCACTTTGTCACCGATTCTCTTCATAGTTTTTATGGACAGAATTTTTAGGCGCAGCCAGGGCATCGAGGGTGTCCGGTTTCGTGACCTCAAGATTAGGTCTCTGCTTTTTGCTGATGATGTGGTTCTGTTGGCCTCATCGGACCGTGACCTTCAGCTCGCTGGGACAGTTCACAGCCGAGTGTGGAGTGGCTGGGATGAGAATCAGCACCTCCAAATCCGAGACCATGGTCCTCAGCCAGAAAAGGGTAGAATGCTCTCTCTGCAGACAAGGGAGGCCAGACAGGAAAGGTCGGGGGACAAAGGGGAACCTGAGGGAGCCGTGGCGGGTGGCAGCTGGAGGGGCCGCAGGCAACAGGGAGGCAGGAGCAGGAGGGGTCCACGAAGGGGGCAAGGAGACAAACTGAAGGACAGACAAAGGGCATAAGGAGGGAGTCGGAGGGGGCAAAGGCAAGGAGGGAGGGGAAGCCGCAGCAGACAACGTTGCAGCCATAGCTGGCAAATGTGCCGCCCAACGACGTACTGGAGCAGGGGGACCCGCAGGCGACCAACGAGGAGTCAGAGGTGGGACCGAGGTCATGCGACAAGGCATCAGAGGTGACCGTCAACCCTGAGCCACAGAACCTGCAAGCACCCCCCGAGCCCCAGGCAAGGCATGCGAGGGTAAGACAGGGGGCAGGACAGCAGGAGCAGCAGGTGGTGCCGCAGGTGTAGTGGCTGCAGGCAGAGCCATAGCAGCCTTGGGAGCAGTAGCGGGTGGAGGCTTGGGCAGAGCAGCAGGCAGAGCTGGCGAGACAGGCAGGACAGACAGAGCTGGTGAGACAGGCAGGACAGGAAGAGCTGCAGCAGGGACCGCTGTGGGCAGAGCGATGATAGTAGGCGGGGCCGAAGCAGGGGCTGCTGTGGGCATAGCGGCAGCAACAGGCAAGTGGACCGTGGGTGTCGCAGCAAGCGGAGGCGGAGCTGCAGGTGGCGCTGGGACCTCAGGCGGTGCAGCAGACAAAGTCGGCACCGAGACCTCGGGCATAACTGCAGGTGGAGGCGGCAGGCAGGCCGCGGGCTCTGGGCCCGCCCTGCCAGCCATCGCCAACTCGCAGCCAGCAGGGGGTGTTGCAGCAGCAAGAGCCTTACTGGGCAATACAGCAGCCCCTGGAACAAGCAAGGTGGGCAAGACTGGTGGCGCCAGTGAGTCAGGCGGGATAGGCAAATCAGACATGTCCGGGACATTGACAATTGCCGCCAGGGTCTGGGTTAAAAAAGCAGGTGTTGTCTCTGGACCCATGGAATTGTGCCCCTTTATGGACCAGGCATGCTACCCGGAAAAAATAGGCCGCGAATGGCGGCTGCTTGGCGGGCTTTGAATACTTGCTGGGGTGCTGCGGCGGTGATGTCCAAGGTGTCAGGGAGAGAAGCCGGGGAGAGAGAGGTGGCTCTCAGGAGGATTATCGGTTCTTCCTTCTATCTCTGCTCTCTCTTTTTCTTCTTTCTCTGGCTTGGGGTTGTCAGCAGAGGCAGGGTTACACCGGAGGGAACCAGCGGCTTGGTGCCCCACTTGCTGCAGCCGTCTCTCCGTTACCCGATCTACCAACTCCCAGAGATTTTCGCGCACCTGTGTTATGACACGCGCGTTCCCGGGTGGAGACATCTCTCCTAGGAGGGTCCCGTTCTGGCTGGCTAAGTCAAGGGCTATGGGGTCCTCCCTTACCTCGGGTAGATTCAGCCAGTAAATGACTTCCTGTAGCAGACCAAGGCGCTGATTCTTGGTCCACTAAAGCATTTCTTCTTGGAGATTTGTCATTCTGTTGTGCGGTGCGAGTAGGCGAGTGGATGAACAAGTGAAGCCAGCCAGGAATGAAGGTAAACGGGGTTTATTCCAGGAACAGGAAGCACACGGGACAAATGTGAACTAAACATTAATGATGGATCTGGGGAAAACGGACTTAGATACAGACTAAATACACAAGACAAGCTGAAAACGACAGGAAACAGGTGATCGCAATCGGGGTAGTATCTGTAGGTAATGAGGGGACATGGCACACACAAGGATGGAATGAGTAGGTCATGACAAGCTCCACCATTTCTTGGATGCCAGCACATCAGGCTATGGAGTGTGCTCATATCTCAGAACTGTGAGCATAGTGGAAGAAGCTCATTACTCCTTAATAATGGGGAAGTCAAGAGTTGCACCAATTAAGGTCACTACTATACCAAGACTGGAGCTGTCAGCAGCTGTCACAATGGTTCGTATCAGTGACTTATTGAAAGGAGAACTTGAAGTTGACTGTTTACATGAATATTTCTGGACAGATTCTAAGGTTGTCATCGGATACATCAATAATGACACTAGAAGGTTCCATGTCTTTGTGGCCAACCGAGTGCAGCAAATTAAACAAAGCACATAATCTGTTCAGTAGCGATATGTGGCTTCTGAAGACAATCCTGCAGACTATGTGTCCAGGGGTCTTGCAGCACAGCAGCTAAAGGCATCCAATTGGTTCAGAGGCCCAGCATTTCTGGGGCAAAAGGAGCTCCCATGTGAAGATGTCATGGTGAGAGAAATTTCAAGTGCTGATCCTGAGCTCAAGAAGGCTTACATTTATGACACCAAAGTCAAAGAAGAGGTATCACTTTTGCATCACCTGCACAAGTTTTCAGACTGGTCAGGACTAGACAGGGATATAGCTAGACTTAAGCACAGTATAAAACAAGCTAAGTTCAAGTGACGCCACAACTTTGGAGGAAAGGAGAGAAGCAGAGTTGAGCATTATAAAGATGCTCCAAAAGAACAGCTTTTCTCAAGAAATCCAGCACCTGAAACACTGCAGTGATGAGCACATTAAAGAAAGGAACAAGTTACATAAATTGAGTCCATTCCTGAACAAGCAGGGTACCCTTAGAGTGGGAGGATGCTTAACTCATGCGGCCCTCTATCCACATGTGAAACATCCTGCAATCCTTCAACGAGACAGTTACTTGTCATCAATGCTCATAAAGCATTATCATGAGAAAGTATACCATCAAGGATGTGTAATGACAATGAATAATCTTCCTGCCAATGGTATATGGATTCTCGGATGTAGCAAGGCAGTGTCATCACACATTTACAAGTGCACTGTGTGCAAGAAGTTAAGAAGGTCTCCAGAACAACAAAGGATGGCAGATCTTCCCGTAGAACTACAGAAGTGGCTCCTCCCTTTACTTAATTGTGGGATGGATTGTTTTGGACCATTCTACATTAAGGAGGGAAGGAAGGAACTAATGCGCTCTGGACTAATGCTTACCTGTATGGCTTCTAGAACAGTGCACATTGAGATGCTCGATGAACTTTCCATTGACTCATTAACTTCATTAATGCACTACACGCTGCCATTTCCATGGTGGGCAGAACAAAAAAAAGCGACTTAAAGCTCATAATAATCACCTTTGTCATTATACTAAAATCAAATATCAATATTTCAAAATATACTGCCTTCTCTCATCACATAACAGTAGTAACCTATTTTTGCATATCCTCTTTTTTGTCAGACCTGTACATACCTCATGAAACAGCAAAACTCATTTGCTTATCTTAGCTGTAGTTTACATAAACTTCTGTACCTCTATTGTGGCCAGGAATCTTGCACATGCTATCACCAGAATCTATCATGGGGGGGGGGTAATCTTGGCAACTCAGGCATCTATATATGTAAATCATTTTGCAGACTAAATGTATGTCATGAATGATACAGTTATTTTGTGGATGAAACTGATTCTGTCAAGCCTCAGCAAATCTACAGCTCCTTGAGCAAGGCCCTTAACCAGCTCCCTGGGCACCGCTACAGGTGGCTGCCCTTCGTGGACAATTTACTGTACAAAAAAGAGCAAATTGAGTGAGGCATTAAAGTCAGTTTCCCTACAAGGATTAATTAAGTATTCATCCATCCATCATCTCTCACTTAATCGGAGAAGTTCTGCTGTAGGTAGGAGTTTAAACTCCTGATAGGGGATTCCGCCAGACATTCCCTGCAGACCCTCACTATACGCTTGGGCCTGCCAGGGCTGGCCGGCTCCCTCCCCCACCATCGGAGCCAACCCACCACCAGGTAGTGTTCAATTGACAGCTCCGCCCCTCTCTTCACCCGAGTTTCCAAGACAAGCGGCTGCAAGTCTGAAGACACAACTACAAAGTCGATCATCGAACTGCGGTCTATGGTGTCCTGGTGCCAAGTGCACATATAAACAGCCTTGTGCCTGAACATGGTGTTTATTATGGACAATCCGTGACAAGCTCAGAAGTCCAACAACAAAAAACCACTTGGGTTCAGATCGGGGTGGGGGGCGTTCCTCCCAATCACACCACTCCATGTCCCCCAGCAGAACAAGAGTGTCCCCAGGAGGAGTGCTCTTCAACACCCCTTCCAAGGGCTCCAAAAAGGGTGGGTATTTTGAACTGGCGCTTAGTGCATAAGTGCAAACAACATTCAGGACCCGTCCACCCACCCGAAGGCAGAAGCACGCTACCCTCTCGTCCACCACGGTAAACTCCAATGTACAGGCGCCCAACCAGTGTGCAATAAGTATGCCCCACTCTGTGCCTGTCCCCACGGGCAACTCCAGAGTGGAAGAGGGTCCAACCCCCCTCAAGGAGACTGGTTCCAGAGCCCAGCCGTGAGTTGAGGTGAGCCCGATTATATCTAGCCGGAACTTCACAACCTTGCGCACCAGCTCAGGTTCTTTCCCCGTCAGAGAGGTGACATTCCATGTCCCTAGAGCTAGCTTCTGCAGCCGAGGATCAGGCCACTAAGGTCCCCACCTTTGGCCACTGTCCAGCTCACATCGCACCAGACCCCTATAGCCCCTCCTATAGGTGGTGATCCCATTGGAGGGGGGACCCACGTTCCTTGTTCAAGCTGTGACCCAACCAGGCCCCATGAGTACAGGCCTGGCCACCAGGCTCTCGCCCTCGAGCCCCACCCCCAGGCCTGGCTCCGGGGGGGGGCCTGCTGACACATTTCCGGGCAAGGGAAACCGTGGTTATTTTTTTCTTCATTGGGATGTTCTGAGCCACACTTCGTCTGGTACCTCACCCAGGACCTGTTTGCCTTTGGTGACCCTACCAGGGACATAAAGCCCTCAGCAACTTAGCTCCTGGGATCACTGGAACACGAAAACACTCCACCATGAGGCTCCAGGAGAGGTAACACCAAAAGCATCTTGCAAAGAACTTAAAAGCTTCACTCATTTTGTTACGGCATTTATTCTAAAATTATATTTGTATATTTAATATATGTTCTATTATATTTATTAAATTGCCCCGCGGTGTTGCCACAGATTGAAATATATATCTTTTGTGTGCAGGACCCAGAGTCTCTCCCAGCAGTCTCTGCAAAGTATTGTTGTCATTGTTTCGATGTGCCATACTAAGCGTTCTCTTGTCTTTATCGCCTGCCCTGTCTTCCTCACCCACCTGTTCTGGACCCCTTGTCTTCCTGATTCCTGCCTGTTCCTGCCTCCTGTCCTGTCCGTCCCCCTGTCTGGCATGCCTGTGTGGAATCAACCACCCCGGCTCTCGACTTCCTCGCTACGTCCCCAACTACAACCTCTCACTTCTCCCTCTGGTTCTGTCAGCTTTGGTCCCTTTAATAAATCCATAATCTCCCACAAACTGGGTATTGTCTCTTATATCCTGTCCCGGGCTGACACAGCCTTAAATATTATGCTCCAAACTGAACATGAACATGGGAGCTCACCGCAATGAATGAGCACAGAGTGATCTGCCAGCTGGGGTTGACTCACAAAGTGAGGAATTAATCTTAAAACCAGCAGGATGAACATAAGGGCACCAATCACATTTCACAAATGGGCAAGGAAATTAGCTATGAAGTCAAAGATTCATCATTTGTTTTTTGGTCTTGTTGCACATTCACTATTATGTTTTTTCATGAAGTTTCTGAGAAATGTGTCTGTTTCAGAAGCATTCATTTTTATCATTCATCCATAATATTCATTAAAGTCCCTGCAGAGAGATGGATAACATCAGCAGAATGAAAGATCACCTTCATTTTTTATAAATTTTTTTAAAATGATTGAAATTAAAAATTAAAATTGTGAATATGCATAGCCATCATATAGAATTTTATAGAAGCACAAAGCTGTTTTATATGAAGTATAACCAAAGGAGGTGTTGTCAAGCTTTTGAGAAATGCCAGCTTGGAACAAGCATGCTTTTCATTTAAGGTTTTTTCAGTTTTTAACAAATACACAATACTGTGACAAATATACTGTACGCCATTTAAATATGGTACAATGTTCAGCTCCATCAACAAGGCAGCAAAGCAGAACTGATGCCCAAGTTTTTATCCAGTTATGACTCACAATGACCACAGAAACTGTCAGAGGAAGTGCAGTGAAGAATTAAGGTTATCTTAGGTAAATATAAGATTTTGGTAAGCACATGATCTGTGGAAAAGTCCAGTCGCAAACAACCAAGTAGCACCTACTGTTTGCTCTTGTGGTAGTGTGACTAGGATTCAGATTAAAAAAATTATTAACTTTCATGGACAAAGACTGTGAATGAACACTACAATTTGGACTGCCTGTCCATGATGCCAGGTAATAAACAGGTGATAAGCAGTCCCTGTTCACTGCTGAGAACAAGGAACCAGAGGAACTTTGGCTGCTAACTGGATGGACAGCCTCCAGGATGAAGTGAAACAGATGGCAGACTCATTCACAGAGGACTGAAGAATCCCAGAATCCTGGGAACCTAAAAGACAGCATATGTCGCACAACAAATGTGAGGTGCACAGAACAGTTTCCAACCTGGCCTGATTCCATTCTCTAACTGTACAAAACATTGTTGATAGGTCTCTTACAGAAATGTACATTTTTGGACACAAATATGAGAAAAATACATGCTAAAACTGAAGATTTACATGAAAGGGTATGTGATGGGCAAATTTGGATGTGATTTTCATGATCAGCAGCCAAAAATCTATAAGGAACACCCAACAGTGTTCAAGAAGCAAAAACTTTGTTGTGCAGTGTTGTTTTAATTTTCTTTTAAGCCCTACGATGGCTCCCAAAGCGTCCTGCATCTTCTAAGCCTTCTGATAGTAGTGACCCTAAGTGCCAGCGCCATTCAGGAGAAGGTAAAACCCCTGGATATGCTTCTGGAAGGAAAGTGTTATGCGGATGTCGCCCACCATTATGGCTTGAATGAACCAACGGTACGCTACTTGAAGAAGGATGAAAAGAATATAGTATAAGACCCATGTATGATTTTATTTTTATATATTCCATTATATATAGAGAGAGATGTGTGTGTGATATATATATACACACACACACATTACATATTATTATTTTATAATTATTGTTATGTTACTCATATCCTTAGCCCAACATCCACATATATGTGTTGTTTTATTAAGTTCCATGTGTTTAAAGCGTGCGAGAGTGGTATTTGAAGGCTTAAACTATAAAAAATGTTTATGTATATGATATTTCTATATCGCGGATTTTCATCTATTGCTGATAGGTCTGGAACACATCTTCCGCGATAGATGTGGGTTCACTGTAATCTCTAAATTCTTTTATTTTTCTGCAGTCCCTCAGGATATGGTATTGGATACCTGCGTTTTTTCTCTATGCATCACATGGTAATCTCTTCTTACACTGACAACATGCAGCTTTGCATCTATATCCTGTCCTCTTGCACTCAAATTTCACTCTGGACTGCAAAATGTCAATATCAACTGGATGGATGACTATCAACATCAAGTTAACCTGAATAATTCCAGGTCTTCAGTTCACCATGAGCTCGCCTGTTAAGTCAATTAACATTGCCTGAATATCCAATTCCCTCTCTTTTCATCCTGGATAAAAGTTTATGCTCATCTACAATTAAGGAACTTGTAAATCCTGTAAACTCAAAAAAGTGCCCCAGTATTACTAAGCCTATAAGATAAAAAAAAAAATACATTTCCTAAATAACTCTGTCACTGATTACTGAAAGGTCCTTTGTCAGGGTCAGTGTTTCTGAAATGAAAACACTTTTAAATAGCTGTGGTAGATAAAATTGTCAACAAGAGCAGTTTGAAGTGCAAAAACAAATTCCACATTCAAACAAGACAAAACAAATTAACATCTTTCTAGGAACCTTGCTGTATTATGCAGAGCGAAACTGGAAGTCCAAGTAATTAAACACCCAGCTGGATAGCCAGGAATGTGTGGCTGTTAATAATAAATGTAGTCCTTCATCGGTGCAGGTTTTTTGTACTTTTTGGCTCTTGCTGTATGAAAATGGCTGCGAGCCACAATATTGAACAGTTGGGATAATAGCTCCAACATGAATGTTCCCATATGCTCATAATTCCTACTGTTTCCTTCAGAACACACAGTGTATGACACATTGTACCCCTAACCCCAAACAGCAGGTGCTAATTTACTGTTCTTTTGCATGATTTAGACTGAGAATTCTGCTCCCAGGGACAAAAGGGATTGTGACAATATTATGTGTATCTTACTGTTCTTGTTCTTTTTTTGGATAATTGTGGGCAAGACAGCTAAGGTACCTTATGGTTAAACAAATAAGCACATTTCAAAAGTACACATAAAAGAAGTTTTTTTTTTTTTTTGGTGTTTTGGTCACCCCATGATATGAGATGTGTATCTTCATTGTAGGAGTGCCGACATACAAATATCAGGAATGTGTAGGGTGATGAATACTGCATCCTGTCATAATGAAATAGTTCCTACACATATTTCTATTCAGTACATTTTCAGGCTGCTGTTTAGAGTGATGTTAAAAACACTGCAAAACCTTCTTGTCACAGGCAGGCCTAGCCTGCTGAGCCACATATCAGCCCCATTGCACAGAAGAATTATAGATCTTCTTGTTTTTTGCTAGTCATTATACATATACTGCCTGTGAAAAGTTTTTTCTAAATTTGCATGTCACTCCCTTAAGATTTACAAAAAAATATACTCAATATTCTTTGCTAACAAATAAATGTACAGTATGTTCACCATTTGAGTACCTTTATTAGCAGAAAAACATCATATATGATTATTCAAAGTAAACTACTCTAGCAGTTATAACAGCAGAAGTAAATTAAGACATTCTTTCACACACACACAATCACACAGACACACTTTTGTATTCATATCTGTGTGAGGACAGTCCATTCATTTCTATGGCAAAAAACCTTACTAAGTCACAGACTGTAATAAAATTATGTTTCCCCATGTGGAGACGAAAAAACAATGAACAATGAAACATTGCCACTAATTGGCCACTTGTACCAACAGCTTCAGTGAGTTGCTCCTAGTCTACCATTTTGTCATATCAATCATGATTGGGAAGGCGGCATCAAAGATAACCAACCACTGTCAGTATCCACCTGTCAGAGCCTCCTGTGTGCCACGCCCCTCTTTAGCTCGTGTCTCTACCAAAATGGAATCCAGCTGTCGTCAATTGTCATCATCGGTTTTTGGTGTCAGTCTTGTCCGCCTTCAGTATTTAGTCCGTGTCTCTGTACTGGTTGTCAGATCCGTCATTGTGGTGTTACGTGGTGTTTTCCCTCGTTTGTGCACAATAAACCCTGTATTCCCCGAACCTGCCTGCCTTGTCGTCATGCCTGCTCCACGTCGCAAGCACCCAGGCACCGCTTCCTCCGCGAACGGTGACAGAATGACGGATCTCCAAAAGAAAGCACAGGAAGAGACCGAAGCGCTTCGCCTCGGCTTGCTTCAGGAAGTGCTTCACTGGCAGAGGGATCCGGCCATCCAGACAAACCCGCAAGCGAAACAACTCATCTGTGACAGCGCGGATCTTTTGATGCGGAACCCTCCACCTGGCGAAGGCTACCCGCTGGCGAAGGTGAGGGGCAATTTGTGTGTGCTAGTTCAGCGCGTTTCAATGCTGCAGGAACAGAGAGACACGCTGGAAGAACAAACAGAGCTGGAAGTGGAGTGCTCCCTGCCAGCCGGGCACGTGTATTTCTGTCCCCAGGAACTGCCAGAGGAAGACCTGGAGACCGAGTATATCGTGGCCGTCGGGCTTGCAGATCTCCAGTCCCGGGAGGACCCGGAAGACGGAGAGTCCCCGCTGCAGGGGGCGGTCTTACCTCTGGAGCCGAAAGCAACCCGAAGGTAGAAGAAAATGTGAAAGGGTGAGGAAGTACCTCCCCGCCCACCTGGTGAGTCGCCTGCTTGTACGCCGACACCCCCCCGCAGTCCAGACCAGTCACCCACCAGGCAGAAGGGTGAGGGAATGCCTCCCCGCTCACCAGCTGAGTCACCTGCCTGCGGTGCTGACGTGCCTAACCCGCCTCGCCGACTGCCACGATCGCCGAGCCAAAGTCCCCCGACGCTCCTGCCGAGCTGCCCTCCAGGCAGAAGGGTGAGGTTGTGCCTCCCCACTCGTTGCCCGCCGGCTCACCTGCAGAGCTGACACCCCCTGTACGTCCGCTGAGCCGACGCCCGCTACCACGCCCACCTGCACATCCGTCGAGTCGACGCCCCCCCAGGCGAAAGGGTGAAGCCGCGCCTCCCTGCTCGACGGTGCCATTGCCTGCTGCCGCCCCAGCAGCATCACCGGCAGCCACGCCCGCTGCCCCGGCCGCACCGGAGACTCTAGCCCCTGAGCCTGATGCCCCAGAGACTCTTGCCCCGGCCCCAGGGACTCCCATGACTGTTGCCCCAGAGGCCCCCCTTACTGTTGCCCCCATGAGTCCTGCTCCTGAGGCCCCCCTGACTGTTACCCCACTGACGCCAGCCCTGGACTCAAGCCCCGAGGAGGTCCCTGACAGCATCCTCGCTTCCTCCTCATTGGAGGATTAGCTCGAGTGGGACCCCTCGGGGATATCCCTGCTGGGGCCACCTCGACCTGGCCCACACCGTAAACTCCCCCACTTGGCAGTGTCCCGTAAGGGGAGAGGGCACAGGAGTGGGGTCCGGGACCCGCCTACCCTGCCCCTTGGCTCGCCCTCGGTTGCCCTGGTGGGGGCTATGGGGCCTCCGGCTTCGCCAGGTGCTCCGGGCCTTCGGTCGTCTGCGGGGCCCCCAGCGACGTCCAGTCGCCCGTCCTCGGGCCTGCCGCCTTCGCTCCCACGGTCGTCTCCGGATGCCCCAAGGTCCAGTCCCATTTGCCCTGTCCGTCCCTTCCCTGGGGCGCGCCCGGAGGTCGCGCCTTTGGGGTGGGGTAATGTCAGGATCCACCTGTCAGAGCCTCCTGTGTGCCACGCCCCCTCATTACCTCATATCTCTACCCTAATGGAATCCAGCTTTTGTCAATTGTGATCATCGGTTTTTGGTTTCAGTCTTGTCCGCCTTCAGTATTTAGTCCATGTCTCTGTACTGGTTGTCAGATCCGTCATTGTGGTGTTACGTGGCATTTTCCCTCGTTTCTGCACAATAAACCCCGTATTCCCTGAACCTGCCTGCCTTGTCGTCATGCCTGCTCCACACCGCAAGCACCCAGGCACCGCTTCCTCCGAGAACGGTGACAACCACACCCTGAGAATTTAGTACCATTTCTGTTTCAACTGAAGTTTTTTACACAGAAAACTATTCTCATTCACATATCATACCATTTTCTCTTACCTTCGCTATCATTTTGTTCCTTATTTCCATTCACATGAACCATTTCTCTTTCATATCCTATTATTAGTTTCAATTATAATATTATTCCCTCGTACAAATATTATACCTTTGTTTCACAAATTTCATTTACATATACTACCAAGGTCACATACATGCACTGTTATCCTTTCTTACACAGACTGACATGCAAACAAACAGCTGTGGAAAAAATTGAGACCACAGGAAAAAAATTCTCTCATTTCTCAATTTATGGGTGTGCATCTGTGAATGATTTCCTTTTCTTTTGCAAACTGCAGCCTGTTTCTTCCACTGCTTCTCATTGGTAAAGGGCTTCATCCTTGCTTTATGGGACTTCAGTCCTGCTTCCAGAAGCCTGATACAAACTGTCTTAGTAGTGCACTTCAGACCTGCAATTAATGTTTCACATTCCTTTTAAAGGTCACTTGATACCACCCTATGATTCATGAGAACCTGTTGGATAAGCTAACGGTCATCTCTGGCATTAGAATGTTGCTTCTGCTCTTTACCTATCTGGTTTCTGGTTGTTCCCAGTGTCTCCTACTTCACCTTAGTCTTGTGCACTGCTGTCTTAGAAATTTTGAACCTTGAACCATCCTGATGCCTAGCGTAGCCTTCTTCAGCAGAACAGAAGTTTTTTTTAAGTAGAGTGGTCTCTTTTTTCCACGGCTGTATAATGTGTATAAGTAGCTACAGTTTAATGCGCAAAGGAGTACAATGGTGCATATATGACAGTACAATTGTATATACCAGAGTGTGTTTGTGCATTAAGAGGGTATAGCAGTGTTTGTGTAAGAGTATAGTGATGTATGTGTGACCCTCAGACCTGTTATTCTGTTGCGGAGGACAGGACGAAGAATGCAGAAGAAGGTGTGCTGAATAAACAAAAGGGATTTTATCAAGCTAAGAAATACAAAATTAAAAACAACCAGGATGATGGGGAAACTAAAAAGGGGTGAAGAAGAATACATGAGTAATGTCATACCCTACCCGTCAAAGCCTCATGTGCCACGCCCCCCTGATACCTCGTGTCTCTCTCCTGATGGATTCCAG
>JABFEB020000033.1:11370658-11383345 GCA_019775895.2 Stomatorhinus ivindoensis | reverse complement strand
AGATTTTAACAACTCTAAGTTATTAAGTTCTTCCCAAGCGAGCTTGATGGGCCGAATGGCCTCCTCTCGTTTGTATAATTCTTATGTTCTTATGTTCTTATGCGCACTCTACCCCACAACTGAGCTCCGGTCAGCACTGAGATCTCCTCCTTCCTTTATAATAATTTGGGGTTCAAGCTGGCCAGGCTCATCCCTCCCCTCAGGCAATGCATTCTCATTTTTCCAATTTTGTCTGGGTAATGCAGCTTGAGATTTTGATCAAAAATAATAAGACAAGTTCCGAAAATCAATGCATTCCCCTCTTCCTGAGCATGAGGTAACCGTCCCACACACTGATCAGTGGTATGCATATTGGGCAACACTTTCTCTTCTCTTCAGGAACACCCCTCAGAAAAACATGGTAAGCATCTCATAAAACAAATTAACAAGACAAGTGTCCTTGAATAAGGTAAGCATCCCGGAACAAGAATTTTTAGAAGATAAGCATCTTGGCTCCTTTCATGAGAAACAAGGTTTTTTGTGAAAACCAAGTTATACAAAGATAAGTACAAAAAAACACATTTATGCAATTCAACCTTAGCACAATAACATTATGGGTGAATCATGGATGACGTATTTGAATCTCAGGATTATTAGTCCATACACGATCAGAATCAATCAATACCTCAATCACCTCATATGTCTGACAGGAAGACAATGATTAATTCTAGGTGACTTAATCATCCACAAGTTCGTCCTAATACGATGGACAATGACAGTAAACCCCTGCACAGCCTAGTGTGCAGTCAGAGGAGTCTGGTTAGTGGTAGACTGCGGTCACTGTCCTGCTTGACAGACAGACTGAGGAAATCTTTTGTCCCCCAGACCATAGAGCTTTACAACACGTCACAGAGATAGAAGAGCAAATTAGACTTTTAGGCATGAGGCTGCTCTTCTGTGTTCCCTCTGCATTTCTAATATATATAATTTTTTTTTAATTACGGAGTATATGTATTTTATAGAGTACATAGTATAAATTTTTCCAGTCTGGTCATTGACGTCAGTCCTGTGTGTTGCATAATGTTCCTAGATGTATTCTACTCAAATAAATCCCGCATTTCCCTGACTCCTTGGGCTTGTGCTCCTCTTTCCCTGCTCTACAATGACCGGACCCCCTAAAGAGAGGTTTTGTTTGACCGAGGAAGAATACCCTTGCGGTGCAGTCAAGGGATATCCTAGAGGAGATAATAATAATAATAGTAATAATACATTTTATTTATAAGGCGCCTTTCTGACACTCAAGGACGCCATAGAGGCATATCATGCCAGTGTTCACTCGTCACCGGAATGGAAGACAGAGAAACTAGGATTACATTAGGAGAGAGGAGGAGAGTTTACCGAAAACGAGCAGCGGCAGATTTCCCTGTCTGAAGACTCACACCTCGCAGACAGAACGTGCGACAGAACCTGGTCTGGCTGAGAGGCGGGGCAGCTGAGGCAATGTTACAAGGGGCACATCTGGATTGTGGATAGGGTCTTCTACCGTCGGTCCGACTGCCCAAACCTTCAGCTGCTCCAGCTGCATCTGCGCATAGAAAAAATAAGCAGAAGGATCGCACACGAGAAGGCATGTTGAAGGCTCTTCCAGGACCAGTTGCAATCCCTGTCCTCTCCGCAGCAGCAGATCAAGGTAACCTCCTCACTATCTTCGATCCAGCGGTGTTCATCTCGCTGACACTTCTAAGTCGGCATCCGACCCCACTGCCACTGCTTTGCCTACACCCGAGGTTCGTCTCCCTGCTGCTTTGCCTATACCCGAGACCCTGGCTGGGAAATTCTTTACCCTTCAGGTTCTGTATGGGCAGGTGAAGGATAATCCGGCAGTGCAGGACTCTTCTGAGGCTGCCCCGCTCCTTAACCAGCTTTGGGAGGAATTTGCCAAATTTTCTGCATCCTGCATCCTGCGAATGCCTGCATCCAAGGCATAACTCAGGCTCCAATCCCAGTGGTTCCTGCTCTAGTCCCCATGGATCCTGCTCCAGTCCATGTGGTTTCTGCTCTGGTTCCTGATTCCCGGGTTCCAGTTCCCATGCCCCTGGCTCTGATTCCTGAGGAGCTTCCTCAGTGGAGATGTTGAAGGAGCTCGAGTGGGACCCCTCAGGGATTTCTCTGACTCCAACCACAATAGACCCCTCCAGTGGGGCACCCCAACTGCCACTCCATCACGGCAGTGATCCCATCCCGCAGAGGGAGAGAACACCTGTGCTGGTGTCAGGTCCTGCTTGCCCTGTCCCCGGCTCGCCTTCAGTCCCCCTTGCTTTGGCTCAATGGTTGCCTGCAGTTCCCCTGGCTCCTGCTCGGCAGACGCCTGCAGTACCCCCTGTGATGACTCTTTGGTGCCTGGTGTCCCTCCTCCAATGCCTTGTTAGCTGCCTGCAGTTCCCCTAGCTCCACCTCATCAGTCACCTGCATCTTCGCCGTCACTTACCACGGCTTCTGCTCCCTCCTCACCCCCTTCGGTGTCCCCTCCACTTCCTACCTCACGGTCGCAAAGGATCCCTCTGGCTCCAGCCTTGTGATTGCCTGTGGCCCCTGCTGCTTCCAAATTCAGCCCACCCGATCTTGCTGTCCTTGTTCGTGTCTGCCTTTGTGTAGTTGTTGTCTGAGTTAGAGTATGTTTCCCCAGTACGGTCATTGATATCATTTCTGTGTGTTGCATTATGTTCTTAGATGTGTTCTCCCCAAATAAATCCTGTGTTTACCTGACTCCTTCGACTCCTGCTCCTTTTTCCCTGCTCTGTGCCTGTTAATGTGTGACAATGTATATTTCATAAATATGTCAAATAGTATGAAAGGATCTTATTGATTTCCATAACAAATACTTCAGCAGGCACATGCACACAAAGCATATTTATGTATGTAGAGAGTATTGTGTTACACTACATGTAATTTTTTGAAAATATATTACATAAATCTGATATACCATCCAGCTCTTGGCAAGGGTAAAAGTGGTGAAGCCTTGCATAAGCAGATGATCTGTAGCTATGCCCTTGGGAGTGAACAGCAACTCAACAGCCAAATGTTTTATTTTATTATCACTTCATACACAACACCCTGAAAAAAGCAATAAAATGACTCCTTGCCTTTGAAAGCACAAATAAATGCCATTGACATTCATATTTTAGGTTAAAATTTGAAAAAACAACCCAACCACCCCAAAACATTTTTATAATAATGAGTATTTACAATATATAAGGAATGTAATTAATTTAATCCCTGAATTGTGACTTCTTAGGTTGGCACATAGCATTATTTATTATTTTCCAAATTGATATTTCAGCTGACATTCTTTACAGTCTGAATGTTATGTACTGCTTAATCACTGTAGTTCCTGTTTCCTGAGGATTTTCTATATACATGAAGCTGTAGATGCTGAAATTCATTTAACTGAGCGTCCTGCTTTTGAAGCCTGAACTCCTTCATGATGCCCTAGAGAACGCAGATATTTTTCATTATGTCATTGTCTAAGAGAGACACACTCTGAAATTACATTATACAACAATTCTATGAGTGTAAAACAAGTATGGCACATTTTAGATGTTCTTATTACTAGAATTTGACATATGATGGTCATTACCTTCCTTTGGGGGGGGCTGAGTGGGTCTTGTCGGTGGTCTGCCCTTGCTGGGAAGTTCAGCAGTCTCTCTGTAGTCCCTAGGTTTGATCGGCTGAGGATCTGGTATGCCCCCACGGGATTTCAGAGGCAGTGGGGGCCTGTTACCTGGCAATAAGCCCCCCTCTGATCGAGATGGCACCACAGGTTTCTTATTAAAGCCAGGAGGCTGCAAAGTTGCAGGACCTGGGTTTTTGCACTCAGTGGAGCATGTAAAGGAGCGATTTCGGGGAGTCGGTACAGGTGGGGGACGCTCGGCTTCAGGTTCAGGGGACTTTGAGGTGCCAGCGAAACCTTCTGGTAGATTGAGGTGGTCCTTGTGGGGGAAATCGTGTTCTTTTGAGCGTGACGTCTGCTTTGTTACCCCCATGGAGCCATAAAGAGGATTGTCAAACATCTCAGGAGGCTTTCCATCTTCACCCCTGCAGAAGTAACACTTCTGAGTTAATTTAAAATCTCAATTGTATTATTTATATATAAAATAATAATAATAATATAACAACAACAATAATAACAATTATTATTATTATTATTATTACTATTAACTTAAAAGAAGTAAAAAATGGTGTTATATATATATGGAGGTTACTCACACATGATCTGACCCTTTTCCTTGAGGACAATGTACACCCATATCTTGTGCAGTTTTCTTTGGCGAAATGTTACCCTGGGTTGTATCTTTACTTATGTGACATCCAGGGGGGCTCGCTCTTGGGGGCTTGTTGTAGCTCCAGCCCATATCTGACAGACCTCCGGATTTATAGCCCACTCCCATGTAATTGGGATTACTTATGTTGATGGGTATAGGAGGCCTGAACAGAGATACATATGTAGTATCACTTCCATCTCATTGACTGCACAGAGACTGCAGAAATAAACTTACTTGTTAGTGTGGTCATTTCCTCTGTTCTTTGGAACTCCAGAGTCATCCCTCTCAACCTTGACAAAATCTATCAAAACAGAGAAGTTCCTTAGCACTAGCCAGACATATGTGAAACACTCTTTTACACTCCATTCTATTAACAGTCAGTTCTTTAAATTAAACTCCGATGTACGTCTTCATATTTCAATGAATGGATCACAAAACTAAAGTAATTTACCCCTATATTATCTTATAATAAATACTGATTCTGTGATAATGAGCAGTTTTATACAAAACAATGTTTCCAGTAAACAAATGGCTGGTTTTGAATTCCGTTTGAAATATGCATGATGTTAATGTCGAATTAAATTTCACTACTCCATCCTGGCTACCCATCCATCCATTTCCTACACCGATTTGACCTGTTCGGTAGGGAATAACCCAGGATGGGGGTGCCTACCAATTGCATCAAATTTCACTAATCATTAGCAAAACATCATCCAAATTAACAGGCCATTGTACCGTGTATATGAGGTGGTAAATAATGAAAACATCAAATCTTTACTGTGACTCAAATGGTAGCATTATCTGGAAAAAAAAATTAATAGTTCTCAATTCTTATGTTTATTTACCTTGTCTGATATATCATTGTGGTGGTACCTCAGAAATCGAACTTAATCCGTTCAGAATTCTGGATCAAATCCTAAAAATTTGGCTTCTGATCGAATTTTCCCCATGTGCCACGCCCCCTAGTCAACCCCGTGTGGAATCCCTGTGTGATCAGCTGTTTCTGGTTGTTGTCATGAATCCTCTGTATTTCAGTCAGTTTCCCCAGTCCGGTCATTGTCTGTGTTTTGCCTGCCTTACCTGTAATTAAATACCCTGACATCTGCGCCTTTGTCTCCATTCCAACCCTGCTTGGCACGTCAATATTATTATAATTAAATGTATTAATGGTTTATTATTCATATTAAAATAATTAATAACAAATCTTAATTTTTAAATGTATTTTATTACATAATAATAATTACTTTTTACTGTCTAAATATATGTATTCAGCTTGTGTAAACATGATGATATCACAGCGAATGCGAGGCTGAGATTGAAGCATTACCCTTGTTTCCGCTTAGAGACGTGATGTGTGACTCATTTCCCCGCACGTACAAGTTATCTTAGGTTGGCGTTCACGGTTTGACTTCTGAGATTAAGATCCAGTACTAGGTAATTTTTTTGGAGTTCTCGAGGAAATTCGAGTTCCGATGAGTTTGAGAACTGAGGTACCACTGTATATATCTATAAGAATTATCATTATATAGGGCTTTTTCAAGGAACAGAATTAAGTATTCTCATCTGAATGAGAAAGGTGGCATGATATTGAAGTAATGATTATTTTGAAAAAAAATGTTTGTGCTTTTGGTATTGCAGCTTAATTTTAAATGATAGTGGATTTTTTTATGGATTTGGTTTTATTGAGAGTTCAAAAGCCACAGCCTTGGGTATGTTCTTCTTTTTGGCAAGCAGTACTTTACCAAATAAGGAAATATATTTTCTAGCAAGTCAGAATTTTTTATATCTTTATTACACATTAATATAATTAATTGAATCAAAATGTGACACTGGCTGAAAAGTTTTCATTTTTTCATGTTTTCTTTATGTAGATAGCTATGCAGCCACCATTTCGAGTAGTCTAGCCTTTTTACCATTGCTCTTTGAACCGTATAACACTATAATACATTTACTGTAACTAGTTGGGTTCCTTATTGTAATGGAAAAACGCCTTTTTCAAGGGATGGGGGAAGTGATGCTTACCATACAGTTTTTCAGTCTGCTTGCCACCGGAGGTCCGCAGCTGGATAACTCCAGTCAGTTCTCCTGTCTTCTCTCCATGGTGTGTTAAGGCAATGCTAAACTCTACATTAGATGTCTGTGCTTCACGCAAGGCCACACAGCCTTCCCCTGTGCAAACAACAAATGGCACTCCATTTACATCTACTATTGTCTAGTAGCGATGGTCTTATTATGACTGTGAAAGTAAGTAATTTAATCTCCAAAAAACCTTGTACAGTTTGCAGCAAGATCCAGGGAATGTGAAAACTATATATTCCAGCATGACAACAAATGACTTTTAAAGATGCACTTTTATGAAGACAAAATTAGCATATTATATATATATACAGTTGTATATATATACATATATATACAGATATATACAGTTGGAATATACAGTTCAAATCAAAATTATTTTACTGCAGTCCAATAAGACATACTGTACCTCTTCCAAGTTCCTAAGATTTTAAAAAATTGACATGATGTTATTGCTAATGCTAAGAGAAATCACTTTGCAACCAATCGAATATACAGCCATCCATTTTCCACCCATTTATATTAGAGGGAGATGTTTATGGAACTACATTACAAATACTTTATACTGTTCTTCTCTCATATGCCCTCACTTGCCACATTAATATGGTGGTCTTTTAAAAAAAAAAAAAAAACTAAGAGAACATGGTTGCAGAATTTTTTTGTATTGTAAAATAAAGTAGCCCATATTTAACAGTACAACCATACAATTAAAATGGTGAACAGAGGATGGATCCAAGCTGTTATAGATTTTTGGAAGAGTGAATCACTTTAAAAGTGGAAAACACGTCAGCTATGGTATACTAATTTTTCCTCTCAAGTCTTCTGGTTCTACTGCATATTCTCTACATCGATTTGTTTTTATTTTTACTATACAGCCATAGCTTAATTTTTTGTAAAGGGTACCAATTGTGGTAATGTGGGCTTCATACTATAATCAACAAAAATGCAGTTAGATAAATTTCCCAGTGATTGTGTGCCCTCCTATGGACTGACATCCCACCCAAGTTACCAGGACCCTGTAGTGGAATGAGGATTCCACTGGAAAAGACTAATAACTGCCCTTCAATAGTCCACAATAAACCACAGACCATATCCAAATGCCATTTCTGTGGACTTTTAGAAATGTAACATTGGGTTTCCAGTATCGTAAGGTGATGAGGAAGCTTGATGTCACCCATAAAATAATAATAATAAAACAATAAGTGAATTTTAGAAATTAGCTTTTCAGCCATACACAGTGGGTTACCTGTTGCCTTTTGGTCACATTCATTTCTCACACTGTCTTACCATAGGATTCTTCACAGTCAGTTGATTTAATGCTGATCAGGATGTGCTGATCGAGGAGATACTCTGGGTCCGAAATGATTGGTTTAAGCTAGATATATAAAATGAAGAAGAATTACATTCAACACAGCTCTCAGTCATTACATTCTGTATATAATGAACTAATTTTCATTGCAGTACTTATACTGAATGTTGAAATGAGAGCTATATCATTTTTCAGTTACCTCAATATGTGATCCAAACCGAACCTTAAATGATCCCTCACTATGCTCAAGATTTTCTCCCTCCGGACTTTTTACAAAATCTGAAAATCACATGAAATTGAATATTAACATTTCAAAATGATCATGGTGAATTATTAGTGCCAGATTTATTTATAATAACAAAAGCCCATACACTAACTCATGGAATAACACATCATTGCTGTGAATGGCAGCAGGTAGTGTATCGTAATATGTAATCTGAAGAGTGCCCCTAGGGGCCTGGAAGTCCTTAGATCTGCCACAGCGGGCATCCCTTTGAAACTCTGAAAAATCTACAAGAAACTAGTTTCCCAGATTCCTTTTGGAAAAGTGACAGCCACACAACACTGTAATATCATAATAAGAGTTTATTTAATAACTATTCCTATTGATTTTTTTCAACTATTTTTTACATTTACCTAAACTCATCCTTGTAGGTCATTAAGATTTAAGGTTTTTCTACAAATATTAGATAAAGCAGTTGTCTACATGACTTGTAAATGAGCATTAAGGTACAGCTTTTTATTGCTCACTCTCTAGACAGCTGGAGTGGTACTCAATAAAGAACTTGGTGTTAGATTTGGTCCTCAGGATGGCGATGCAGTTCATGAATTTAATTCCCCCCTCAGAAGCACTGCTGGGATCTGCAATAAATGGAAGAAATTGTGTGGCCACAGATAAATGAAATTAGCATCAGCTATTACTGAACTTACCACACTGCCAGAACTACCTCTTGCCTATATACCTATATAATTTTACCTACAATATCATGCAGAGACGTTTAATGCAGTAGAATAACTGATACAGTTCACTTCTTGCTTCAAAGCTTCATTGTTATATATTACCATAAACATTTTATTCTAATATGTCCATCCATCCATCCATTTTCTGAAACCACTTATCCAGTTTAATGTCATGGGGGGTCCGGAGCCTATCCCAGAGACTACAGAGGCAATGCAGGGAACAGCCCAGGATGGGATGCCAACCCATTACAGGGTATGCTAATATGTAAAAAATAATCTTTAATGACATGGAAAAAATACTATAAGACATACCATTTTTTGAGACAAACTGTGATGTCACTCCCACTTGAAATGTTGCAAATACAGGAGAATGGTCACTTGTCATGATGTCATTGGTGCACCCTGAAGGTTAAAGCACAAGAATAAAACAATAGTGTTAGCAACTGCTGACAGGTTTGCAGATATGCTGTGGTTAGAATTAAGAGCAAGTATAGCAAAGTAAGTAGAGGAAGTATAGTGCCTTACCATAAGACTGGCTCACCACATGAACAAGGGGGTAGGACTTGCGCAGCACCCGGTCACACCATGAGGGTAGGTTATATTTAGTCTGCCAAGAGTGATTCACAATTATATAGCTTTACTCTGAGGCATGCCATGCTCTTTCCTTCCTTAATTACACTATGCTACACAAATAATTGCAACATACTTGCATGTATTTTAACAGCATTGCTAAATATTCAGGGTAAAATTTGATATGTGATTGTATGGAACCATAGGCAAAAAATAAATTAAACAAGGAGTATTGATCTTGTTGCAAATGACCACAGGACATTAAGGAATTACTACACTGCCAAGTTTACATAAAAATGGTAAATGAACCCAAGCTGTGTAGCAGGGTCAAACACACAAACTGATGTATTCATGTGAAGCAAAATGTTTGCTGATTTTAACACTGAAGAACATCTGGAAAAACTTACCCCTGTGGCTTTGGCCTTTGTATAGGCGTATTTTTCACGTGTGTCCCTCTCAAAACGGTATGTGGGTGCGAATGTAATCTCATCTTCCTCTGATGTAATAAAACAAAGAATATAATAATGTGAAGAATTTATCATTACCCGAACATTTCCAAAACAGAGTACACAAAACACTTTGTTCTGATTTGTCAAAAAGCAATGATGTGTGTATAATCAGACACATTTTTATATATTTTTAATAGTTTTAGGTTGAATCTGGTATCTGGAGAAAGGTGACTTTCAGGACATTTCTCAGTCTCATATCAATTAATGCATTTCTTTAAAAATACATGAATGTATTTTGTTTTAATTCTAAATATGTTTTTGAATAAACTCCATTGGCATTTACAACCTATATTACCTTATAATATAAAGTATGCATACTATTCACATTATCGGTATTAAATTCGCAGTTCAGCAATGAAATTTCTGCATTGGTCAGGCTTCTGTAAAAGGTATATTAGTATACCATAGTCTATGAAGACCTTCTCATCTTGTCTTTCCTGTGTGAGCTGATCATACGTAAGGAGATCCTGGTATTGCTGCTGCTTGATCTTACTCACAATATTTTCTGCTTCCTGCTCAGGAGAGAACAAATATAATTCCATGACATGTAATACCCCCATCATAAACAGCACTGGGGAAGTTACTCACAAAAGTACTCCATTAAAGACAGGTGGACAGTTCAAGTCTGGAAAGTACAAATCCAGACCAAGGTTTTGTTTCAAGTGACCAGTGGAGTACTCTGTGACTGTGACTCTTTATACTCAACTGGATTGTTGAAATAAAACTTCGTATGGATTTGTACTTTCTGGACCTGAACTTTCCACTTGTGTCATTAATGGATTACTTTTGTGAGTAATTTCCCCATAACCAATCATAAATGTATATATGTCAGCTTGTCAAACAGCAGTTTCACTTACAAGAAAATGGGATGAGGTTTGTTCAATCAAACTATCAAAATAACCAATAGCTGCTGCTCTGTTTGTTTGGACAACTCCTTCATTATCATATAGATTTATTGAGAAATTCATCACATAGAAGACAAATCGTGTTTTGGAACAATCTAATAGAAATGTAAATGTTTAAATATACACATTTTAAATGTGATGTTTTATTTACTTACGCTTGATGGCAATTCAATTCGATAATTGAGATCACCCAGCCAAAAGAGGTGAGTGAATCGATGTGTAATATCGAATGGATTTAGTTTCTTATCACCAAGGTTCAGGAAGCGTAAAATGTTGATATAATTCTGGTTTCGTCTGGTAGTAACATAAAGTGAAATATTTAGTGAATTACTTAATTTGATATAAAATCATCAGTATTTTTTTGCATAGAAAATTAAACAGGAGGCACCATTCCATGACAGCTATTAATTTGAGACCAATTACATTAGCAATAAGGATATTAAATATTGCTACATATAGTAAATTCAGACATGGACAGCACATGCATATGCACACCAAATAACTTACAAATAATGAATTTCATAATGCAAAATCATGTGGAATTATAAGATTCTACAGTGGGCAACTGTGCCTGTGTATAATTACAGATAACAGCTTTTGTGAAGTGTTCCTGGCTATAGCTACAGATAATTATAGCTTTATGTAATATCCATAAGAAAAAGAGCTTTAATAAGACAATAGTGTCCATGCTGCATACCGTAGTTTCTTTTCGCTGCCAGAAGTCAGGTGACTGTTGACAAATCCAAAGGAGGTGTCATTGAACATAAAGGACACACCAACAGCTCCTTTATTACCTGAAACATGAAATGAAAATTAGGCTGCTGAAAAAAATCTGTGTTTATAAATACAGATAAATCTCATTATCTTGTTAGCCAAACCGTGATGTAATGCAAGAGTGAAGCAGATTGAGACAGGGCCTGCTCGGCTGAGTTATACACCTCAGCAATGGTTCAAGTCAGTTACTCTAATTAAAAACAGATTAGATTTATCAAAACAGGTTTTGTAATTGAACACATTTACAAAGGAGTTACAGGAATTAATGCTGGCGAATAGAGGCAAAATGAGAGCATTTATCTGCGATGGGCTGGCCCCCTGTCCAGGGTTGTTCCCTGCCTCGTGCCCGTTGCTTCCGGGTAGGCTCCAGACCCCCCGCGACCCAGTAGGATATGCGGGTATAGAAAATGGATGGATGGATGGATGGATGAGAGCATTTATGATGGTCTCCTGTTTATGACTGGGTACTGACATTTAAAGGCTGACTTTTTGTTACATGAGTTTGGTGAATTTTTTATAAAGTTGAGATACAGCAGATAAATAAAACACATTCATAGTACTTTCTTTAAAGGTATTTGACTAACCAAGAGCATTGGCAATCCCTGTCTTGACACTGTCTGAGAAAACATGCGAGATGCGATTTTCATGCTCAGGCTTTGCAAGCACAACAATTCGGATGTTCCATAGTGTATGAATGGATATCTGTAAAGGGACAAAGCAACACAGCTTGTATGCTGTTAAATCTTTAGCATTTAATAAATGCATATTGACTCTGATAAACATGAAAGAATTCAGAAAAAAAAATAGAATAAGCAACTGTTTTACCGTCTTACTTGTTTGAAGGAAATATTGGTGATGTCCCTCAGAGTGCTTTTCAGAGTATCAACCCAGTCCTTCTCACCCAGGGGGTCCTCCTGACTCCCAATAACATAAATATCATGGGGAATGTGACATGCTGTGTCATCCTGCGTTTTTCCCTGGCCCTTCGACTGGAACCAGGAATTTAATTTTGGTGGGGGACTAGCATTTCCTATGACAGAAAAAATCTATTAGCAATATAATAAAAATAAAATAACATTACTTCTTATTTGTGCCTAGGTTTTCCCAGTCTTGGCCTGTTTAAGCACAGATAATAGAGTTGCATACTTTAAGGGGATCTGGAATGCATTTTCAATTTCACAATAAAAAAGAAGGATATCTCAATTCTGAACATAAGAACATAAGAAATTTACAAACGAGAGGAGGCCATTCGGCCCATCAAGCTCGTTTGGGGAGAACTTAAT
>JABFEB020000033.1:11354111-11365467 GCA_019775895.2 Stomatorhinus ivindoensis | reverse complement strand
TAATAGCTTCCATTAATTTCCCAGTAATACTAGTTAAACTGATTGGCCTATAGTTAGCTGGATTACTTCTATCCCCTAGACCTAAGCTTTTAGCTTACACTACACTAAGAGGAAGACTATAACTATACGCTGTGTAAAGAACCATTTTAATTGCTTCCCCACACTGGATAGAGTGGGACGTGGAAGCATCAACATACACACCAAGGTCTTTCTCATAATCAGCTTCCTTTATTTCAGTGGAACCTATAAAATATCTGTGCTATATATTTCTGCTCCCTGCATGGTTTACCTTACATTTGTCTACATTAAATTTCATCGTCCAGGTATCAGCACAGTCACTAATTAAATCAATTTCAGCTGTAGCTTTTGTGCTGCTAGTTCAGTACCTGCTACAGCACCACCTTGCTGTCATTTGCAAAATGAACCAGTTAACTGTATGTATTTGGTGTCAATATCATTAATTAATCATTAATAATCATTAATAAAAACAATAGTTGTCCTAAAACTGAACGCTGCAGTACTCCACTATGAACGCAGTACCACTGTAATTGACATTGTAATAACTACCCGCTGCTTCCTGTCTGTTAACCAGTTTTCAATCCAAGCTACTACAGTTTCTAAAATCCCTGCTGCTTTAAGCTTAAGCAGGAGCCATTTGTGGGGAACAACCTCAAAGGCCTTCTGGACATCTAAGTAAATCACATCATAGACCTTTTTGAGATCAATTTCTCTCATAACTTGTTTAAAGAACTGGATTAGATTAGTTTTAAATCTATGTTGCCTATCCATCAGAATGTTATTTGAATGCAGGTAATCTACTATTTTCACTTGGATTATTTTTCCATTATTTTTCCAGTTAAGCAAGTTTAACTGATTGGCCTATAGTTTGTTGGATTACTTCTATCCCCTTTTTTGAATATGGGTGTTATATTAGCATGCTTCCAATCAGAAGGTAATAAATCTGAAACAATTTCAAAAATTCTTTTTTTGTCTGTCAATATGGGGAGCTGTGTGTACATTAATGAGGAAAAAAAATAATTTAAATGATTTTACCAAATGGCTGCAATATAACAAAGAGTGAAAAATTGAAGGGGGTCTGAATACTTTCCATTCCCACTGTATATTAGTCTTAGACTTAGATGCAGGGTTAGTAATGAACCTGTATGTTACTCTATAGTTAATACCTGTGCAAAACAATCATTATACTTGTTAACTATATCAGTTTCATTTTCAGTTATAAGACCATTATTATCCTGTACTGGTGGACTGCTGGTTAGAATTAAATATGACAGGATCCACACACTAAAGTCAACCTTAATATATATATATATATATATTAGATTAGATATATATACTATTAGAAATGAAGGAAAAAGCGAAGACTGAAAACAGTAGTGAAAGAGTTTCATATAAAAATGAGACATATCCATTTTCAATTATGCAAAGCCAGTCACCAACCCCCCAGATAAAAGTAGCATGTAAAATCTTTGGCAAAGGCCAAACCTTCACATAGTAACTGAGCAGAGAGAATTAGCTTCAGTGAGAATGCAATGCATGTGGAACTTACCCTGATGTGTCAACATTTTGCAGCCTTTGCAAGAAAGTGTCAGACATGGAAGGACGCACATGTTCTGGGCCTTTGGATGAATCCCCATGAATATCTTTGCTATCACTGACTGACAGTGAGCTTGTGAAGTTTCTTGGTGGCAACTGTGGAGGTAAATTAACTGGCTCTGAAAAATAAATAACAGTAAAACAATAAATCTGAGACAACTTTAATTAAAAGCTTTAAAGGCAAAAAAAAATATTTTTAAATTTACATTAGCATTATATTTTACATGTATTTTTATTTAGCAGACATTTTTGTACAAAATGACTCATAATTGAGGTAAATAGCACACTATAAACATATGTGCTGTTGTGGAGTTGACTAGGCATAAGTAAGTGTGGCTAAGATGAATCTCCAATGAATCTTCAGTTAAAAGTGTAAGCAATACTGGAACAAGATCTACACATCTTCCAACAAAACAAAAACATAACAAGACTATTTCATTATTTGATCTCCTCAGTGGGGTTTTATTTTCAGACTAGCCTCCTTTTTAAACTTAAACTATAAACTATATCCATCCATTTTCTGAAACTGTATGTCCTAATTCAGGGTCGCAGGGGGTCTGAGCCTAACCCGGAGGCTATGGGTGCAAGTTGGGGAAAAACCCAGGATGGGGCGCCAACCCATCACAGGGCACACTGACACACCATTCATACCTATGTGAAATTAGGTATCTATAATTAGCCTCAGCATGTTTTTGCACTAATGGGGGAAACTGGAGTACCTGAATGAAACCCCACAACAAACAGAGAAACGTACAAAACCCACACACGTGGAACTCTGGCAGGGACTTGAACCCTACCCTCAGAGTTGTGAGGCAGCAGTGCCCCTACAAGAACTAATGTGTTCTAATATATACTTTTATTGTTCTAAAAATTATCCTGTACCATATGTTCATAGCAAAATATGTTAAATCGTGGTCATTTTAGACTAGAACAAAAATGGTTTCTTCAACTATATCTTTGGAAATCTACATTTTTATGATTAATATAGATTATATAGATAGTCCCTGGGTTAAGAATATCTACACATCTTCCAACAAAACAAAAACATAACAAGACTATTTCATACTTTTATTGTTCTAAAAATTATCCTGTACCATATGTTCATAGCAAAATATGTTAAATCGTGGTCATTTTAGACTAGAACAAAAATGGTTTCTTCAACTATGTCTTTGGAAATCTACATTTTTATGATTAATATAGATTATATAGATAGTCCCTGGGTTAAGAATATCACTCGTACTTATTTTTTTTTTTATGGTACAGACTACCATAAAACCTGTTATATTAAAAATTCATGTTAAATACAATGTTTCATTATAACGAATTCACACACTACTTTAAAAGCTTATGAAAATATTCCACAACTTCTGTGGTTCATCAGGTCGAGGTACAGTATCATACAAAGTTTTACTTTTATTATTACAGTATTATTATTCTATCCATTTTCCAAACCACTTATCCTTCTGTGTCACTGGAACCTAACCCAGAAGTTACAGGCACAAGGCTAGGAAAAACCCATTATGGGGGGTCAGCCCATCACAGTACATACTCACACACCATTCACTGACACATGCGCACTTATGGGCAATTTAGCAACTCCAGTTAGCCTCAGTATGTCTTTTGCACTGGGAAAGTAAACTGGACTACCTGGGGAGAACCCTATGACGACATGGGGGGAACATGCAAACTCCACACACATGTAACCCAGGAAGAGTTGGTCCCAGAGGTGTGAGGCAACAGTTATAACCACTGCACCACCATGAAACGCCCCAGTATTACTACTACTACTACCACCACTACTACTACTACTACTACTACTATTATTATTATTATTATTATTAGACTTAGTAAACAAATCTCATTTGTAACCTGGCCACTGCCTGTAGTTTACTAAGTATGTAGAAAGATGAGCCTAAAAAGTAAATCTGACTGACTTCTGTGAGCAGTTCCATTTTTGAACAGTTATTTTTGTAACAGGATGGCATAGTGGCTCAATGTTTAGCCCCTTAGGCTTCTAAATTACCCATATTAAATGTCAGTATGTCCCCTGTGATGGAAAGTGTCCCCAGTCCCTTCTGAGATACTCACACTTATATTATAAATGACTAAGCATTAGAGTCCAGTGTCGATTACTATATTTTGGGGTAAATATAACTAACTTCACTATAGCTACATCCCTGGTGCATGCTCAGACCTCTGATGAATTTGATAGATTTTCACGTATAATATGATTTTCACACTGCAGGCATTTGAGAATAATTGTCACCCATCCATCCATCCATCCATCTTCAACTGCTTATTGTAGTTGGGGCTGAGGCGGGGCTGGACTTTGGAGTCCCCAAGAATATATTTTTCCATGTCAGGGGTTGGGGGTGGTGGTTCCCTGTGATACATTTTGTTGATCGGGGGATCTACACACTAAATTCATCTGGCCCAAAACAATCAGCCCACTGGGTAAATGCCTGGAATTCCAGATGTGCAGGAGCCCATTAATCATTTATTTATGAATCTAGTATTATCAAACAGAAAGCAGCCATTATGTTATGAATCCATTTCTCTTTCTTTTTCCTAATGGTGCTTTCTGCTCAGTAGGACTGCACTTCACTCGTGCTATAGCTGACAGAGGGAGCAGCAGACTCAGTATATGTAAGTGTACAGCAACACATTAACCTGCTATACTATGTTGGCACGGTTTTCACGTAACAGCCACCTGACAATATCCAGACTATTCATCATCTGAATCATTGGTGTTGTACAAACAGATTCAATACTTTGGCCTATTTACATGGACTTTCTATTTAGAAGCATTTTGCAACTATGCAAAACTATCATTAACATGCTGCTTTTCAAACAAAATCTGATGGCAGTCATTATACAAAATAGGCCAGTAGATATGTTTGGATGGCTTTCAGATGATTGGCTGATACAGCAGTGAGTGACTGCTAGAGTTCAGTACCTGACTCCTCCTCTGGTTCCTCTTCCTTCTGAACTGGGAACTGCAGGTGTGTCACCAGCCCCATGTTCTCCTTGTAGTACTCCTCCACCAAGTCATTGAGCACAGAGAAAAAGCGGATCGGGACACCCGCGGAGGCCTTGACATGGAGCATGACAAAAACAAATGTCCTCAGACGCAAAGACTGCACTATATTTGTTGAAACTCATCTTATTTTTTAATTCAAAGCAATATTATCTGAAGACTTTTGAATTTTTTTATTAGTAGTATGTAATTTTTCTTGAATGCAGGAAAACAGATTCACAGCATCCTGAAGCAGCATCTTTCCACGTACAGCTATTAAATTCTACATGTGATACAATGAATTTTGTAAGGATATGAGGACAGGATATCGTTTTCTGTCTGCAGATGTATCAATAGATCAATGTATCAATAGAAAGCTGTAGAGGAAACCAATATACACAATAATGTACTGACCAACCTCACTACTTTTTCCGATTAAATAAAACAAAAAGTAATCCTACCACAGCACATCTTCAAGTACAAGATGTGCCCTTTGTCTGTATGTTAAAATGCAAGGAGATTTCTTGAAGACTTTACATTTCAAGCTATGACTGATAGAATTCCATTGCTAAAGGCAAGGCCATAAAGGATCAGGATATGCTTTTTTATCCATTCAGTGTAGTGACAGTACTAGCAAAATTAGCAAATGTTTGCTGTCGATTATCACTGACAGCTACTTTCCGTTTAAGCTGTGCACAAGAGGAACTGCGTGGTTCTCTCACCGCCCACACAAAAAGGATAAATTAAAACTGCAGACCTGCTACAGTTTGAAGAGGAAGTATGGAGAAATGTGCCTTAACACAATACATAAAATTTAACAGTTTTAATATTTGTAAAATATAAGATATAAACTTTGTTTCACAGTAATTGTGGTACAAGTGAACTAACAACAATACAGTTTTAATTTTTGGAATTACTCCACTCATTCTATGATCACGTTCTAAATGTTGTGCATAAACTTTCACGATGCCATTCATAAGTGCAGATCACTTGAAATATTATGCAAGCCAAGTACAGAATTGAAGATACATGCTACTTATGTAAGGTAAATGTCTGTTCCATTTTTTCAGAGAAATATATGTCCAGTGCTTGACAGCAATACATTTCATGGAACCTGTACTGTTTTCAGCAGAATTAAAACAGCATGACAAAACTGGTGTTAATTATGGCACAGCCCTTCTGCATTCTCACTATTAATTTGCAAGGAATGGGTCATTAAACAACACATCAGTAGGCTAGGTCAGTAGCATTTCACAACCAAAGGCCACCAGTAGGGGGGCCCTTTTTGCTCCGGACAAAAAGTGGAGGGCTACCAACAGGAGTGGCCAGAGAAGAGCACAGTCATGTGAAGCCCCAGATAAGACGACACGGTCTCCCATGCTAAGTCCTAGTCCACGCAGTGTGAACATGCTGGGCTGGCAATAAGACATCCCTGAGAACAGCACATTCATTGGAAACCTCAGATAGGACAACATGATCATGTCTCTCTCATTCTTACCCAACAAAGGTTGAACATGAAAAATGCTGCAAACTGAATCGTTTACATTTTAGTGCCATTACTGGCATTTTAATAACCATGTAGAATGGGATAATAATGCCTTAGCAGTAAAGATTTTTTCATGACTGAACACAAAAGCAGAACTATTTAACTTATGTGGGGCGACTTCTGAATGTATTTATATCGTTATAGTTAATACCTATCTGGTGGTGTTTTATTGAACACTAAAACCATACCTGAACAGAAAGTTTTCTCTCTTCATTTGGCAAAATCCGGTAAGTGTACACACAGTTCTGATACCTACAAAAAAATTAAGATTAGAATGAAAAATAGCTTCTGGAAAGCTGCAAAATGAACACTATGCTGTATTATACCAAAGCTATGTATACAACTCACATTAATTTTCAAACCGAACAGCAAACAGATGATAGCATTTGGAGAATAGTTTCTATAATTAATTTATAGGGCAAGACATGAGACAAAAAGTGAATCGGTTCTTCAACATGTGCTACAACTTTCAGAAACACTTATGTACTTTTCATGTATTTCCCATGCACACCATCTCAAGTTATATAAATTTTGTGCTTATTTATTTGATGAAGGTATCTTTTTTCTCTGCCATAAAATGACATGATGTCATTTGGTGACTGAACAGGGAATGCATAGTAGTTTTTATTGCTACCCTACTTGCACATATAGAAGCATGTAGTTCCAATATGGTGACATATTATGATATTACAAATCAATTTTAACTATATTCAGTATAAAGCCACAGTACATCATACTGGATTTCTCACCCAAGGAATAACAAGACCCTAGGTAATATTTGACATAAATCCACACCATCTGAGAGTTCTGGTTTAACAGTAACTAGCCTACATTTGAATATGAGTACAATGCTAGCAGCCATCTTTGCCTATAATCTGCATAATCAAAATATGTAAGTCATGGCTTCTTTGGAGGCCTGGCATTTGTAACCTCTGTAAACACTGACCCACAAAATGCTCCTGCCCTTTTTAAACATGAATGTCCTGATATTTATGCAGGAGCTCCTGGCAGAGAGGGTAGACTACCATTGGCTGCAACAGGTCGTCCTACACCATGTCATTATTTGTAATGAAAGGTTTGACACTGTGGCTGTCAGCTTAAAATTCACTTTGCTGCTTTACACAGCCTATTCAAATGACTGCGCCAGAGGAAACAGAAATGCCATACAAAGTTACTTACAGCACGCAGAGGGCAAAGGCTCCTTGAATTGACTCACTGTCACGGATAAGGAAACTTCCATCCTTTGCAGCCTTTGAAAGCAGGTCCTCAGCTTTGGAACGTGTAATATTCCCATGGTACCAAGGCTTTGCCATTCTGGCTACTGAGTATGTTTCTATTTTGAAACTCTGTTTGGTATTTTAATTTGATTTCAAAATACACAGAAACTCGTCAGTGGAAATTTAAGTTGGCTTTCTGGTTAAATTCATCTTGGTGCTGCTTCTGTCTCTTCCTGTCACTCACTGTTTCTCTCTCTTCCTGTTACAGAGACGAAAGCTGTAGAGGAGGAAGCAGCTACATACAGCATGCTATACTTCCTCATTTGTACTTGAGAGTTACAAGTTAGAGAACTACTCAGAAATCAATACCAGTGTGCATGCAGCCAATGCACTGCTCTTTCTAGAGAATAAACAAATTGACCAATAATTGTTATAATATAAGCCAAGTCTTAGTTATGCAAACATCTTGTTGTACATTCATAAATAATATTAACAAAATTGTATTTGCAGCTTGTTTATCTTTTCATCTCTCAGTTTGAGCTCAAAAGGAAGTAACATGCGAACACGCTGAAGATTTCAATATGTCATGCCTTGTACTTTGTGATCACACTGTTTGGAGCATGTAGAAAATTGACAGTGATGCTATCAGATTTTAAGCAGTTTTTGAAATTACAGGTGCCCTGAAATGAGTATATTATAGGCATGGCAGTATATAGTGCTATAGTGTGGTTCTAAATCATGCCTATCCAAAATTGTTGTTTTATTCAGGCCTTGAATTCCTATAGAAAATGTCATGAGCCACATTCAAGTAACACATTTTTCTTGTATTTTGGGCATTCCAAAACATTACTATTGAAAAAATATATTTTCAATATATATATTTAGAATGAATTAATATGTTATATCAATTAAATACAATAACAAATGCAATTAATTAAACAGAAGAACACATGCAAATGAAGACGTTTTCTATATGGCTGGAGTCTACCACTCCCACCTTGAAGCAAGGGTTCAGCAGAGGAGCATGCCTGACAGTCGACAAAGTAGATGGGAAGTCTTACAGAAAGAACAAAGAAATAGATGCTGAAAAACCACAGGGTGGGTCACATGATCTGAAACGAAAAGCTTCACTCTGTGAGCAACCTGGGGATTTCCATTCTCGGCCACTCATCTCAAACATACCAGAGACTTCATCATTGGAATTAGACAAGTGCAAACTGATGTTATTCCTTTCATTGTTCCAGCTTTTTGCTAAAACCAGTTAAGTTTTTGAAACTATTAGTATAAGACAACAATATATAGACAACCTCATTTCAAGACAGTCAGCTGAAAACAAAAAACAACTTTATTAGCTTTATTATTTAGTTAATCAAATCCTCCAAACCACCACCAACATTTTTCAACTTTAGACTTTAATAGAACTTTAATAAGAAACACATGCACACACATGACTTTAGCATTTTATTGACATACACGTAAAAAGTGCCAGAATAAATAATGGAAAGAATGCACTATTTTTGAGATGACACAGACAAAGCATAGTTAAAGGGTGCAATTGTGATGTGTTTATTGATAGCTGATAACAGTCCTCGCTATTGTTTCCTTTTTTTGAGTAACCATTTGCAGATGATGCATAATGTCCATCACTCTTCCAAATATGTATCCTGGTGAGGGTCGCAGGGGGCCTAGAGCCTGCCTGTATAGCTAATCTACAAAAGCCAGTACAGAAACCTAACTGAATGCCCTTGGACTGAACGAGGACACCCACATGATATACAACTGCACACACACACACACACACACAGCAAATGTAGGAGTCCACCCCCGAATCCTGGAGGTATAAGGCGACACTGCTACTCATTAGAATCATGGAATGTTATTTAAAGTATCCATCCATCCATCCATCCATCCATCCATCCATCTTGCTATCATACAGGATTGGATGGGACCCTGGAGCCCAGCCTGAACAGGGTGGCAGTCCATAGCAAGGCACATTGTGTGTGTGTGCAGTACAACAGCTTTAATTTGACCAATCAGAATTTCATAACTCAGTTAGAGAATTCCATGGCAGGAATTTATTTTTAAATAAACTATTATAAAATCACATTGCAAAATAAAGAAAGGGAACTATTTAAAGCCAAAAAAGAATAGCTGAGATTGTGTAGGTTAAATATAGTATGGCTGAAGCTTGATTAAACATTTATAGAGCGGGGTACATATAAATCCCACTAGCGATTTGAAACAAATGTGTTTGCATTTTAATCTGTCCAAAACCCTGAACACAATACAGAAGATCAAATGAGCAAAATTTTATTTTAGAAAAAAAGTGAAAAGAAAAACATTTCAGGTCATTTCAGCACTTCTGTTTTTGGGGAGACTAACAAACTATTCACAAGATATATGATTATCACTGATGTTTATTTTAAACTCCAGGCTTAGTGTGGATTTTCAGAGCTCAGATTTGGCACTCAGAGAGCTGTCATGTGTTCCCTTCAGGTCCCCACTGGTAGCACCAGAACCCCCTGCCTTACCCCTACAAAGAAGCCTCCGCAGACTTCCCTGGAATTTTTCTGCCCCAAAAAGATAGACTAAGGGATCCAGGGCACCATTCATGCAGGTTAGGGAAGAAGTGAGACGATTGGCTAGCATCAGGCGCCTCTTAACCTCACAGGATGTACTTGGGTGACCATAGCTCAGGATGTAAATTGTTCGACTGGCATGATACGGCAGGAAGCACACCACATAGATGAGCAGGACCAGTCCAATGGTGCCCAGAATCTTGAGCTTCAGAGCTGACTCTAACCTAGAACCCCTGCAAAGGCTATGAATGATAAGAAGGTAGAAGGACAGAGTGGCTATGAATGGGGGAATGAAAGCTACTGCCAGAGAGATGAGAGCATGACGGGAAGCTTTCTCACGATACAGTTGCAAGCACACAGTCACCCCCCCCATCTCAGATGTCTGCTGGCTGGCCAGTAGGGGCACCATGGACACGATGACCAGGAACCAGAGGGAAACACTAGCAATGTGAGCATACAGAGGTCGACGAATCTTTAAAGATCTTACAGCATGGACCACAGCAAGGTATCGATCACCAGCTACGCAAGCCAGGAAGTATATACTAGCATACATGTTAACGTAGAACAAGAAGCCCACTACTCTGCAAGGAATTTCACCAAATGGCCAGTGCCCCCCTGTCAGATGGTAAGTGGCTCGAAGGGGCAAAATGATGACATAAGAAAGGTCAGCAATGGCAAGATGTAGCAGAAAGGCATTGGCTGGGGAAGAAACTCCACGCTGGCAAGAGAAGATCCAGAGGGCCAAGCTGTTCCCATTCAAAGCCAAGAAAAAGATTAGGATGTAGTAACTCCCAAAAACCATGTTCTCCCAATCTGTTGCACTTCCACAATCTTCAGATGACTGGTTGTAAAACTGTGAAAATCCTTCCATTGTTGGAGTGTCCATCTTTATCATTGTAAAGACAAAAACAATAAAAAAAATTAAGATGCCACCCATGAACAACAAGGATGCAAATTAAAGTTTCCATGAAATCGGAGGCTATACAAATGTGTTACATAGCATACATATCCAGTAGTTGAGAAAGTAGTCAATGCAATCATTATTTCCCCTCAGGGTTCTGCATTGTAATTTATATGTCATCGTGAGTTTCTTACAGATGAGGCTGGACCCTAAAATGGGAGTGGCATTCCTCAACAAACAAAGCAGTAATTCATCCATCTTAGGAGGAAAGCTACAACTTGCACCCAAGAGCTTTTTGATAGTCTGTACAAAAACAAAAGTTACTTATCTGTTCCTCCACTGAGGTTTCAGCTGCACATTCCACAGCAACTGGTTTTAATACTTAAATATTTCATAGAGACATTTGTTTAAGAACATAAGAACATAAGAAATTTACAAACGAGAGGAGGCCATTCGGCCCATCAAGCTCGTTTGGGGAGAACT
>JABFEB020000033.1:11333158-11354011 GCA_019775895.2 Stomatorhinus ivindoensis | reverse complement strand
ACACCAGCAGATAACGATTTCTGGAATAGTAAGGTTAAAGGTTGGCTAATAATTTCCCTCATCTCTTTTAAAACTATTTTTGTTTGCACAACAAAGTTTGTATCTGAGGTGTAAAACATGTTAAAAATTATGCATCTAGCTATTTAATTAAATATAGTAGCGTTACCATCTAAATTTTAATTGAAGGTTTCATTGTAGTAAACATTGCACTCACTCTAGGCCCTGGGGGGATGAGGGGTTTGGCAGTGTCAGTGGGGCTGTGTAATGGAAGATATCAGTGTTCCTGGGGAATTTGCAGATGTCCCCAGATTCGTCAGTTGCAGCACCATGCCCGAGCACCACACCCTATTATATTCTGTCTGAAAGGTCTTGCTGTATACCAATACTAACAAATCACAAAAATATATTTTTAAAAAAGAGATGTTTTACCTTAATCCAAGGGACTTTTTTGTGAAACACACCCATAAATTTCATGTGCCCCCCCAGCTGAAACCAATTAAGTAAATTTCAGAATTCTACTAGAAATTTCCTTAACTGTATTTCTAATAAAACCACAGGATGTTTAACCTAAGTTCAATTCAGATTCAAATTAAATTTTCACATATGCATATAATTGACCATATATGTACATACAGTAAATTTAGAATTTACTAAGACAACATATATCATACAGTAACTGATATTTATGCCTGCCTAAGACAATGGCTATCTGCTATTTGCCACTACAAGTCTTCAGAAACTTAAGGAGAAATTCAGAGGAAGAACATCTTTCTACCACATCTTAGCAAGGGGAGACAACTGAAATGATGAAAATTCAGCAATCCCTTACTTCAGACTAAGATAGGTGAAGTAAAATTCAGCCATCACTCATGTTTATACTAATTTCCTAGAATTTCTTGATTTCCACATTCTGGAAATCAAAACATTTTATCTTTGCTGCAATACTATGATTATAAATGTGCTTTATGAAACTGCATTCTTTGACAATCAATCAGCATAGAGTGTGGCAAAATACTCAGAATAACCTGCCTGTGATCATATTAAAAAAAAAAACATAAACACTTTAATATCAAAATCATGGGGATAAGTACATTGAAATACTTAACAAAAGATACATTTCTCAGAATCACTATTTAGATAAAATATAATGTCCAGATTTCTAAGACAAAATCGCTGAAATAAAAAATCTATGCATTACAAACAATAACAATTTCTGTCATAGTTTTTACATAGTAGCAAAGCATAAAACATTTCATTTTTATCCAAACCAAAGGGAAGCTTACCAATCAGTAGCCCTCTTCAGTATGTTGTGTTCATGAAAGGCATCCAGAAAGAGAATATTCTTCAGCTGCTGGTGAAAGACCAACAACAGCTGGTGCTAAGGCAGAAGGTTAAAAAGTAGCGTGCAGTTTGCACGAGTGGACTGAAGATACAGCAGCAGAGTATGATAGTGGTGGGAAACCTGCTCTCTTCATACTAACACCACAGCAAAAAAAAAAAAGAAAAAACTTGTTTTATGAAACTTTTCTTCGCAAATTTAATTACAATGATCCAATTGGGTGCTTTTATTTGAACCTTGACCCCAATTGTTCTTCACCATCATTTTTCTCTGAGAATCACTTGTGTTCTTGACAATGGACTAAGTCAAGAGTACGGTCTGATTTTAGAGTTAAGAATACCCCCAGTTGCATTGAATTACATGCGGCAATGCCATAGCAACAAGGAGCTGCTACAAACCCATAGTTTCTATGACAGCTGTCCTTTTTCTGAACGCGAGGTTATATACTGTACTGTTAATTTAACTGCTACTCTACAATAGAAGCTAGATTGTTTTAATAGTCAGTTGGCTTATGAATAAAAAAGTCAAAAATGTCCCTTTCCCAGTAGCCTGAGGGCAGCAGGCTATGAGAGGATGAAAAGGAGGCCTTTTCATTTCACCCCACAGTGGATGCCTTAAATACGGATGCAAAAGAATATAGAGTGAAAATAAACTGTGTGCAGGCAAATGTGCATTTTACTTGTGTCATCTTCAGAACAATATTTTCAGTCCAGATGATTCTGCAATTAAGAATGGACTTTAAAACTAGAGTATGCTCAGAATTTGGACTGAGTACTTCCTGTTTGGTCTAAAATGGAAAACTGTCGGTATTTGTGCAAAATTAAACAGTTATCACTATTAAAATGGACCAAAAGAGACAGATAGCAAAAAAAAAAGAAACTAGTGCCTGTCAGAAGGTTTCAATATAGTAGAAACTGCAAGACATTTACAACATGATCATTGTACAATCAAGTATTTTGTGTCCAAAAGGCAAACAGGGTGGAAAAAGCATGTAGAGAAAAGACCATGGAAATTATCCGAGCATTGGTGTCAAATTAAAGGGCAGACTTCAGGAAACCATTTAGCATCAAGTGCCACCATTTTTCAAAACTGCAATTTGAATGAAATCTCTATTAATACGAAATGCAGAATCCTATGTGACATTGCTAAGGTCACAAAAACACTCAAACACAAGCTCCACTCAACAAGGTACATAAGTTCAAATGTCAAGCATGGGAATGAACATGTCTCAAGATTGATTTTGCAAAGGTTCTGTGGACAGATGAGATGTGAGTGACTTTTGATGAAGTGTCAACAAGGTGGTAAAGGAGTGATGATGTGGGCTGCAATTATCAGTGATTAAACTGTAGGAACTTTCTGACTTGCAGATGGTGTAAAAGGACTACTGACAATATCTAGATGACACCTTCTTTAAACACTAGTAAAGAGGAAGTCAACAGCATTCAAAAGGATATGATATTCATGCTGGACAATGCCTCTTCCCATGTATCAAAGCATTCCATAGATTGGCTAAGAAAGGCTTAAAAGGTGATCTAATGAGGACCTCCCCCTTCATCAACAGATCTAACTCCCATTGATAACTACTAGGCCATACAATAATGTGACATTTTACCAAGGTGGCAAGCAGTACACTTTTCAGAATCTCGGAGGTGGCTGGCTTGGCTAATATAAACTGTGATCAAGACAAAAACTTGTCTGGTTCAGTGGATAAACAAGCATATGGTTGAAGAAAAGTGGCACTAGAGGACATTAAACTTGGTGAAGTGGACTATACAGAATGGCTGATAGTTTGTTGTTGCTTATACAGACTAAAACTGATTTTATTATTATTTCTGTTGATAGTTTCTGTTTTCTATGCATGATGAATTCACTTTTATCACGTTGCCTAAGCATTGCTGAAAATTATCACCAGGAATAGCACTTGCCTGATAATTCTGCATGGTGTAAAAGGGGGAATACTATAGTCATACAAGGTGCCCCGTACTCCTGAGCTGGCCCATCCATATTATAATGATATCAAGCACTTTATAAATGTTTTGGTTATCTTTTTCCTGCAGTTTGGGAGAAAGTAACTAGGATATGTCCCAAAGCACTGGACAAGGCAGTTCAGATTTAGCCCAACCAGCCCTAAAAAAACTCATGCTGCATGGTGGAAAAATTACCACACAACCACAAAATATCTACATTTGGCAATACAATTTGTGATTTGTGAGAAAGAACACATTGGAATTTTTGCAATAAGTCATTGTTTATTGATTGATTATTCATTTCACCATAAGTTAACCTTATTTTTTATAGTTTGGTCAGATCACACTTAGGTTTGAACATAAATTGAACCTTACTTGGATCATATAAAAATATTAATTACATTTTTTAAATCACTCAAATAACTATATAGATAATTACTATTTGGGTTTCAGTCTTCAATGGTGAAGACAGACTGATTACAAAAGGAATTTTTCACAATAATATGAAGGGGATTCATTGTACAATCAGTAAAGCTGCATGGCCCTAACAGAAGTCAGGTGACTCAACTGAGGTGCACAGTTCCAGCCATTGGTTTATATAATAGATATTGGGTTTTCATCTCAGAACAAATATTCATGCAATTCCTGTATTTATACATCCAGACTTAAGACTTTTTCAGCTGTAGTGACCTCTAACATAATATTTACAAATACCCCATTGCTTACGTTAGTCAATTTAAGAAATAGCCAAATGGAGCACTACCGATAGAGAGCTTACATAGAAATTGACATCACAAGCCTTCAGCTTGGCAACGCTTTACGGAACTCTTTTATGCTCGCTTCCTCCATGCTTCAGTAGACCTCAAGCAGGGATGCGTTGATTTCTTGGCGGTCCTTTCCTCTCCTTGACGTACATGTTAACGTAGGAAGTTAAAAGATCATCCATTTTGTAGCCCTTGTGAATGGGAAAGAAAACAGTTATGACTTGTAATATGCACAACCTTTAGCAACTGAATTTCTTTGGAAATGGCAGAATTCCAGATGCAAATCACAAGCTCAATGTTATAGGCTCCTCCTAGCAAAAACTATTAATTACTTTGTCCTTTAATTTTTAGTTACATCTGGCAAAGCACATAAGTGACATAGATTATCAGCACACAGGGTAAAATATATACTTTTGTTTTAAGTTCAGCTGTTTTTTATGCTGTTTTGTTCTCCACCATCAGTTGTTTAGTCAAAAAGCAGCATTAGAATGCAGATGACTATTTGTGCTTTTACTGAGAACTAAGAATCCTTCATAAAAGCTAGATTAAGCAACATAGGTAGGTAAAATACAATTTCATTGCTTGACTTACCAGTGAGGTCTCACAAAGAATCTTGTTCCCCTTGACAAGGTTCCCAATGGTCATGTGAAAGTAAGTGCTACCACTGCACCAGTTTGCAATACGAGTAAAGGGGTGTGTGGCCAGTATATCCTTTAAATCAAGGAAATATGTTGAGAACTATAATACTATAAACAAACAATTCAAATAATAAATTAAATAAAGAGACAATTGCTCAAAAAATGAATTAGTGAAAATTATTTACTTTGGTTTTTGGGTGGATAATTGTCACTCCTTGTTTGCTGATAGCAATCTGTACTATAGCTGGAAAACTAGGCTCAGACGTTTGCTGGAAAAAGAGATAATGTCTTACAATACTGCATTAAAAATAGAGTAATATGACAATTCAATATTTTTCTTGTTTTTTTTTTTACCTTTACTTCAAAGAAGGCACAACCAAACGTCTGCCATCGGCAGATAATCTTCAAAAAAGCAACTTTGGCATCTTCCACAGTCATACCAGCTTGTTTGTTGTAAGATGCTACTATGCTCTGAATAAGACAACATAGTTTTAGCCATTTTCTCCTCTTTCTTGTTCCAATGACTTTGGAATTGATAAATATACATATATAAACAAATGTCCTTTGCTGGCTTCTGCCTCAGGACCCACAGCTGCTTACCTTCCTCCACTCCTCTGATGACATGGCCTTCAGCTGGTCACAAGGCACCAGCTCCTTCAACACCTTTGGGATAGTGGCACACTGAGATATGTCATTGTTAACTTTTGCTCTGAAGAGCAGGCTGGCCATGTTAATCATATCCTCCTTGGTGCACTTGTGGTATCCACGTAAGTACTTTGGCAATTCCTAGAAAAGCACGGGTCACAAAGTTATGTCAACCAAATAGCTCTTTCAAGATTAAAGGGGCTGTTCACCCCAACCTGAAAAACTGAAAACTGATTTAGAGGGGCTACAGTGCTGTCTATCCATCTACTTTTGTTCTGCGGGGAGTTGCCTAGTTTTGGATATATCAGCCATAGAAATCTCAGGCTTCACTTGCATGTAATGCCATAGAATGCCATTCTTTCTGTCACGATAAAAGAGCTTGAAAAATACATTTTAAACCAAACTCCACACTCCTATCATATCACTGCAGAGAATATGTGGACACGAGCACCCTTCCAATATCTTCTGCACAGTGATACGATTCGTATGTGGAGTTTACATTTGACAGGAGCCCAATATTTCTATGGCCGATATCTCCAAAATTAGGCAACTACTAGCAGAACAACTTAGTTGAATAGATAGCACTATACCCACTCCAATTATACAATTGTTAATGTGTCGGAAAAGAACAATTGGGCAACCTAACTATCGTTAAAAATGCAACAATTACTTGTATATTTTTGCACATACTACATGATGTTTCACATTTCATTATACACACAGTTACTGTTTATGCTCAAAAAAATCCTTCTACATGCATAACAGTTCATGAATAAAGCTAACTCTGATTCTTTACTACTATCTCACAATGGAACCATCTACATTGCATTTGATGTTATTCTTCAGATAAAAGCACTTTGCACCTGTGGGTAATGGAAGATCAAGTCCGCCTCTAGGTCTCTTCCTGGACTGACGTTGAACCAGAGCTTCCTCATGAAGAACACTGTGTAAGTCACATTGATTGCCCCGCCTGCAAAGTACAAGAAATGGCTTAAACAGATACACTTACAGTTATGAAAGTCATAGCTAGAATTTAACTATAATGACTACTTTATGTAGGAATAATTGCATTTACCATCTTTGGTTCTCATGGAATTCTTTGACCAGTCTGTGATCTGCCTCAGACTATCAAAAAAGTAGTCTACTTCATTCAAACTCAGGACCTAAAAGTGGAGATAAGCAAAACGATTATGTGCTCAGAAATGCCTTTTTAATACTACAGATTATTCAGTATTAGTTGCCTTTGTAAAATTATTGGTAAAGTAAATGTCTTTGTGACTGACCTTGTCAGGGGTTTTTAGAAATATGCTGAAACCATCTGCTGAGAGTAAATTGAGTTGACCAGCAATGCTCTGAATGAGGTCCCGAATTCGGGTGCTGCTCCCCACCTCAAAGATCTGACGAGGATGAATGTATGCATATAAGAAAGTGATGAGAGGCAGATATGTTTCTATGTCATTGTCATTCAGAGCCGCTAACCTCCTCGGTGTCATTGGGGAAGTGCACTTTGTGGAATATCTGGGTGCTGTTTTGCTGAATCGCATCAATCTCAACTTGGTGAGGAGGCAGCTTTCTGGGTTCCATCCTGCATTGGAAATTTTAAGGTCATAAGTGAGGTTGTCTTGAATTCATATATGGTTTTTATTTAATAAGGAAACAACTCTCCAACATCCCCTGTTTGTAACCGGGATAACAATATGTGTTGGCAATTCATCAGGATCTTGTGGCCACAAGAGGTCCTCGTTCTTCCTAAATAAAATTATTATTTTTTTCCAATTGTCCAGCCATGCTGAATCATTTGCACACATTGACAAATTTAATCATATTTATAATGATTAAAGTGGTAACCCCCGTATCTGTGGTTTTAGTTATCCTCAGTCAGTTTACTATGGTCTGGAAAATAAATGCAAAATTTCAGAAATAAAAGGTTTATAAGTTTCAAACTATAAGTTAAAGCAAGTTAAAGCTATAACATGATGAAATCCGCCAGCCCAATTGCACCCAGTACATCTCCCTTTGTCACCATACCCATGCTTTGCCACAGAACTCTTATCCAGTCTGCTTTTAGTGTTCACACTGATTGCATTCTTTGCTGCATTATGTCAGTGTCTGTTATCAGGGTCCTTGTGTTCCTGTTTTGGTTTATCCTGCTTTTGTCTTGTTTACTCTTTTTATGTGTTCTTTGGTTTTTAGTTTTTCCTAGTGTTGTTAGCTTTTAATGTTTAATAGTGTTCAGTGTTTGCTACCTTGCTCTGTGATTAGTTAATTGTAATCCACCTGACCTGTTTCTAGGTAATCTGTGTTCCCTTTGATTGGCTGAGTTGATTACACTTGTACTTTGTTTGCCCTGATTTCTTGTGTATACTGAAGTGCCTGCTCTTACTCAGTTTGTTAGTTGGTCATTGTTACTTTTGTTATTTTAGTAGTCCTGGGGCCTGTATTACGAAGCGGGTTTACGGGCTTATCGTGGTAACTTGTTGGATTTAAGGTACCACAGTTTAAATGGAATTCATATTCGTTCACTTACATTTTGCCCAGACTACCTTAAATTTGACAAGTTAACCTAATAACCCAGTAACCCCACTTCATAGTACAGAACACTGTCCTCTCTGTTGCCCTGTTCTCTGACTGTGTTCCCTTATGTGTTTTTTTTGTAGCTTGTTTTCCTGACCCCTTGTGGTCTTTTATTATGTATCATTTCTAGTGCTGTAGTTGTACAATTTACCCTTTGTTGCAGAGCCAGCAGTAGCTAGTCACCTTATTTCCCTCTTGTGCCCTGTTCTGTACCGATATATGACAGTGTTATAAAAATTATATTAAAAAGTATGACTTTCATTGCTCCATTATCCATTGATGTGTGGTGTTTTTAAATTACTCTATCATCTCTTGAGAATTTGGATAAAACGTCAGAATCCCTTTCATTCGAGAAAGAGCGCAATACTGTGTAATAATGTACAATGTACTTTATTGTTACTGTATGTAATGTTGGTAATGTCTTACTATGTGTAATTTATCAGGTAAATATGTATGTATGCAAAAATCTTGATTTATATGGTGTCCATGGATGTTTCACTATAACCTGTGGTAGGTCTTGGAACACAGATAAGGGGGGCACTATTGTTTAGCTAAAACATGTATAAGTAATCTTTTGCAGAAGGGTGTCATAAGCAAAGGCTCTAATTCAGCAGGAGCTGGCTCTGACAGACAGCACACAAGGACATCTGAAAGACAACACCTCCATTCAGGCCCAGCACTGCCCTTCCTTCCAGATGGGGCTTTCGCTATAACAGTTGCACCAAGTGTGCAGTACTAAATGCAGAAACAGCCGTGCCATCAATCAAGAGCCCATGCCACGTCTCCTGGCAATGGGCACTCCTGGCAGCGAGCCACACGGGGTTCTGTCGGATAGGCACATGCAGAATGTCCTGCTGTCACATTATATGAATTTCAAGCTTCGAAAGCCTAATCCTTGTTTTGACAACTCTGATGTCTTGAACTGGAGCTGTTTTGCATTGTGTGGGACAGGCTCACCTGAGAGCCACCTGCACCCTCTGCAGGCAGTCTTGAGCTAAAGCTTCCCGGTGCCGAGATTCTATGAAGCGCTGGGCGTGTTTCAGGAGAGACTGGCTTGGAGGGAAAAGGCCACAACAGAGCCACAGCAGCTGCCAACCTCGTTCCAGGCTGAACCTGAAAGAAAGAGATCCACAGCAGGATGTGACACTTTCAAAAAGAATGAGAAAAACCACAGTGGTTCTGGTTTTCAGATAATTATACACAATCTACCATAAAACCAGCACTTGGACATGAAATGTATTGAAAAAATAAACCTATTGCTGTTGCTAGTTATCTGTTTCATGATCTGGCAGTATATCTCATCTCTCAGGGCTTCATTCTTCGTGGCAGGCCCGAAGATTTGGTCAGTGAGTTCCAAGGGATTCTGTGTTTGTTTGGTAGGGTAATCTCCCATGTATTTTAAAATGGGTACACGTTACATTAAGGAAAGAAATTTCTGCAGTGGTTAAAACACCTAAAACACAAAGAATGAGATGTGTTGAAAATTTCTTGATGAAGGACTTATTTTCTGTAATTAAATTTACTTCAACGAAAGGTTAGATTTTTTTCTTTCATTTTTTTCAGTATGTCATGAAGCTACTTTACCAAAAGGAAGGTTTTTTTCTAACCCTTTTTACAAATCATTTTTGTAATTGAGTTGTGACAGTAATTGAGGAGGGCACTGTATATAGTATTTTCCTTTTGCTTTATTATTTCATTTACTTCTCAGTATGATGCACTGAGCAATTCTGATTAAGGTATGTAACTTTACTCTGCTGTGTCCTTTCTAACACATGCTCAAGGCAGGATATCAGTGAAGGCCATGCAGGCCTGGTGACTAAGTTCGGGGCTGCCAGCAAGTCTCTTCAGCAGCGGCTGCTTGATTGGCTCTCTGGAGTTAACCCACAGCCTCTCCAGACCAGCTCCCTTGGAGAGCACTTGCTGGTTTACATCCTTGTTAGGCTGCCTGGAGTTGACAGAGAGAAGAATGGTTGGTCACTGATGTACTTGTTCTTTTTTGACTGCAGTAGTGAATGTTACCTGAAATACTGGAATGCATAGTCCTTAAGCGAGTAGAGGGCAGCTCTCTCCACTGCTCCAACATCCTTCTGTGCAGTTTGAATTATTGTCTTTCTCTGATCTGGGGACAGGTTCAGCAGGCTCTGAAAGTATAAGCCCATCCAAACTATACTTCATAACTTGCCTTCGTGTCACTACATGAAAGCAAGCTGCATTTAAATGGACTCGTACCAGTACTTCATTTGTTGGCTTTTTCAGGGTGGGTAAGACCAGTACAGCATCAGTGGATACAGCTCCAGTTTGACCTGTTCGCTCATTTTTGCCCTTTATCCAGCCATGATTTGAGTAATATTCTTCATCTTTGATAATCAAGATAAGGTCTCCTTTTTTGTAGTTGAGAAATGTAGAGTCATCTATAGAAATGAAAAATATTATAAAAGATATAGCCTCAGCTATATAAAATCTAATTTTTAAAAAAGAATCACAATGCATTTTTCAAGACTTTCTGCTGGATCCAGGATGAGTTTTAAAGCCTTGATAGCTATTTGAGTCTGACTTTAGGAAATGTGTGATACCACAGGAGCACAGAGTCCTCTAGTTCCCAGGGGAGGACAATTAGCACCACAATGCAGAACAGCAACTGCAGCATGCCGATGGGTGGCCGTGGAGCTGCCTGTGAGGAATGGCATTAGAACATATCTGGCATGTCCTAATCACTGCAGAACAGGGGAGGGATCACCTCACCTGGCATAACCCAAAAGCCACACTGTGGGCAGGAGAAGCGTAATGGTGACTGGTGGGAAGCCTACTTGTGTTTCTCTCTCTCTTTCCCCGACCATGATCCACCAAAGGGTACTCTCACCTCCTGTCTGTATTGCCAGCAACTGCAGAGCTGGCCTCAGCCAAACAGGGAACTCCCCAGCCACCCCATCACCTGACCTTTCTAGCTCTGCCCACACTGTCCGTAAATAAAGATCATCCCTTTGGGGGTCTCCCCCCACAAAACATGTATCGTGTGCCACCTTGCCTGCCACAAGTGTCACTAAAATACTGCCTGAACTGCTTTTCAAAATCAACTAAGTGAAATTATAAAAGTGCTCATACCTTGTTTGGTGGAGTCTTGCAAAGTAACTGCATACAAAGATCGCTCTCTCAGCCCCCCTAAAAACATGTACAGGAGATCTGCTATGTCCGTAGCCATGACAGCATTGAGAGTGAAGTCTCCCTTAAGTGTGGAGAGAAATACAGATTGGCCAAATTCATTCCCATCCCTGAAAAAAATAAAATAAAACATGATTGGCTGATAGAAGTTTACATTTTTTACCCATCCCAAGCATTCTGCACTGACCTTAGTGTCTCATTCACTTTCAACCCTTCTGTCATGACACAGCTGTGGTTTTTAATGATGGTAATGATATACATACCTTATTGTGTTGACTCCTGTAACCTCAGGGTAGGAAAGCTGCAGAAGTCTCCTCTCTTTTTCATCTAAGAAGAGTATCCCAGTCCAGTTTATGGCAATGATGAATTTGTTTTTTGGTAAAGCAGGACCTGGTAATGAAATGTGACCTTATAATTAACTAGATGCTGTCAGGATGACAACAACATATTGCAAGGACTGGTCTGACACCAAGCAAAGGGGTTCGCCCACAATAAATTTTGTCAAACAAAAACATTTGCGTATATTGTAAATAATACCACACTACCTCAAAAATCTACCCTACACACTATCTCCAACTCTCCAAAAAAAAGCCTTATTAAAAGCCCAACTTTGTGTGACTTGTGTCAATGTATCAAATTCACCTGAATGTCTAGGACTTGAACTAAGTAAGATGATTAAAGTCACATTTCATATATGGAAAATGAAAGATTAATCTAATCAAATTTAATAATTAATTATGAACAATGTGGACTATATAAATAAAATGGTGTCCTGTTTTAAACAAACACAGGACAAGAGTTATCCAGTATTTTCGGACCACAGGATAAGTTCCCCTAATAGCTACTGTAACAATTAACTAACAAAACGTATTCATCTTCCATTATTTTAGGGTGGTGGAGTACTTTCGTGTGAAATTGCATCACCCATACTTATTTATCATAAAGGTCACAGATAAAGGCCAGAGTTCCTGCTGTGCAGTGGGAAAACAATGCAGAAAAGTGGTCGAGCTACAAAAGTTCCCGGCTGAGGCAGCCCAGGAACTAGTGCCGCCTAAAATTTCATAGGAAAGCAACTACTAATTAGAAAGATCCTCCTTTTAATTTATTAGCCTTCATTGACTCAATTTATGATATTTTTAAATCTCATTTACGCTTCCTTCTGGCAATTTTTTAAAACAATATTAACCAAGTGACCAGTAAGGTTTCCTCGCCATTCTCCACCATCAGCTTCTCTGTAAGACTGAATGTTTTTATTTTAGCTGAGAATTCTGGGATTCTGTGCAACATCACAACCAATGGTCTCATGTCTGCACTTAACATGTCTACTACAAGTACTGAATGGTTACTATCTAATATACCCCACACCTTTTTACAAGATAGTCAGCATTATTTGCTATATATTTATTCACCTGAAGATTTGATGACTTCAAAAAACCGGGAGAAAAAAACAGGCCATTTAAAACGAGCATAATCAACAACTTCAGCCTTGGCAACAGCAGGGTTCATCTGTGAGTTTATGTATGGACCCTAAAAATGTAATAAAAGTTAAAAACAGTTCAATTATAGCAAGATTTTGCTTCATTTTTAAATACCAACATAATACACTACAATATTATATTACGTATTATATAATAATATATTTGGTACGTGTACCAAAAACAGATGCTTTACCTCATGATGTGCAGAGCTAATCATCTGCAACCATTTCTCTTCAGATTTTGCTGCAAGCAAAGAATTATTGATACAGTCTTGAACCACATTCTTTGCACTATCTTGATTGCTGCTTGAACCATACTGTACATAGAAGTGCTTGGCTCCTAGTTGTACTAATTCATTTTCCTGTAAGAGAATCAGTGGGATTATTTGCATATTGATTTCACAGTTAGTGTTTACTGAAAAATAGAACAAAAATGGTAAAAACATCTACAAAATCTATAATCAAATATTAGAAGTCATGATCATGACAACTTACCATAAAAATGATTACATTTATATGAAAATTTGCCAAATGAAAATAAGGCATGTCTTCTCTATGGTATAAATTTCAGTTAATTTGCTCAGACTTTTTACAACTGAAATGTGTGACATGCTTTAAATGCTAATATATACTTTTGCCCTACTGACATCATATAAAGAAAACTGTAAATATTCATAATCTCAAAGACTTCTTAAATAATTACTTACATGTTGCCACAAATATCATGCATGTTTAATGCATATTTATTGTAAAATCAGCAGTGTTACCTTGTCACACTGATACTCCCCAAACTTCAGGCCACGAATGATCTGCCTGTAGATGAGATCAGTGCTGACTGGGTCCTCATTAGAGTCATGCCAGGGAGTGAAGATCTCTTTGCGGAAGTAGAGACGCCATGGTGCGTGCTGCTCCTGACCGCCCTGCCTCCTCACCTCTTGCTCACATTGAGAAATTGCATCCATCACATGTTCCTTTCCACTGCCCAGTGACCATACCTAAGTATACAGAAGTAAAAATACAGCAGAGGATATCCTGATTTACATGAAATATAGCTGTTACTTCTGAACCTTTAGTAAAGGCTAAAACTGCATTTGTTGGATATGATTTGATTATAAGTTAATTTTCAAAAGTACACACTTTATCATACAAGGCGACATAGAGTGAAAATCCAAAAGTGTCTTTGAGTTTGACTTTTTCTGCAAGGGTTCTGCATATTTCTTTTGAAGTAGAGGCTGAATCCACAGCTAGGCTCACAGTGCGCCCATCCATCAGAGTCACAGATATGGCCATTGGTTTCATGGTTTTTGTAGCCTGTTTTTAGATAAAAATCAGAAAACACAGGGCAGTGCAGAATTGCTTTTTTTTTTAAAAAAAACACCAATGCACCGCTTGAGTTGCTACCTGCAGCTCTAACCAGCTGGGAGGTTCCCCACGCAGCCCATTAGCCATGGTGCGCCGAAGCCGATCAGCACAATACTGACCATAACCAACAGGGCCATTCCGAATGAAGTTTTGGAGGTACTATGAAGAACAAATAACAAAAAGGGGAGACTCTCACAAAGGATAAATCACTAATAATAAATTTCCTAGAGTTGAATCATGCAGCTTTACCTTTATAAAGCATTCAGTGGGAGGGAAGATGCCGAGGCAGATTGACAAAAGAATCCACCCCCGGAAGTAACTGTTGCGGTTGCCATTGTCTGTCAGTTGCTTACAGATCTGGCAATATATCTCATCCCTATGGCATTATAACAATAAAGAAATAAGAATGCTTGTCAAAAACTTCACATGAGCAGAACATTTTAACCAATTATTTATGAAAATCAGATAGGAAATATTTGTTGTTCTTTTGTCATACTACTTTTGTCATGTACTTTCATCAGGTACAATTATCAGTTTCAGTACCTCAGGTCTCGCCTCACTATAGCATATGCCACAATGATATGAATTTTTTCCAGGGATGTCAGAGGTCGATCCAGGATTATGCCTTGCTCAGATAGCACAACTTCCTCCTCTTTCACAGCAGCCATTCTGGGTTTTGCAGATTCTTGTTCTTCTAGCTAAAATAACAAGACATCCTCTCAGAGCTAAAAGATTAGGCAGATTTACAGTATATTGTATCAACATGCCATCCAGGGTGCATGCCACCCTTGTGACCTGTACTGCCCGGCAAACTCCAGGCCCAGCTGGACCAGGACCAGGATAAGTGGCTGGATGATGAATAAATGGTTGGATATCTGTTATGGACTGGAAGCATGGTGCAGGCTTGAAAAGGTGACTATCCACTTTGGGCTCAGGGGCTAACTATTGAAATAAACAAAGAACACTGGGGAAATGCACAAAGAAACAGAACCACAAGGGGTCAAATGCAAATGGTGAAAACAAGAGATAACTACAAGCAGCTAAAGTGGGGAGCAGGGCAACACCAGGAACAGAACTAAGAGAACAGGCAGACAAACATTAGCACAGCACATAATACAATGACTCACTTAAGAACAGAGCAGGGCAGACACTGAAATACACATAAAACTTGGGAGAGCAAGGAACAGTTATAAGACAATTGATTAACTAATAAACAAACACTGGCACAGGGAAACAGGTGTCCAGCCTGCTCCTTCCGTGTGCCACGCCCCCTTGTTAACCCCGTATGGATTCCCCGTGTTTACCAGCTGTTTCTTGTCATTAGTCTTATATATTTAAGTCCGTGTTAGGTATGTTTTCCCCAGTCCAGTTATTAATGTTCATTCTCATGGTGTGTCATGGTCCTTGTTGTTTTATTATTAAAATCCAGGTGTCCGTGCTGCTTCTGCGACGAAAGTCAGGACAGAATGACCAGACTCGGCAAAGGAGCACCGCGCCTAACCGAGGAGGAGTACCTTGACATGGCGACTGAGGTGATCCACTGGATTTTCCAGGAGGATCCTACGGCTCAAGCATTAGCCTACTGAAGCCAGGATATCATCAAGGGGATATCCCTACCCGGAGACGCACACTTAGCCAAGGAGGTGCACAAAAACATAAGGCAGCCGAGGAGTGGAGCGGCAGAGAGTATGATCAGGTAGGTACATTTGGATTGTTGTCTACCCCATGCCTTGCCATTGATGCTGCCTGAACCGTCCTCTACCACCGCTGCTATCAGCACGCAGGAAAAAGAAGCAGAGAGTTCACAAACAGGAGGGCATATCGGAAGCCCTTCCTAGATCCGTTGTTTCACTTGCGCCTGTGGTCCGTCTACCCGCTGTTTAGCCTGTGCCTGAGGTCTGTCTGCTCGCTGCCAAGGTGTAAACCCCAGCTACACCGCCCGTGGTTCCAGTGCCGGTGATGGCTGCTCCACCTTTTGAGGTTCAGGCGCTGCTCCGCCCTCTGATGTTCCGGCGCCGATAGTGGCTGTTCCAGCCACTGTGGCTCCCGATCCAGCAGCTACTGTTCCGCCCTCCATGGCTCCCAACCCGGTGTCTACTGCTCCGCCCTCCTTGGTTCCCATCCCAACAGATCCTGCACTGCCCTCCATGGTTCCCATCCCGGCGGCTCCTGCACCACCCTCCGTGATTCCAGTCCCTGTGGTGCCCACTCCCAAGGTTCCAGCCTCCTTGGTGCCTGTCCTGGCAGCCGCCACACCACCTTGCAAGGCTATAGTCCTGGTAGATGATGCTCCCCCCTGCGAGGTTCCAGTCCTGGTGGCCGTCACACCGCCCTCTGTGGTTCCAGTCCCGCCGGCCAACAATCCACCCCCCTAGATCCCTGTCCCGGTGGCCGACACTCTGGTGATTCCATGCCAGAGGCTGATTTGCCAACCCCTGAGATTCCCGCACCAGTCGCTGATGCTCTGGCACAAGAAATTCCTGCTTCTGAGGTTCCTGCTCTGCCTGTTCCTACTTTGTTCCCGGAGGTTCCTGCTCTATTTTCCATGATCCCTCGGTCTGCAGCCCACCTGGTTTCTGACCCTCCGGCTGCAGCTCCCCTGGCTCCTGAATCCCTGACAGGAATCCTCCAAGGTCCCAACCCCCTAGTTCCAGTCTCCCTTGTCCCTGACCCTTTTCCAGTGTCCCTGACTTCCATAGCCTCAATCCCTGTACCCGAGGAGATCCCTGATGGCCTGACCACCACTCCTCCTTCCTTAATGGAGCTAGAGGAGGAGCTCCTGCTCTGCCTTCCTTGACCCCTCAGTCTGCAGTACATATGGTTTCTGACCTTCTGGCCACAGCTCCTCCAGCTCCTGACCCTCTGGTCGTAGCTCCCCTGGCTCCTGATCCCCCAGTGGAAATCCCCCAAGGTCCCGACCCCCTGGCGGCAATCTCCAGACACCCCAGTTCTGGTCTCCCTTATTCCTGACACTGCTCCCATGTTCCTGGTACCACCCGTCCAGCTCACCTTTGTCCCCTTGACTTCAGCTCGACAGTCGCCTACAGGTCCTGTTCAGCGGTCACCTTCAGCTTTGCCCACAGCATTTCGTCAGTCGCCTGCAGCCCGGTCTTTGGCGCCTTGATTATCGCCTGTGTGTTCCTCGCCTGCAGCTCATCGGTCACCTGCACTTGAGCCACCTGTGCCTGTGCCTCTGCCAGCCACAGCTATGGTTCCCTCCTCCTCTCCACCACTCTCCCCTTCGCTTTCCCCCTCACCTTCTCTGCCAACCCCTTTGCCTTTTCACTTTGCCACCTTCAGAGTCCCCTTCAGCCCCTTCTCCAGCCTCACGGTCACCTGCTGCTCCAGCAGCTTCCGCTTCACACTCGCCAAGTGTCCCTCCAGCTCCCAGTTTCCCCTCTCCCTTTCCTTCCTTGCCCCCTGTGTTTACTCCATCCCCCTGCTCCACCATTGTTCGCCTATGGTTCCTTTGTGCCCCCTGTGTTTGCTCCCTGTCCCTCTGTGCCTTTGTTCGCTTCTGGTACCTTTGTGCCCCCTGGGTTTCCTCCCTGTCCCTCTGTGCCTTCGTTCCCAGCTGGTCCCTATGTATATCTTGTGGGTGTGCCCCCGGTCATTCCTCCGTTGTCCCCTTCCTTGGTGTTTGGTTCTATTTTCCCGTTTTTGGTGTCCCTCTTCGTGTTTGCGTTCGTGCAATTGTTGTCTGGCTTCTTGTCTTGTTTGTCCTTTGTGCAATTGCTGTTCCCTGTGTCACGTTGATGTTTTTGGTTCTGTTTCCCCAGGTTCTGTCGTGCTCCCGGTCTCGTCGCTTCACTCCCCTTAGGCACACCCAGAGTGCATGCCTTTGGGGGGGGGGGGTCCTGTCCTGGTCCGATCATCCATTCCTTCCATGTGTCACACCCCCTCGTTAACCTTGTGGGGATTCCCCATGTTTGCCAGCTGTTTCTTGTTGCTGTCATTAGTCATGTATTTAAGTCTGCGCTAGGTATCTTTTCCTCAGTCCGGTCATTAACGTTTATTTTGATGGTGTGTCATGGTCCTTTTGTTTTATTTTTAAAATCCTTGGGAAGAGAAAATAGGGAGTTTTACAAATATCAAAAATGGGAAAACATTCATTGGGCATAAAACACTAGGAATAGAACATAGGGATAATTAAACAGAACTAGAAGACAAGCACGGAAAATTTAGGAAAAGAAAAAATAAAAAGGGAAATAAACACTAGAATAAAACAGAAAAAGCAAAAATAATCATGACAGATGAGGCTACCCTCAAACCCAAGATTGCAGAGTTACAGCCTCGTTGCTGCACGTTCAACCACCTCAGCTATGCAGCAGTCCAAGGAGCAGGGGAACACACAAGGGTTAGACAGGGGAGTGAAAAGGTGGGATGGCCAGCGACACCTGCTGGCCAAACAGAGTAGAGGCACAAAGGAAGGGATCGGACAGGAGCTGACCCTGGCAATATCACAGTGAAACATAAGGTATGTTTATCATTCACTACTGAGTAATATATTCCCCCTCACCTCCTCTGGGATCACAGATGGTTTTCTTTTCCGTATTCCCTCTTCAGGAATAAGAGAAAAATTTTGGTACTGTGTCAGGGCTTCCGGTATTGAGGAGAGTTTTCTGCCTTTTGGTACTTCCTCAGGAATGGTGGAGGGTTTTCGGCTTCTTGTCAAAAATTCAGAGAGCAAAGAAGGCTTTCTGTTCTGAGCCTCTTCTGGAATTGCAGAGGCCTTCCTTCCCAGGACCACCTCCTCTGGAACTGAAGAGGACTTCCTGTTTTTTTTGCTTCTTAATATTTTCTAAAACATCAATGGAAGGAAAGATTGTAGATATTACACCTACATGACATGCAATATTAATATTAACCTTGCATGTTACACGCACCATCCAAACCTATTTCAGATCATCAACAAGTTTTTTCCCTATCATAGGAAACAAAAATGATCAAGCTTCGGAATTTTATTGATTGTTTCCAGATTATCTAGTAAATAACAATCTGTGTGAAGTATGCCAGTTTTGCATGAGCTCTGCATTCACCTTCTAAGCCAATTATTTTCATCCTTGCTGTCAGACTCACTCAGTGTGGTGCTCTTGCGACAAATTTAACCAAAATTTGTTAGGAAAAAAGAACTGGTCATCAGAAGACATTTGAATATATTTTGGATTCCAAAGAGACAATGTTGAGCAAAAGCAAATGTTCTGTTTTGGCACAACTCAACAACAATACCACCAACTTATTTCACAGACTCTATTAGTAGATAAGTTTGTTTTTGGTAAATTTTCAACTGCATTTTTACTTTACAATACCACAAAATTTAAATAAATTTTATAAAATAAAATCACACTGCATTATTTGAACATTTTCCATGGTTAGGAGAGCAGTCGATTCTCGAGCTGTATAGTTGTGCAGTTGCACAACCACACTCTACGGCATACAACGTCCTTGGTACTAGCTCACGGAAGAGGCAGAAGTTCTCTCATGCTTCAGAGAGAAGACTTATTTTAAATATTCCTGCAAGCAGCAATAATGGGGCCAAGCACACAACGAAGACATAGATGGCATGGAAAGAATTTCTAAGATTATCTCTGAAAAATTTCGTGAAGATTTGACAAAATTTGTGGCTTGTGGAAAATTCTGAAGTTTCAGTGAAATACAATATGACAGCTGCAGCAATTAGGTGGACATGAATTTTTCAATGTATCAGACTGGGTCCCTCCAATAGTGTTAGACAACATAAGCAAAGTTTTTCTAGGTCAAACCATTCAGCAGTTATTAGCCAAAAGGTATGTTTCCTTAACGCCCCCTAGTGGTGGTATGATGCCGTTTTTGTTAACCTTCGTTAGGACTGGGTCCCAAGTACAGTCATCAAATTTAGTTTTGACCAATCAAAGCTTTGCACACATACTGTCTGATGGCATTGCCATCAAATTCATTGGATGACAGTGGCCATAGCATTTGGTGTAGCATAATTCTTTGCATGACTTTTGCAGTAACCTGTCCATAGATAGTGCATGCCAAATTTGGTTGTGATTGGATCAACAGGCTGCGACAAGTTTGCAAAAGTAGGTTTTCAGAAAAATCCAAAATGGCAGAAAATCCAATAAGAGAGACTTCAATTCAGTTCAATCAAAATGGGACTTGCTAAAGATTCACAGGAATCAAAGATCACCATTATAGGCCAAAGAATGAAAAAATTATAAGTAAAAACATATCTTGAAATCTGGCCAGATAGTGGCGCTACAGGGATGGATGGATTGATATAAAATTTGGTGAGCCAATACTAGGCTCTGTCAGGGTGCCACATCACAAAGGTGGACTGGACCAAATTTGTGGCTATGGAAAATACTTACATTTTCACTAAAATCCAATATGGCGGCTGCATGAATTACCGGAATATTAATGTTCCCAAAACAATCGACCTGAGGCCAGCCCCCAGAATTAGGAAATTCAAGATTTATTTTTCAAAGGCAAATGACCAACAGTTATTAATGAAAACTAATTGCCTATTGCAGCGAACCCTTGTAGCTGAATGACACCATTTTTGTTAACCTTCCTCGGGACTGGGTCCCAAATCCCTCTCCTTAATTTGACTTTGATGTATAAAAGTGTCGGTGAGATATGGCCTCACTTTCTGTTAGGTGGCTTTGTCATAAAATTCATTGGATGACAGTGGCCAAACCATTTGACTTAGCATAATTCTTTGAAAAACCTTTTGTCCCAACCCCCTTTAGATAAAATATTCAAAATGATAATATCAATAATAATAATGAAATATTACCAACAATTACAATGGGTGCCTAAGCACCTTCAGTGCTTGGGCCATAATAATAATAATAATAATAATAATAATACAGTAATCCCTCACTTATCGCGGGAGATAGGTTCCAAGGCCGACCGCGATAACTGAATTTCTGCGAAGTAGGGA
>JABFEB020000033.1:11298317-11309708 GCA_019775895.2 Stomatorhinus ivindoensis | reverse complement strand
TTCAGTTCACGTTCACCCAGAATATGAACGAGTTCATGAACGATCGTTCAATGAACTCGTTCAGGCACAACACTGAAAACATGACATTCAGCAACATACAGACCTGGACAACTTTGTTGGTACCCTTCCACAGAAAAAAAAAACAAAAAAGAGAAATGACAGAAGTTCATGCCCAGTTGGAAGCCTCCACACAAACATGGCAGGAAAAATATGGACGGGTACTCCTGCAGAACCAAGGAAAACTGTCCCAGCTGCACACAGTTGGGATTAAGTGGTTACCGATGGATGGATGGATGGATATTTTCTAGCTGTAGTAATTACTATACAAGGACAATTTTTTTGGTATCCTTCCAGAAAAAAAACAAAAAAAAAAAAACAAAAAAACTGAATTATCTCTGAAATAACTGACAAACATTTAATAACATCCCGTATTGTCTATTCCATATTTAACACAAATCAGACTTTGGTTCGGATATTGATTTTATATAATTAGACAAATGACAGTGACACAGAAAAAAGATGGTACGCTTAATTTAATATTTTATGGCACCACCTTTTGCAGCACTGCCAAATGATCTCTGTACTTCACAATGAGATGTATGAATTTGCCAACGGGTAGTTTGGCCCACTCAAGGGCAGCGTCTCCACGCTGCAATTTTCAGATCTTTCCATAGATGTTCAATAGGATTAAGATGTGGGCTCCTTGAAGTCCATTTAAGAATAGTCCAATGTTTTTTCTCAGCCATTATTGAGTACTTTTAGCTGTATATTTTGGGTCATTATCCTATTGGAGGTCCCATGACCTGTGACTGAGGCTGAGATTACTGACACTAAGCAGTATGTTTTGCTCCAGTATGCCTTGGTGGTCTTGAGACTTCATTGTGCCCTGCACAGATTCAAGGTTCATGCCAGATGCAGCAAAGCAGCCCCAAAACAGAACCGAGCCTCCTCAATGCTTCACATTAGGTACGTACAGTTGTGGTCAAAAGTTTACACACACTTGTAAAGAACATAATATCATGGCAATGTTGAGTTTCCTTTGGCTGCTCTCTGCGCTCGAGGGAAATTTCTGCACTCACGTTCTGCAGAGGGGAGGTTTTGACAGTTTGGGGGCGGAGTCATGCCGTTTCTGACAGCGAACGCTATTGGCAGATAAAGTATGCTTTATCTATGTTATAAGTATAATTTCACCGATTCTCATTGCCCCCCTTACCTGTTCCCCCATCAATATAAAACAGATACAGCTACAGAATGTAGAGACACACATCATTGGGATGCTGAGGCAGGCATTAGTTTCAGCATCTCCATACGGTAAAGTAACATTACCATGTGTTACAAGTTTCCATAGACCATACATAATATCTATACCTTATTATGCAACCACTTACGATGAGTATTAATAACATAGTTGTAGCATTTTGTATTGAAGCTTTCAGTAGCTATTTGAACATTGTGGGTTAGCTAAACCATTCTGTTCTATTGTACTTAAATCTGCCATGTAATGCCCCTTTGGGAATTCATTTACAAAAAATATTTTCACATGGGGACACACTGAGTTGTCTCCATGGTGTCAGGTATTATAAAATAGTATAAAGACTTTAATGTAATGTTTTTAGTACTGACTTTATCCATTTTGTTTAAGATAATCATTTAGACAGCATCATTATTAAGATGACTTGTTAAACAATAAACAGACCTACTTTGGATATTATTCAAAATTATAAGAAAGAATGAACTTTTCTTCATTGCTTTAAATTTTCAAGAAATTCAAACCTGGCCATATTCTCGTCCAGTCTGCTGCATGAACTGCCAGAGGCAGCAGACGTGGTGGGCTGGACCTGCCTCATGACCACTTCTGTTCTTTGGCCTGTCTGCTGCCTTGTCCCTGGGGGTGCCTGTTTCCCCTATTTTAACGCATGGCCTCTCTGAACCTGAGCTGCATCTACGTTATCAGTCTGTCAAGCTAGAGGCTGAAGGAAATGCACTTTGCGCGCGAGCGCAACCATGACTTTGGGAGGAGAAAAACACATTAGAGAAGGTGATATTATGATGAACGCACATGCAGCTTTGTCTGGTGCTTGCAAGTTTCACTTTTGCGCTAATGAATGGCATATTTATGCATGTGAATTTTGACTCTGATGTGATGCCATAGTTCACCCATAACCTAATGCCTCGAACTACTCTGCAGGCACAATGTATAAGCAATTAGTGACAGCACTTGGCAACCACTTGTCTTTTTCAACTGGCAACACAGGTGCACATTCAACTACATACTTAGCTGTGTACCACTTCTGTGTACCACTTCTATTTCATTGTGGAAAGTTGCCCAATTAGAGTGTTTGGTGACCACAAGTCCATAACATTTGCAATGCCTGAGGGAACTGAGCCTAGGTTTGCTCATTAGCAGCACAGCTGTCATTCTTATCAGCGTACACTGCTGACATTTGTCAAGTAAACATAAGGTGTTGATTAATTGTCTCCTCCCACTCAGTGGTGGGTATTGTGCACTTGCGATTGATTATTAATTCTCAGTTAGCAGCCGACTAACAGGTAGACCTGGAAGTACAGGCTTACAGGTTTGCGATGACCAGTCTGCAGCTGGTAGGTGTTACCTTCGGCAACTGTGGTGCCACTGTCCTATGCAACGTCTCAACTGGACTGGCATGACCTATCATCTTAACCAGTTAGCATAGACATAATTTCAAGGTTACACACAGGATTTTGCACCCAGGCATATCAGCAGATGATGACCACCAAGATTGTCTGGAATGGGCAGAGAAAGGATGTTCACATTTGAGCTGCCTCCTGCATCCAGTGACAACATACTAAGGTACACTAACAAACCAAGGTGTTGTTGGCACCATTCTTGGTGCCCGAGTGCTGTTTTGACCATGTGGATCTAGTAGGGCCTCTTTCCCTTCCATAGGCCGGCAGACTGCTCTCAAGCAAGACTTGCAGTCTACTTTGGCTAAGTTAGTTTACAGACAGACTTTGCGCATGCCAGGGACTTCCTACCTAACATCATAGCCTCTTGATCCAGGTAGTCGCCAGTATTCTTCACCCCAGCAGCAACGACAACACGGCATTCCCCAGACTCATGTTCTGACGGGTTTGGCAGAGGCAGAGTATGTTTTTATTTTATATGACTCCCACTGAGGCCTGTTACAACTGTTAACTGTTATGTGGGCAGTTCTGAATGCTGCAATCTTGGGACAAGTTTTTCACATTGGAGGTTGGCGGCAAATTTGACTGGGTTTTGGTGTACCGTCTGAAACTGGCTTATTTGGACACATGCTTTAGCAGGAATATATCTGGTGGCAGAGCAGCCCTATTAATTTTTGGCACCTGACCTTTCCACCCTCCTTATCCACCACAAACCATTCTGGTCGGGTAACTCAGCTTCTCTGCAAGTTGAACCTGTCTGTATTTGTCAATTCAGGGGGGCAGGACATGTATAAGAGCTGCAGCTCATTAGGCCGAATTCACATGTTCCCTTATTAGCAACTGAACATACGACAACCACGGAGCAAAACCAATAACCACACAGAAATACACCAGACAGCCAACACGGACAACACAAGAGAAAAAAAAGTTACTTATTACATGGTTGAACCCACAACAATGAACAATGAAGAGCACAAGGTGCAAAAAGGTAGTATTTTAGTCTATTAGGCGTATTTTGGGCGAAACAAGCAATAAACAAACTACAATTATGTGTCACCTTAGCTTTAAAAGGCAGTGGTGCATGATCTATGATAAATTGCTAATATAACGGTACATTTGCAAGCCAGGTCACTTTTCAGCCAAGGAAACAGATGTGCTCATGCGCAAGGTGAAATGGTGTAATCACGTCATCCATGGGAGCACCACTGTACCACCTATGCCTTTTGAGGTAAAGCAGGTATGTTAGGTAGCAGCAAGTGTGTCCTTGCCTTCATCACCAAATCAAGCAATTACTGCCGAAAATTGTATAATGATGTCAGAAGACAGGGAAAGCAGAAATTTGCTGCTGAATGAGAGCAGCGGCCGGGAACAGGGACTGAATTATGCTTTTATGTTTTTTTTTTATTTTGATTTTGGATTTACAGTTCACAAAATATAAATAAAGGTGTAATCTTTGTTCAAACAAAACACAACCTACAGTTTTAAGGTATACAGTTAAAAATTTTTCAAATAAAAGGCAATAGGGCTATTATTTTTCTAAATCTCACAATTTGGATTCCTAACCATGCAACGATTCAAAAAAGGGGTTATAAGTAATCCAGCAAAATATGAGTCAATCAGTTTAACTTGCATAACTGAAAAGGTAATGGAAGCTATAACCCAAGTGAAAATGGTAGATTACCAGGATTCACATAACATTCTGAGGGATAGCCAACACATATTTAGGAGTGGTAGGTCCTATTTAACTAATCTACTTAAGAACATAAGAAATTTACAAACGAGAGGGGGCCATTCGGCCCATCAAGCTCGTTTGGGGAGAACTTAACTAATAACTCAGAGTTGTTAAAATCTTACCCAGGTCTGATTTAAAGGAACCCAGGGTTTTAGCTTCTGCTACACTAGCAGGAATACTATTCCATACTCTAACTACACGCTGTGCAATGTGTCCTCGTTTTCTGACATCACCAAATCAACTTGCAGTGTGTATACAAATGGACTCCTCTCATTTGTAAATTTCTTATGTTATGTAGGGACAATTCAGCTCTTCTGCCAGCTGATCCCTCCTTCCCCATGCTGCTGCCATACACGCCATTGTTGGCATCAACACATGCAATTCAGCAGCACGCCTTCTAGAGTCCTCTAATGTGTCCTCATTTATATCCAACAAAAATCCATCCTACATGGCAATTTCATGCAGCACATGGATGAGCATTGCTGGATGGTGGGAATGGACAAAGCGTTGGCCTGGAGAGATGCTAGCCAAGATTCCAAGGTGTTTCATTGTGTGATGCATGTGCTGTACTGATTTGAACTCCCCAACCAAACCTGTCATACCTAAACAAATATTTCACTTTTCCAAGCTTGAGTTTCATAAGAACATAAGAAATTTACAAACGAGAGGAGGCCATTCAACCCATCAAGTTTGTTTGGGGAGAACTTAACTAATACCTCAGAGTCAGAAATACTGGGGTCAAAATCATATACAATGTTTTTTCTGAAAATAAATTGCACTAGTAGCACTTAAATTGCTATCTGTCTCTACTTTTGTACAAGTCAGGTCAGGATGGGGAGTATGTGGTGATGCAGCGCATCGCTGCACCCACCACATGGCAAAACTCCTTGGGATCCTGGCTGGTGATCCATCAGGCAGACACACAGTCCATTCCCACCCTCCGGAAATAGCCATCCATCTCCCACAGCCAGGCATTATGGGGGAGTCCCCTTGGTCTGGTACAGCCACTTGGGTCCCTAGCAATGAGGATCCCGTGAGCTGGATCATCCTCAGGGAAATGTGCCACATGGCGATTATCGCTCCCTCACAATGCAGGTAATGTGCCTCATTCGGAACAACTCTGTGTGAAATGAGCTGTTGCTAAAGTCAAACCAGTGATACCCAAGTATTCTCTGAAGAAACAGAAGAGACACAGTATCAACAGAGTCCAGTCATCATCTCAGCTTATTGGATAGCCATACAGTAAGACAGGGAACACCAGAAATCTAAAGACTTGAACCTTCGTCCACTTAAAAAAATATTTGGAGCGCCACATACCCTTTTCCAGGGTCTTCCAATCTATTTGATGACTTCATAGGAAGTCACTAGAGACATGAATGTTGCTGCCAATAGACACACTACTGATGACTGTGCCTAAGAAGTCATTAAATGCCTGGATCTTGGTCTTTTTCCAGAACACCCACAATCCCAGACACTCAGACTCTTCGCTCAGTCTCTCTCGAACCCCGAACATAGCCTCCATTGACTCCACTAAGATCAGAGTATTGTCAGCAAAGTCAAGATCAGTAAATATTTATTCACCAACAGACGCCCCACAGCTGCTAGACCCCACGACCCTACCCAACTCCCAGTTCATACAAGCATCGAACAGAATAGGAGCAAGATCACATCCCTGGTGAAACCCAGAATAAGATAAAAATAACACAGACGTTCTCCCTTCACGCTGCAGAGCGCTCACAGTACCATTGTACAGGCCAGCCATGATGTCCAGCACATTCGGGGGGATCCCGTGAAGTCTTAGGATGTCCTACAGAGCAATTTGATCAACTGAGTCAAACACTTTACAGAAATCGACAAAGGCTCTGCGATTATTCACGTTTGTGCTCAATGAGACCACTCAGTGCAAGGATACAGTCGATGATAGACTTCTTAGGCGTAAAACCAAACTGCTCTGGTTGCTGACAGGCAAGCAAGTGATCATGGATACTGTTAAGGATGACCCTAGCAAGGGCCTTACCCAGCACTGAAAGCAGTGTTATCCCCTTGTAGTCTGCAAGTTCCTCACACAAACTGTGTGAAAACTCATCAGAAAGCTTGATCTTGAAGTCTGGCTAAGTTTAGCCACATTCTCCTAGTAGGTGGTAGCCCACTGGATCTAAGCTGAATCTTCTGAGTAGCAACAACAAGTCTGTGGTCAGAATTTACAAACCGGGCACTTCTGTAAACCATGCAGTACTGCAGGAGCCTCCAGCATCTGACCACAAGGATGTGTTCGATCTCCTTCACCGCACCACCCTTATTATTCGAGTACCAAGTCCAACGATGCGGCTCAGGGCGTTGGAACCAGGACTTTTCTCTAAGTCAAGGGATATGGAGCAACTTTCACCCGAGTGTCCAACAGTGTTCTTTGAATTTTTTTGAGCAGTGTATAAGAAACCGACAGATTTATCCATCATTTCTATGTCTATCACAATTGCTCTTTAAAGACTGGATTTAGACTGTTAATATACAAATATATTTACAGCAATTAGCATAAATTTAAAAGGTGTCATTTTTATATGTTTAAGTGGAATATTAATCTGTTTTAGAGCATTGCCTATGGAGATTATTCTCTGTCACTGGTAACACATCAGTATGTTCTCTCTTCACAACATCGCACCAAATAAGATAGCTGTGTGCTTTACAAAACTCACTCCAACTAATTGTGAAAAATAACCCATACATTTACAGAGAGGAATAATGTTATTTTTCCTGAAAAGCATTTTGCTGCCTCTTAGAATTCTGGCAGTGGGACTACGCAGCAGAGAGTTCAGTTCTGAAGGTTTTAAACTTTATACATGGGCAAGATTTGCTCAAAATTGCAGCTGTATGTTTTTATATTGCAGTGAATGTTAGGTTTACCAAAATGACACCATTCATGGTTACATGGCATTTCCATACAAACATGTCAGAGCCTCAGTGATGATACAATTGACATTATATAACACATGACCTCTTTAAGACTGCAAACATCAGTTCACTTTTTAATTACTTTTCAGATTATCTGATTCTTTTTACAAAAGCTAGTACAACCCTACCTAGCCTTCACTCAGAGATGCTAAAAACAAAGCATTAAGACAGCGGTGCCCAATCTTATTCACAAAGGGCCAGTGTGTATGCAGGTTTTTGGGGTAACCTTTAGGTCAGCTGATCAAACCCATGGGTGAGGACTCTTCAGCCAATCAGTCCTCTAATTAGGGAGCTGCAGTGAAAACCCGCATACACACCGGCCCTTTGTGGATAAGATTGGGCACCCCAGCATTAAGACATACTGTGCAAACAAAAGGAAGATATATTATGTTTTCTGTGTTATTACTCAACAGTTGTTACTGTCACCCACCCCTCCAGTCAACACACAAAGGCTTGAGACAGAACAACAATCCCATAATGCACCCAACCCCACCTTACTTTCAATTTAATTTCCACCCCATTCTCAAATAAGATGCCATTTGAATTCGTGTTTACATTCTGTGGAGGTCTGAACATGGAATTTAGTGCAAAGTTTAGTTCACCAATAGTCTGTAGTGCATTAAGGTTTCAGTAATATTTCTTATTACTTACTTTTCCTAAAAGTTTTTAATTTTTCACTAATGACTCTGATATTCTGACTGCCTCAAAATGGATAAAGGATTAACCATGTCTTTTGATTGTATTCAACCACTGATTGATTTTCAATAAAATGTGTCAGACAGTAATAATGTCAGGACATTTTAATTAATAAATTCATTCATGGTGATTTGAGAGGATCACTCACATTGACAAGTGAAGAATGGGATATTTAATTTGTGTTTGCTGTGTTAAATGATTTGCAAGATCTCATTTTGATTGTATTTGGGTTTGCTGATGGCCCACCACAAACGGTCTTAAAGAAAATGCTTACATTTATCGCATTCCTTGTTGTTGTTATGATCCGCCCGTCCGAACCTCGTGTGTGCCACGCCCCCCTCATTACCCCGTGTTCAATCCTGATGGAAACCAGCTGTTGTCCATCCGTGCCTGATTGTCTCTTGTATTTGGTCCATGTCTGAAGTCTGTTTCCCGCAGGTCAGTCATTGTAGAGTCATTATGTTGTTCTGTGGATGTCTTGCGTTTTGCTATTAAATCCCGTATTTCCCCGACCTCCTGCCTGCGTGTCAGTTTGTCTGCCCCACGCCTTCAACACCATGTCCACCAGACATGACAGAATGACCGATCTCTGCGAAAGACCATACCATCTCAGCTTATTGCAGGAAGTGCTCTACTGGAGCAAAGAGCAGGAGGTCCAGGAGGACCCCCTGGCTCGGCTAATCGCCTGCCAAAGCACAGACCTCCTGCTTCGCGATCCCCCTTCCAGGATGACGTGGCCGATCCAAGAGGTACGCAACAACCTCAAGACGTTGTTGCAACGTCTCGCCGTAAACCGAGAGCGGCAGGCCATGCTGGAGGTGTACGAAGCACCGGTCGTCTGCCCAGAAACGGAGCATCCCCACCAGAGTGTCATGGGTCGAACTGGAGGACGCCCGTGGGAAGAAGACGATCCTGAGTACATTATCGCCGTCGGGCTCGCCGACCTCCGCTTCCTGGAGCTCCCCGATGATGGGGAGTCCCTGCTCTAGGGAGCTACTCTTCCCCCTTCCCGAACGGCCCGGAAGAAAAAGAAAAGGAGGAAGGGTGAGACTCTGCCTCCCCACTCGCCACCCGCCTGCACGTCGACAGAGCCGCCTGCCTGGTCGTCGACAGAGCCACCTGCCTGCACGTCGACAGAGCCGCCTGCCTGCATGTCTGCCCCGGCTGCGGAGCCCGCCTGCGCGTCTGCCTCGGGTGCAGAAACCACCTGCGTGTCTGCCCCGGCTGCAGAGCCCGCCTCCACGTCTGCCCCGGCTGCAGAGCCCGTCTGCATGTCTGCCGCAGCTGCAGAGCCCGCAGTCGCCCCCGTTTCGGTTGCCCAGCCCGCAGCCACCCCCGTCTCGACTGCCCTTACCCCAGAGACTCTCACCCCAGAGACTCTCGCCCCCATGACCCTGGCCCAGATCCCTCAGGAGGTCCTGGACAGTGGCTCCTTTGCTCCCTCCTCCGTGGAGGAGGAGCTGGAGTGGGACCCCTTGGGGATATCCCTGCTGGGGCCGCCCTGACAGCAACCTGGACCCCACCGCAGGCTACCTCGCTTATCTGTGTCCCGTAAGTGGAGAGGGCACCGGTGTGGGTTCCGAGTCCCTCCTGCCCTGCCCCCTGGCTCGCCCTCGATTACCCTGGCTAGGGCTCAGGGGCCGCCTCCGTCGCCAGGGGCTCCGGCCCCTCGGTCGCCTACGGGTGCCCCGAAGTCGGATCCTCGGGCCTCTGTGGTCCCTCCTCCTCCAGCCCATCAGTCGGCTGCACCTTGGCTGGCTCGGCCTATGCCGTCGCCTGCTGCGGCTTTCCCTCCCTCCGTCCCTTCGTCGTCGTTCCCTTGGGTTCCCTCTGTGCCTCCCCTGGTTCCCCCTCCTGCTCCCTCCGCTCCTCCGTTGTTTTGTCCCTCGTCCCGTCCCCGTGTTCCCCTTGTGGTCCCCTCCTGCTCCTTTTGTCCCTACGGCCGTGGCTCTTTCGGCCGCCGCCCGATACCCGTCTGGGCTCCCTCGGGCTCCCCCTTGTCCCCCGTCCTTTCCTGTGTGGCCCCCTGTTTTTGCTCCTCGCCCTGTTGTTCCTTCCGTCTCTGCTCCTTGTCCCCATATGGCTCCTCCGTTCACCCCTGGCCCTTTTGTTCCACCTTTTGTGGTTCTCCCTCCGTCCCCGTTCCTGGTGTGTTTGTCCGTGTTCCCCATCCTGTGCCATCTTTTGTCTTAGTTGATGCCCTTGTGTCAGTTCTGTGTCTCGGTTCTGTCCCCTGTTAACCTGTCTCTCATTTTTTGCTTGATTCTGTTCACCTGTTGTGTATCAGTCCATGCGTATTTCTTGTATTTAGTCCGCGTCTGAGTCCGTCTCCCCAGATCGGTCATTGTGGTGTCCTGTGGCGTTTACCTGTTTACCTGTTAACCTGTCTCTCATTTTTTGCTTGATTCTGTTCACCTGTTGTGTATCAGTCCATGCGTATTTCTTGTATTTAGTCCGCGTCTGAGTCCGTCTCCCCAGATCGGTCATTGTGGTGTCCTGTGGCGTTTACCTGCTGTTCCTGTGTTTACCCTGCATTGGACAATTAAACCCCGTGATTTCCACAACTCCCTGCCTGCTTGCGCTTCTGTTTGCCTCTCGCCGCCGACACCCTGCACAGCAATCGTGACAGCCAGCTGCGTACATTCCTGCAGGACAGTCAGGTTCCTCCGAACCTAGGCTTCTCGTCAAGAAGATGATGTCAGTTGCGTTGAGAGACCAGTTGATCAAATCCATGATTTTTCTTAGTTTGGAAAAACATTAATTCAAAATTCAGGATAATTAATGCTCTACAGTGGGACATCCGTTATTAGGTATGACTTCATTATACGCAGGGATGGATATAACTGATATGCTAGATCACATTCATGTGTGACAATCGATTCTTTGTAAAAGCGAAACTGCGTACTTATTTTATGGGCATTTGAGCTGCTATGACAAGAAAATACCTTGCATTTTAACCTGTATACCGCAAATTTAGTAGAGTTAGCATATAAAGATTAAAATGCATTATATTTTGTTTTCATATCAGCGCAAATGCACATAAAAGTACGCATTTACACCATTACCACAATTGTCGCACGTATCGTTTTTAAAGGTGAATGCGTACTAGCACAGCGGTAATGTCCATCCCTGATTATACAGGGAGTGCAGAATTATTAGGCAAGTTGTATTTTTGAGGAACAATTTTATTATTGAACAACAACCTTGTTCTCAATGAACCCAAAAAACTCATTAATATCAAAGCTGAATATTTTTGGAAGTAGTTTTTAGTTTGTTTTTAGTTTTAGCTATTTTAGGGGGATATCTGTGTGTGCAGGTGACTATTACTGTGCATAATTATTAGGCAACTT
>JABFEB020000033.1:11278849-11288865 GCA_019775895.2 Stomatorhinus ivindoensis | reverse complement strand
TGACCTCTGTCATCATTTTAAGTGGGAGAACTTGCACAATCGGTGGCTGACTAAATACTTTTTTGCCCCACTGTAGGCAAAAATCACATTTATGGGTAACAATTTTTTCTTTGTTAATTCAGGATTTAGTTAAGTATTTTATTTTTAGGTTCTCCCAGTCCAGATTAATGCAATATTTTGAAGCAATTCTGAAGTGTTTTATTTCTAAAGAACACCACCTTCTCTTAGCTACAGTTAAGCAGTTCCTGCAAGGAGGGAATAATTGATTCCTGAGCCACTGATGTCAACTAATCAGGTGTTCCAGCATGTAGTAACATCACATTTAAGAGGCTCTCCCTTAAACAACCTCTTTAGGGGTTGTTCGGGGACAATATGTAGAAATTTAAACAACTTTTGTAGGAAAAACCTTTCGATTTTTCGTAAGATGCTAAGAGTCACTGTCATTAGGAAACCTAGCCCAGCAAAATGAGGCAATGAAAGATACCAAGAGTAAAATAACTTACCTGCGGAAAGGATTCTTCTTTACCAAAGAGATGCCGGAATTCCACAGGACTGGTGCTGGAAGAGTGCTCAGCACTGTCATCGAGGAGCGGGAGAAACAGGGTAGGCTTGCCTTGGGCCAAACCCTCCATGGGAGAGCAAGAGGCAGACTGCGAGGATGTCGCCAATATAGACCTGCTGCCCAATGACTGGCTGTCCAGCTGGTTGGGCAAGGCTTGAGGTGGGTGCTCCAGCTGTCTCTGCAGTTGAAGGATGTCTTGCATCTTAGCTTCCATGTTAGCTAGTTCTTCTGGATGACTTTGCAGGACTTCTTTAACTTTACTGAAAACGTTAAAAGTAGGATGAAGTCATTGCTTCATACAAGTCATCAGAAACATATGTAGACAAATTTGTTGGTACCCTTACAGCTCATTGAAACAATGATTCAATTAAAAGCAATTGTCTAATGTGCATGCCTTTAGTATGTGACAGAGTAAACTAAACAAATCTTTTTTTCACAATTTTATATTTTATACAGATATGCTAAAATAGTACAGATTTGTTGGTACCCCTAAAGAGACTATTTATCCTTGCATTACAGTCTTGTTTCAAACTTTCAAGTGTTTAACCTTAATTAGGATCACAGGTGCCTTCAAGCTTTTTATCAGCCATTTAGCCTATTCAAAGGGAAAGAACATGCTACTGTGTTGTTTGGTATTATTGTGTTTACCACACTGAACATGGACCACAGAAAGCAAAGGAGAGAGCTGTCTGAGGAGCTCAGAAATAAGATTATAGATAACCATGTTAAAGGGCTATAAGACCATCTCCAAGTAGCTTCATATTCCTGTGACCATAGTTGTCAATATTATTAAAAAGTATAAGTTTCATGGGATGGGCAGTGCAGTGGTTAATGCTGCTACCTCACAGCAAGTAAGCCCTGGGTTCAGTCCTGGGTCCTTTCTGTGAGACATTTGCATGCTCTCCCTTTGTCTGTGTGGGTTTTTGCTGGGGGCTCCGGTTTCCTGCCACGGTCCAAAAGCATGCAGGATAGGTTGATTGGCGAATGTGAATTGGCCCTGTAGCTGTGTGAGTGTGTGTGACCTGTGGTGTGCTGGTGCCTGTCCAGGGTTGGATCCTGCCTGCGCCCATTATTCCTGGGATAGGCTCCGGTCCCCCTGTGACCACAGTTGGGATTAAGTGGTTTCAGAAATGGATGGATACAGTTCATGGGACTGTAGCCAGACTCCAAAGACATGGACGTAAGACGAAATGCCAGGTTGATCAGAAGGACAGTGTGGATCGCGGAAAAAGAGCAAAGGAAACCATTCGAACTGAACTCCACGGTCAAGGTACGTTAATTTTCTGATTGCACCATCTGCATTTTGAATAATAATGGGCTCCATGGAAGACCCAAGAGGGCTCCAATACTGACAGAAAAACAGAGTGTAATTTGCCAAAATGCAAGGCTAACCCTAAGGTTTCTTGGAGTATATCCTTTGGACTGAGGAGAAAAAACTGGAGCTTTTTGGCCAGTCATATCAGCGCTATGTTTATATGAGGAAAAGTAAAGCATTAAAAGAAAAGAAAAGAAAAGAAAAGAACAGCATATCTGATTGTGAAGCATGGAGGGGGTTGGTTCTGGTTTGGGGCTGCTTTGCTGCATTTGGCATGATGAACCTTTAATCTGTTTAGGGCATGTTGAAGACTACCAAGGCATCCTGGACCGAAACATACTGCCTAGTGTCAGAGAGCTCAGCCTCAGTCACAAGTCATGGGTCTTCAAAGAGGATAATGACCCAAAACGTACAGCCAAAAGCACTCAAGAATGCTTGAGAAGAAACACTGGACTATTGTTAAATGGCCCTTCATTAGCCCAGATCTTATTGAATATCCATGGAAGGATGCAGTGTGGAGATGTCACCCTTCAAACTTGAGATAGCTTGAGTAGTTTGCTCAGGAAGAGTGGAAAACGTAGATGTCTTATTGTGAAGTACAGAGATCGTTTGTTGGCAGTGATTGCTGCAAAGTTGGTGCCACCTTATATTAATTTAAGGATACCATCTTTTTTGTTCATGGCATTTTCATTTGTTTAATTATATGAAATATTCAACTGGATCAATAATCAAAAGCAAAGTCTTATTTGTGTTAAATATGGAATAAGCAATAAGGAATGTCATAAAACTTTTATCAGTTTCAAGGTATTTGAGATATCTTTTTTGGGGTTTTTTGGAAGGATACCAACAAAATTGTCTGTATTGTAAGTATTAAAGCTAGAAAAGATCTGACTGCATATTAACAATATAAAACTTCTGTAGGAAAGGCATGAGCATTCATTGGCCTGTGCGTACCTGTCTCTGGCTGTGCACAGCTGGGACTGTTTTCCTTGGTTCTGCAGGAGTGCCCGTCCATATTTTTTCTGCCAGGTTTGTGTGGAGGCTTCCAACTGGGCATGAACGTCTGTTAACTCCTCCTTTAGCTTCTTGTTTTCCTGTTCCAGGCTGTTCAAGGACGACACATAACTGTGTCTAAAAGAGGCCAGGGAACTGGTCACCTTCTGTGGGAAGCACATAAACGAAAGGTCATTGAGAGGCAAGGAGCTGCTGAGAGACAAAGGCCTACTGGCGTAAAGAAGGGAAATTTATGTTCATTTAATATGATGTAGACCGCAAACCAAAGCACATACCTTCGCTATTGTACTTGGGCATAAATCAAATCAAAGCGGTGCCTTTAACCTGGTGTCACACAAACCTTGGGAGACCTAGACTCCACTTGCTCCAGGATCTCAGTGAGATGCTGATTCTCAATCTTCAAAGTTTCCAGCTGGACCTGAGTCACCTGAATTACAAGCATCGTTCAGTACCACTTAAAAATATAGAATCCAATAACTACACACTCAAAACTAGGTACACAATGTGTTGAATGTGTGTCCACTGCAATGTCACAATCTAAGGGCATTTCCTCAGTTCTTCTGTACTCCACCCACTTTGAGTTCAGCTGCCCAATGCTCAGACTGCTCCATCTCAGCCCGCAGCTGCCGCTCGATGCTGGAGGCAGACCCGCTGAGTGTGGCAATTGTGATATCACGCTGGTGCAGCTCACTGGCCAAATGGGACACTTCTTTCTTCATGCTTTCTACCTCCCAAAGCCTCCTCTGCTCGGTCAGCTCTAGCTCATCTCTTAGCTGCAATGCAAGCATGGTGTCAGCCCTGTGACCACAATGCTAGCTGACATATGACATGACAAGACAAATTCAAATTAAGAACAGCCAATATCTCTGATGTTACATCATCACAGCATTATTTTTGTTGATGACTATGTTTAATTGGATTGTGTACTGATAAGGTACCCAGTCAACTCCTAACCTTTTTCACTTCCCCCAAAGAGCGGCTACATTCTTCTTCCAAAAGGTTTGGTTCCCAGTGTTTTCCAGATGAAGCTTTGCTCTGTCCCTGTATATTCTTAAGGCTGAAGAGAGGATTACTGTTCAGCTCATGAAAAAGTTTTAGCACGTTGGGAAAAAAATTATATTAAGAACAACTTTATTAACAAATTCATTAAATGTGACCTCCTGCATCTTACATTTTGTTTGAGATTTTAAAAATCCAACAGAATAATTCATAGTTAAGGCCGTTTCACATGAAGTCTGATTTTTTATGCACAAGTTTGACAAATTTGCATTGTCGTGATCCGTCATTTTTTATTTGGAGAGAGCTTGATTTCTGTAGTTTTTAGATACATTAAAAATGAACAACCATTATGATGTCAGTTTTTACACATGATCACTTTAGTTGAAAAGGAAGAGAACCATTGATTTTCTTTTCCAACTGATTTTAATTTGACTTAAGCCTGGTATCACCAATACCAATATTCAATGCCAGCCCAACCATAATGATAAATTTAAATCTCTGAACCATTTTATTGTCCTTTAGTGTTGGGGCAACTTCCTCTTTCTCCCCACTCACAATCCTACTCATAACAACATAAACATTTAAATTACAAGGTTAAAATTATACATCATAAATCATGATCCATGATCGTGATCGATGACAGATCACATTAGTGTTGGGTGATAAAACGATAAAAATTGAGGATGATCACAATGATACACACAAACTATAAAACTCGATCAACCAAGTTTGCTCCGTTTTAAAGAATGCCCTGAGGTAGACAACTCGATGGCCTATTGAGCAGAGGTTTACTGAACGCCAGTACAACAGCCAATCACCAACGACATTATAATTTTGCCCATTGTCCCTTAAAGAAGCAATGGGTGCGTTCGACTTGGGCTTAGGTCTGTCTGCAGCTGACGTGACATGGAACGCGATCTTCTGGCGGCTGCAGGGGTAGAGTATAAACTGACTGCAGCCAAGTCGGACAACTTCTACTCCTCGAAGTCTGCGAGTCTGCTGGTGTATTACGTTTAGGGCATAATAAAGACATATCTAACAGTCTAGGGTATTTGAACCAGCCTGTTTAACCATCTTCTTTTACATATGTGGGATTCATATGGGGCACTATAATAACAATAACAATAATAATAATAATCATAATAAGATTTCAAAGAGCGAACATCAAGTTCTCCTTATTCAACTATGCCGAGGTAAAATCAGGCACCTTTAAATACTACAGTGTTTATTTGTACTGAAAGCTTTTGAAACTGAACACTTTGGTCTGTAACTGTGTACACACCAATTACAAAGAAATAATAGATAAATGATATTGGTTGTATTGCTATCTGCTCAAACCTGTATCTTTGCAAAGTTCGCAAATTACAGAAGATAGTTTGGATTTGTGAAATTAACCAATATGCTGATGACTTCTGCCAAGTCAGCTGCTTAACAGCATGTATACCGCACTTGTATGTCGCTTTTGCTAAACGTTTATGCTAAATATATGTAAACTTTGTTGCAATTCTTGCTGTAACTCAAACACATATTGTAGATACAACTGCAACCGGCTACAATACATTTTTTCCGCTACTACTTTAACATTAGAATTGATTCTCAAAATGAAAATATTTGCAGCACATCCCCACTAGCCTGTCTTATTTGAAAGGAGGCACGTTTGCTGCTCTTCAAGCTTCTTGTGTTAAATTCACTATTTTTTTCAGACTTTATTATATTCCTTATGTATTATATCAAACTGTGGCTATTAATATTTTCAGCTAAAAAAAGAATAAGCCCTATTTTCGCAGTTCTTGTAGTTAGTGTATCTGGGTATCTGCCTGGGGGATCACCAGCTGGTATCCCGAGGAGATCCCGAAAATTTTGCATCATGCTTGCTTGAACATTTTTGATACATCAAATTTGCAACTGAAAATTTCACAAATTCATATAGTTTATTTTGCATTCGGTGTGAAACGGCCCATACTTTTGTCTCGCTGATTTACCAGTTTTTACCTGGATACACTGTAATTAAACAAAGTTTAAGTCGTACCATTATTTAATTACTAGACTACCTGTTGTCTGAACATACATGTCCTGAAGTCGGGTCACTTCTGCCTTTAGCTGCTCCTCCGATGCACGAGAACTTTCTAGCTGTATCAGTGTCTTCTCGAGATCCTGTCTGAGTGGAGCCAGACCAGTAGACAGACCCCGGTCCACAAAACAGTCCTCCAAAGACCTTGATACACAAAATTATTAGAGCTACACATATTTCAGAAGAGTTTGTTCACTTATAACCTATCTATACATATTTCAAACACTTATGGAGTACTGGGTCATGGGAGGCACACTCACACACTAACACACACCATGGGCAATTTAAAAACACTGGTTCACTGGTTTCCTGTGGGAGGAAATCAAATACTTTCTCAATAAAGTATGACTACTACTATAATAGCATCTACCAAATATAAATACACAGCACGGGCCCCTACTGAATGATGTGCTCTTTGGCCTGTAGGGTTTGAGTCAACCAGGTCAACTTGCTGTGCAGCTGATTCACACCAGTACTGAGCATGAACTTGTCCTGCACATCCACTGTAGCTTGCAGCTCCGCCTTCTCCTCAGTCAGTACCTGTGAGGAGGAAACAAAGCCATCTACTCATCATCCTAAACTGGTCAGGTTCTTTTTAGGACTCAAGTCCCTGGGCCCCAAGTAGGTAGAAATGGCAGAATAAAACACTGTATATGCACTCAGCAAAATTTATTATCTTACTCAAATCAGTTATATTTACCTTTTATTGCTGTTATTAATGTGTTCTAAAGTATTGTTTTAAAAAAATAACTTTGCCCTGCAGGGTTCAGATGTGCTGTTTACCCTAATGTACCCACTCACTCAGATTCCAAACTACATTCTCTTAAATAGTCTAGATAGCAGTTAAGTCTCAATATTTACTGACAGGCATGCATCACAGCTTTTACAGGCCTTAAGGACAGGCTAATAGATATTCTACACAAATCTGCCACTTTTCCTGCCTCTCAGCAGTGAACAGGCTCTCGTCCCCAGATGGCATGACCTGGCTGAATGGATGGAAGGACAGATTTTGATGGAGAGGTAGATTTTAGCTGTGGTGCTTACCTGCCGCTCCATGTGAGCATCTTCCATTTCCCCCTGGAGCAGGCTGAGTTGCTCCAGCTCTAGCTCCTGGACCCGCAGTGCATCCTGAGCCCTGTCCAGCTGACCCCGCAGCTTCTGCGCTTCTGCATGGCACCAGTGATTTGTTGGCTCCTGCTGCTGTTGGGGCATCTGCAACTGCTGTCTCCATCACGAAAGCCACATAAGGGGTCAGGTCAACACGGATATACTAAATAGCTTTGACAGACTATATACACACACTGTACATCTACTGTAGGCCAAAGAGACACACTGCTTGCATTAGAATAAGTCACATATTAGTGTTGGAAGATAATTCTCTTCTAAATATGGTGATAAATTTAATATCACCCCCTAAAATGGGCTCACCACCTGTAGGAGGGGACAAAGGGGTCGGGTGCTGTGTATGAGGGGCAGTGGCCGAAGGCAAGGACCTTGGCGGACCGATCCTCGACTGCAGAAACTAGCTCTAGAAACATGGAATGTCATTCTTCTGCTGGGGAAAGAGCCTGAACTGGAAGAGGGTCACCTCAACATACAGCTTGGGCTCCGGAACCAGTCTCCTTGGAAGGGGGTTGGACCCTCTTCCACTCTGGACTTGCTCGCGGGGAGGGGTGCCGAGCAAGGGTGGGCATACTTATCGCCCCCTGGCTGGGCGCCACTGAGGTTTACTGCAGGTGGGGGATGGGTCCTGACTGATTGCGCTTATGTGCCAAACGGCAGTTCAGAATACCCACCCTTTTTGGAGTCCTTGAAAGGGGTGTTGGAGAACACTCCCCCTGGGGACTCTCTTGTTCTGCTGGGGGACTTCTATGCTCATGTGGGCAATGACAGTGAGACCTGGACTAGCGTGATTGGGAGGAATGCCCCCCCGTTCTGAACCCGAGTGGTGTTTTGTTGTTGGACTTCTGTGCTCGTCACGGATTGTCAAAATGAACACCATGTTCAGGCATAAAGGTGTCCACTGGGATAACCTAGGTCGCAGTTCGATGATTGACTTTGTGGTCGTGTCACTGGACTTGCAGCCGTATGTATTGGACACTTGGGTGAAGAGAGGGGAGGAGCTGTCAACTCATCACAGCCTGATGGTCTGTTGGCTCCGTTGGTGGGGGAGGAAGCTGGTCAGGCCTGGCAGAGCCAAGCATATAGTGAGGGTCTGCTGGGAACATCTGGTGGAATCCCCTGTCAGCAGGAGCCTCAACTCTCACCGCCAGCAAAACTTCGCCCATGTCCAGTATTACAGGTGCTGCATCTGGTCTGTCATGGTGAATAAGGACCTGAGCCAAAAGGCAAAGCCCTCGATTTACCAGTCGATCTACAGTACATTCCTACCCACACCTATGGTCATGAGCTGTGGGTAGTGATCGAAAGAACAAGATCGTGAATACAAGCGGCCGAAATGAGTTTCCTCCGCAGGGTGGCTGGGCTCTCCCTTACAGATAGGGTGAGAGGCATGGTCATTTGGGAGAGACTCAGAGTAGAGCCGCTATTCCTCTGCATTGAGGTGGGAAGAGGCCCCAGGGAAGAACCAGGACATGCTGGAGAGACTATGTCTCTCGGTTGGCCTGGAAACGCCTCGGGATTCCCCTGGAGGAGCTGGATGAAGTGGCAAGGGATAGGGAGGTCTAGGTTTCCCTGCTTAGACTGCTGGCCCCGTAACCCAAACCGCACAAGCGGTAGAGGATGGATGGATGGAACTTAATATCACACAAATTAACATGAAGACAAAATAACGTCCATAAATATCATAAAAGGCATAACTACATGTAAATATATGAGCAATTAACTGCCAATACAAGAGAGCACAATCATCTTTCTTTAAAGAAATATTCAATTCTATTCTATTCTATCTGCTGACATAGAAGCCTTCTGCTCTTGGACAAGATGAACCAAGTATGATTTTCCTTACCACTGCTTGCATATGTTTGAACTGCTCTGCCAGAACCTTCCTCTGAGCTTCCAGTGTTGTCAACTGCTTCTGGTACTGAACCCGCTGCTGCTCCCACTCCACTGATCGCTGTTGAAACTCCTGGGGGTGTTATGTACCACTGTTAGTTTATGTTTAGGTTCAGCTCTGCCCACAGCCCTCGTCTCCTGAACTCGCCCTTCATTCGCTGCTTCCTCCGCCTCTACGTCCAGACCCTGCCCAAGACTCGTCGTATGCATCACTTGTCACTTCTGTCACCAAGGGTTGAAAAGCCAACCGGCAATAGACATCCGGAACTCCTCTCATTCATTATTGTTTTTTGCTTTTCTCAGATGGATATTACAGTGTATGGTTTGGTTGGTTTATTGGTTTTCTCATTTTCGCTTTGTCGTTTTGGCTGATTTTGCTATTTTATTTCGAACTCTCGCTTGGTTTTTGGTTTACATCTTTGTGCGCCCCTCGGACTTTGACACTTTTATCTGTGTGTAAGTTCTGTGTGAGTTAGGTGTACAATTTGTCGTTCGGTTTTGTTTTCTTTGTACTTAGGTAAGTTTAGCTGTGGGTTGTGTTCAGAAGCTTGTGTTCTCTTGTTCATCACACCCTGTTTATCCCTTACTCCACTTCCCATTTCCATTTCATTCTGTTACACCAGACTGGAGCTTGTAACGGGGTATTTAACCAGGCAGGCCTTTGATCTGGCCTTAACCCTCTGGGGGCGAGCGCATCGTCTGCAATGCAGCATATTTTCCACATTTATTTCAGTTTATATCTCGCATAAATTTTTATGTAGAATCGTGAAAAAATGCTGACTAAATCCATAATCTGCCGTCTTTTCAAAATGTCCATTGTCAGAAGTATTAAAGTTTTTCACATTAGGTTAATTCAGCAAAAAATTTAACTATGTCACCTTTCTTTGTTTTAACCTGCATCGGGGGCGTGTAGTATTTTCCTCACCTTGAAGATCGCTATTCACATTCTAAATAGCCACAATACTAGATGCAACCTCACACACATTCATGAAGAGCAACTCAGAGACACCAGAGAAGACGCAGACCCCACACATGTAAAT
>JABFEB020000033.1:11241992-11258557 GCA_019775895.2 Stomatorhinus ivindoensis | reverse complement strand
GGTACTCGTGACTAGTGACATGGTGTATTGCAACAGCAATAAAGGGTCTGAATCAAATCAAATCAAATCAAATCAAAATTAAGTACGTGGGCATCTCCATCTCTGAAGACTTGGTTTATTCCTAAATCAGAAGCAGAAGTGGTATGAATTAGAAGGGCAACTGTAACACAAGTTGGGGCAGGAGACTTCTGTTTGACTACCAGCTGATGAGAACAGTCAGTCCTTGACATGTTAATTTGACTACTTGAGACTTTTTCTTTCTATCAGAAGTACAGACACCATAATTGGTATTGCTGTTTTTATTTAGAATTGAATATGGACCAGAAAACCTCACTTGAACAGGAGAACTTGCTGCAAGGAGGATGACAAGTACTTTGTCACCTTTACTGAAGGGGGTTAGAGGGTTGAGACTTCTTTTTATAATGAGTCTTCATGTCAGCTTGAACAGGACAAGAGCCCGTGTTTGGCCACAGCTTGGGTTAACTGAGTCTTTTGACATTCAGCTGATACAGATGCGAAGGGCGGAGAAATGAGTAAAAATAACTGGTTCTGCAACATTTTTAATTTGAAAGTTACCTGCTTTCCTAGTTATCCTAGATTTATGCCAAGAGAGAGATTATTTGTCACTTTGGGTGGAGTTTAGTAGGGGCCCATTTATGACATCATAGGTGGGTGGGGTGTTTTGATTGGTCTGGGGTCATGACCTTCGGATGGTATTCTGATTGGTCCCACTGTTACCTAAATGATTTATATCACACTCAACCTAATTTAAAATTTCGCTATAACAAAACAACCCTTATACATTTTAAGGAAAAACATAAACTGTATATGTCTGTTCTTCTTTTGATTGCATTTGATTATCAAACACTGTAAATAGCTGCCTTGGGTCCGCGCTCGTGCGCATGTCTGGGGCTTTGCTGTGTGTACCTGTATGTGTGTAGAGTGTTCATCTTGCATCTAAAGTTAAGGTTATATTTTAAACTGATTTAAAATACATTTTTTTTAATTGACCTATTTAACAGATACATCATAACCAATAGATAACAGATACAAGTTTTTATACCTTTAAACATCAAAAAATAACCTTTAATGTCTTTTCTTTAAAATTTACATTATTCTTTTAACTTTCTGTCTGTTTTTTCATGATAAGTTAGTGAACAACTAAGTTAGTGTGTTTTGGGGCTTGGATACACACCGCGATCCTACTTTCACAGACCTAAAGTTAAACTCCGGGGTGTGTGTTTGTGCACGTGAGCGTGAACATTTACTGAAAAAATGTGTTTATTAAAATAACTAAGGCTTTATTCTGTCAAAGTTTTTAAAAATGTTTTTGATGCTTGCTGCTTTATGCGGCTTACTGGTTCCTTTCAAGGCCTACTCCCCAGAGACAGCGGGCAAGGCCAGGAACAATCTCCTGACAAAATCATATTGTGATAATATGTTTCCCTGAGTTCATTGACCCTGTAGGGTTTAGCTGTGTTAAGTTGATCGGTGGAGGTGCCACTGGGTTGGTCATACTGGCTTAATTGGTGCGGGCACTGTTTGTGTGAAATCTGCAAAAATACGTAGCGTGGGGCAGGATCGCTAGGTTCTGTAATACCATCTTGTTAGAGAGCTCTTACTGTTTTGCTGGTTGCTGGCATAAGCTGGTCTTATCCATCACGACACAATAGCTAGTGTGCTGGGGCCTGTTCCCTGCTGTGGACATTAGCTGCCTGAACAGGCTAAATTCAGCCTAAAACTTGATGACCACATTTTTTCACGTTAGAAAATAACACATTTGTTTAAAATAACACATTTACAGGAATGACTAATGTTTTTTTGTCCCTTAAATTATAAAAATAACCATGGCTATATCTGTCACGCTGGCACAGGGACGGGCGAGCATGAAACAGGCAGGAAGCAGTGAGGATGCCGGCAAAGGGTTTTATTCTCGACGAAACGGGCAACAACAGGATGACTTCAGGATGACTTCAATGATGGACCTGGGGAGACTGACTCGGACTCAGACTAAATACTCAAGACAATCAGGCACGGATAAACAACAGGCGATAACCATTAGAAATCGATATGAGGTAACGAGGGGGGCGTGGCACACATGAGGCTCAGACGGGCGGATCATGACAATATCTTATTGGCTTAAAAATTTATACTAATGTGTCATGCATCTTTTTAAGTTATTGTGCTTTACTCCATTTGATTGACTAAGTTTAGCTAATTGTAGACAAACATGCTGAAGCTGTGGTGTTAGAGATGAACTTTTATTTAAATTAGAAATAGATAATTTTATACTATTTACAAATAAGACAGATTAATAAATATTGCCAGGAAGGGATGTTGACCATGTGGTTCCTATACATGGGACCAGCGTCTTGCAGCACAGTGAATGACAGTCAACAAGAGGAGGTGGGGACCAGACATGATGCATACCAAGACAAAATATGCTAAACTATTTATAGGCCATGGGTAATATCCTCATAATTAACCACTACATGCCTGAACCAAACACTGGGAGGAGCTGGCAGCCCAGTCGCAAATAAATCATGGCCTTTTCATGTGAAATCTAGTGTTCACCTGCACTATGTGAACAGTATGGTGACTGCACAAAGATTTGAAATTTTTAAGAGTCTCATAATATCTGCTTAAACATTTGAAAAAGAAATATGACTTTCACAAGAACAGATCAGGCAGAAAAAGGTTTATTATATTTATGTAATAAATGTATAATGGTTACACATCAAAAGGTCTTAGTAGCACTATGACATAAAATATATTTTAGTGTTTTGTACAGAAAGTAATAGATATTGGTGAAAGGTAGACCAACAACAGAATTAAATGTGTAAATTTAAAATGTAACAAAAAAAACTCCTTTGACGTATTTCACCATTTTTCCCTGCTCGTTAAAACATGATAGTATTCTGTTATGATTTGAGATGGTAATGTAATATTTTTATCTAGCAATTATCAAAGATGTTTTCTCTTGAACAACAAATGCCAATTTACACTTACTACTATTAGTATACATTTTCATAAGTTTAATAATGGATACTGAAAGGCTCAAACATAATCATATTTCATGTTTGATCTCCTGCCATCTTCACTACGAACCTTGTAGGAGTCATTATAAATTTGTCTTTGTCTGTCCTCTGATTTGTAGATTGTATTATGGGAGGGAGCTTTATAAGACACTGCATGGAACCTGAATTAAAATGGAGAAGACAGAGACAAAAAGGGAGTGATATTAGATTATGACATTTTATCCTATCAAAAGTGATCTTGGATACATATAAGGAAATGATTTAAAATAACATTTATCTTTAATCTATGTTGTTTAATGTTTTTACATCTTAATTTATCTGAATAGAATTACAGAGAACCCATTCCTCAAATGCACATAAACCAAACTAAAACTTACTGAGATTTTTCAGGTTGAAGTCCCTTACAAGCCACACACATCATAACTCCACCCACTGTTAAGATGCCCCCTGCCACCCAGCCTACAAAAAGGGCAGGTCCAAATGTGTACCTGAAACAAGAGAAACACTATATAATAATCTAAAAAATCCATAGTATCACATTACTTAAACAGACTTGGATGGCATCTAGTACAATAAGCCATGCATGTATATTTGTATTGCTTCTGTAGGCAGTGTTGTCATAATGGCCGGGGAAGTGCACTTGTAATTGAAAGATTGTAGATTGAAATCCCCGGCCAGCAAGGCACCACTGAGGTACCCTGAGCAAGGTACTGCTCCCAAGCACTGCAACCTGGGTGCTTAATTAGCTGCCCTCTTTTATGTCACAACGTCACATATGGGTTAAATGCAGAGGACACATTTCGTTGTTATACATTGTGTCCTGTGGTGTGTCAACAATGACCACTGATTTCTAAATTCTGTACTGTAAATCCTGTGTGCTGAACCACACTTCTTGTTAATTGTACCTTGTAGGACTCTGGATAAATTTTGTGACAGGCATTTCATACATAGTACATCATACTTTTATAAGCAGTACAGGTAAAGCATAGATAGCAACAAATATGAGGGTTTTATTCAGAGTCACTAACAGTCTCCGTAGGAAAACAATGTTCAAAATATGGAATTTTATTTTACCTAGGAGTTAGTGGTGCCCCAATTCCCCCAATTCCCATTCCTGCCATTGAGCCCATTCCTCCAAATTCTGAAGTGCTGAAGGTGGTCATCATAAAACTGCTCACAACGAAATTAGCGAAGACTGAAACTCCAGCAATTGTACAAATGCCTGAAAGAAACAGACTATTCGTTTAAAAATGGTAAGACTTTGAGTTACAATAGGGTAAAGACAGAAAATACTCTACCTGAGAGAATAAACATGATTCCAGATGTTAGTGTCAAGTTAGCCTTGACTGTGTCTTCCACACCACCCATTTTGATACACTTCAAAGCAAAAATGGCTATAAGGGCTGCTATTCCTGCAAGAACAACTCCAACTATCATCAAGGCTCTCACGGCTTGGAAGAGACCTGTACAAAAAAATGTGGTTATAAAGTGAATAAATTTTAAATAAATGAAGATGTTTCCTGAAAAGCACTGCTGCAATATTCTATCTTATCTATCATTTTATGTAATTTGCTCTTTTGGCGAAAATTGGCACAATTTTAAAAATCCTTATAGTTAGTGACAGCCTGAAGGTTGGAACCCAATTCTGGGTCTCCTCCCTAGTGATACCTTGCCAGCTGTCTTGAGCTGGTGCTTGTTTGTTGATCTTTCTGCTGTTACGTCTACATGTGTATGTGCATATATTCATTTTTCCCTTTCAGTTTTGCAAGTCTGCTGATCCGGATCCATATTTTCCACTTCTCACCATGAAAGCAGTGCCAAAACTGGATGAACTGGTTTTTTGTCGCCTTGTTCCCATTTCCCGCCTCTTCAGTCATGGACTATAAAAGATGCCTCACCGCCCCATTTGATATCTTTTTGCTTGTGCTCTCTGTCTTTGCCTTTGTGTTTGCTTACTGTATTTCTGACCTACTACTAAGACCTGTTTTTGGCTCTCGAGTCTCACGCTTTTGGATTTGGATTTGATTTTGGTTATTTGACTTTTGTGTTTGTTTACCCTTGTTTTGACTACTGTCTGGTTAGCAACTATTCTTAGGATTACAGATTGGATTTGGTTACCCTGTGTAAATACTATATATATATCCCATCCCCCTCTCCCCTCCCCCCATTCTCGATCATCCTGACCCTAGATCAGGACAACACTGCCTTCAGTTTTATGAAGTAAGGAGAGAAGGGCAGCAGGGAAGGGAAAGGAGGGGGCAGCAAGAAGTACATGCAGCAGGTGGCGCATGTTGTCACCCAGTTTAATCAAGGTGAATCAATTTAGAAATCACCGCCTGCAGCCGACGAGCAAGCGCCTTAGTGAGCAGCTTAACATCGGAATTCATCAAGAATAATATGTGATAGCTGGAATAGTCTGTAGGGTCTTTGCCTTGTTTAAGGAGTCATCAAGGATGAATTAAGAGAAGGATGAAGATGAGAAGCAGAGATAGCAAAATAAGCAAGGCTAAGACAGCTAATTTCATACATGAAAAAGGGGGTGATAGTGGGAATAAGGATGTTTTTAATCTGCATCGCATGCAGGGCAGTGACATGACCATATACCATATTGATGAAACAGTAGTTATGCACAGAGAAGAGCCTATTAAGAAAGAACTAAAATTAAATGGACAAAATGTAACCTATGAAGTGGACACTGACTGTGGATACACCATAATGTGAAAGAGGGAATTTAACAAACCCAAGCTAGCCAAGTACAGGATAAAATTCAGAACATATGGTGATCTCAGAGTTCCAGTATTAGGAGCAGCTAAAGTCAAAGTGGAACATGAAAGCATCAGCAAGATGTTAGCAGTAGAGATTGTCAAAGGTTCAGGGACAAGTCAAGTTGGACAAGGTTGGATTAAAGCTATGAAGTTACACTGGCAACCTGTACATTTGATAAGGGAGAGGGAGGATGCTCTACAGGAAGTGCTTTTGAGACAAGAAACAGTGTTTAAGGATAAATTAGGGAGGCTGAAAGACTTCACAACAAAAATGCATGTAGCCAGGAATGCCACACCCTGCTTCTACAAACCAATGTCAGTGCCTTGTGCTATGAAGAAGAAAGTAGAGCTGGAGTTATAGAGCCCCTTGCAGGAAAAAAATATATAGCCAGTGAAGTTCCCAGAATGGGCAGCACCCATAGTACCAGTCCTCAAACCAGAATCCAGGGCACAAAATTGTGGAGACTATAAGCTAACAGTAAATATTGTGTGTCACCAATTGAACAGTACCCCATTGCAAAGATGCAAGGACATGATAACTTATTTAACATGCAGGACAAAATACAATAAGTGAGACATGAGTCATGCATATCAACAGATTGTACTGGATGAAGAATCAAGAAAATATGTCACTGTAAACACACAGAAGGGGCTGTTCACATACACAAGATTACCCTTTGGTGTCAGTTCCAGTCTAGTCATCTTCCAGCATGCTATGGAGGGTGCACTGCATGGAATCAAGAATGTTGCAGTATACCTGACAAAAAGCTATATGTGGTGGCCTCAAATGGACATGGATATAGAAAACAAGGTAAAGTCATGCACTACATGCCAAGGACATAGAAAGGCACCTGCATGGGCACCACTTCATCCCTGGGAGTGGCCTGAGAAGCCATGGAAAAGACTCCAGATTTTGCAGGTCCCTTTATGTGTAAAATGAGTGGGCATTATGGATGCCCACTCAAAGTGGCTAAAGGTATACCCAATAACCTCAGCTACATCAGCAAAGCTGAGAGACAACTTCAGCACGCACGATGCCCCAAAGATATTTGTGTCCGACAATGCCTAGTATTTTGTTAAGGAAGATATCAAAGATTTTATGACATGTGATGACATGAATTGGATTCACACAGGTCACATCAGCACCGTACCACCCGTACAACAGCACCGTACAAGAGCTGTACAGATTTTCAAAGAATTCATGAAATACAGCAGAGGTGACATATTGGAGACAAAGTTAAACAAGGTCTTGTTTAGCTACCACATCATTCCACAGTCAACAATTGGACTGTCACCTGCAGACATGATGATGGGTTAGAAGGTATACTCTTGATCATATACACCATGACTTAAAACAAAAGGTGGAAACAAAACAAGTCAAAGTCAAAAATGCCAAAGAATGTACCTTCTTGATAGGAAATCCTATATATACCAAAATTATGGATGTATACCTAAATTGTACCAGGACTGACACAGGAGATTACAGGAGCAGTTTCCTACACACTGTTGCTGGGAAAAAGTAAAGTCATCAGGTGACAAGTGGATAAACTTTCAGTAGAAAGGAACTGTACTAGTCCTAATACCAGATTTTACGGGGGATGTGGAGTGTGTAGTACCACCATCAGTGACTAGTGGAGAACTACAGGACATAGGTAATACACAAGTGGATGACAAAGTTGTCCGTATGGTGAAACATAAAGAGGGAAGTGCACCTGGTGGTACACTAACTGAGGTGTTGTTCCAGTTTCTAACAGGAGACTTCCAGCATATATGAAGGATGTTGTGTTAAAGTCACAAAGATAAAACATTTTGTTTGAATAGTATTGTAGTTGTAATTAACTCATTTTGCACATTTCCTTAGGCATACTTAGTGGAATTGAGTTGTTAAGGTTGACGACCGGGTTCCCCGAGGGGAACTTCGGGACTATGGGGTCCGGGGTCAAATGTTGTGGGCAATTCGGTCCCTATATGAACGTAGCAGAAGCTTAGTCCACATTGCCGGTAATAAGTTGGATGTGTTCCCAGTGTGGGTTGGGCTCCGCCAGGGCTGCCTTTTGTCATCGGTGCAATATAAATGAGGTTTTTACAATATTTATGTACAGGATTTCTAGGCACAGCCAGGGTGTTGAGGGTGTCCAGTCTGGTAGCCTCAGGATTGCCTTGCTTCTTTTTTGGACGGTGTCCTCCTGTTGGCTTCATATGCTGTGGATCTCCAGCGTGCTCTGGGGAAGTTCGCAGCCGAGTGCGAGGCGGCGGAGATGAGGATTAGCACCTCCAAATTCGAGACCATGGTTCTCAGCCAGAAACGGGTGGATTGCCGTCTTCAGGTCAGGGAAGACGTACTGCCTCAAGTGGAGGAGTATCTCGGGGTCTCGTTTACGAGTGAGGGTAGGCGAGATCGAGAGCTGGACAGATAGATCGGAGTGGCTTCTGCAGTTTTGCAGGTGCTTAACCAGTTTGTTGTGGCTAAGAAAAAACAGCCGAAAAGCAAAGCTCTCGATCTATTGGTCCATCTTCATTCCTACCCTCACCTATGGTCATGTGCTATGGGTAATGACCGAAAGAATGAAATCGCGAATACAGGCGGCCGAAATGAGGTTTCTCCGCAGGGTGTCTGGGCTCTCCATTAGGGATAGGGTGAGAAGTTCAGATATCCAGGAGGGCCTCAGAGTAGAACTGCTACTTCTCTACGTCGAAAGGAGCCAGTTGAGGTTGTTTGGACATCTTGTGTGGATGCCTCCTGGGCGGTTACCCGGAGAGGTTTTCCGCACATGTCCTACAGGGAGGAGGCCCTGGGGCAGACCCAAGACACACTGGAGGGATTATATCTCTCAGCTGTCCTCCCCAAGGAGCTCGTAGAGGTAGCTAGGGAGAGGGAGGTCTGGGTATCTCTCCTGAAGCTGCTACCCCCGCGACCCGAACCCTGGACAAGCAGTAGTTGATGGATGGATGGATATGTGTTTTTGTTTTTGAGTCACAAGGACATCTGTTGTAGTTATTTAGTATCTGAGTCAATGACAAGTACAGAGTAGTTAAGATTTAAAAGAGGAGGGATGTTATGAAGTGACTATTGGAGGTTATTGTAGCCCAGGACCAATAGAGGGCACTGGTGTTATTTTGTATCGCCGATTTACATCAGCAGTCAAAGAATGAATATGGCTTAGTCAGACAAGGTCCATGTTTAGTTATATTATAACACTGCAAAGTTGTTATATGAAATAAAGCCAGATTATCTTATGATAAGCCATGTACATCTGGTAAGTGATATAAGAATGTCATAACACAGCCTTCACCCTGTTTTACAGATGTTGCAGTATGCTTTTGATCATGAGCCATTCCTTCAATTCTCCATATACTTTTGAGCTATATAATAATACTGCTCTATAACTGTGCAGGCTGTTTAGATGTTTTATGGTAAAATGTAATGTGGCCTTCATATTATTGAGAATTAGCTGTGGATTACACCTTGTGGTTAAACCTCTGTATTTACTTTCATGAAATCTTTTCTTTGTTGTAGACTTTGACAATGATATGTCTACTTCACAGAGTGTTCTTGACTTGGCTAGATGTTGTGAAGGAGTTTTCCTTCGCCAACAAAATAATTCTGTGATCATTCACCAGAATTGTCTTTCACGTTCCTTTTACTGTTGCTGAGCTAAACAATGTGTTCCATCTCTTTAAAGTAATGCATCAAACTCTTGATTTGGCCAGTCCTTCTGGTATCTCTCTGATGGGTTTGTTTTTTTCTCAGCCTAACGATGACCTGCATTACGTGCATTTCTCAGCTCATTAGCTCTCATATTGACAGCTCACAACAGCAGTTTCCAAATGCAAATTCCACACGCAGAATTTAGTCCAGACTATTTACTTGTTTAATTGTTAATGAAATTACAAAGGAACAACCCACACCCGACAATGAAACAGCATGTCAGTCAATTCTCCAATTATTGTAGTTCCTTAATGGCTATTACGATATTTTAGGGCTGGATCATATCGATATTATATTGCAACAACCACCAGAGCTTCAGATGACAGGCAAAAAATTTGATTGAACACTAGATTTTCGGTACTATTCAGACATTTATTTATGGCCACAATTTATTAAGCAGATTAGTAGTACAGCTAAAAGACACCCAAAAGTTAGTACTCAGTATGAATTCAGCATATCTTTCTGTTTAATAAACATGTTGGACTTTAAACTGCAAAAAGTACCACCACACAACTGACATATTTCTGCCTTAATCCACAAGTTTTTCCCTTTTAAAAGATGTTGTGGCTGCTGAGCTGTTCCTTTCTCCACCACCACTTCAGTGCATCTCACACTGAAGTATACCAAACCATAGTATGCCAAAAAAATATGTGTGGTGTGCTCCTTTAACCAAATTCAATAAACATAAAGATACTCCAGATTTATACAGATTACTAGCTTTTAGATGTCACAAAATGCACCACATTAATATTTTATCCGTACTACTAATCTGCTTAATAAATTGTGGGTGTATTATTATTTATTAAACCCCTAAAATTAAAATTTAATATCTATACTCAATTACATACTCAATTCTTAATAATTTGTCAAAATCATAAAACATAAACTACCAACATCATTACAGAATTACATTTTTATATAATGCAAACAGTTCTCCAATGAGTTGCCAGTATAAAACTTACTTATCGAGAGCCACTCCAAAACAGAGGTCTACTCATTAGCTATATCTAGCAGCAATTTATTATAGTCTACGTAATAGATTTTGAAAGGATTTACAGATCATCTGAGGAGCAGTAACATCAATATCCATGTGAATTGTATTTTTTTTTTGTTTTTATTGATACATTTTGATTCATGATATCAGTCTTATAAATCACATAAGTATGATGCCAACTGTAGCAAATAATGTGCAACATATTCAACATTTAATAGTGTCATATGTTAACCCAACAGAAAACTAGCAAGGGTCTATAGGATCCTCTAAATGGCCCAAAACAACATATAGAAAATACAAATCGAATTAAGCCATCTTATTGCTTCTTCCCAGGAAAAGTCACTAAACGAATGTTGGTTCTGTACTCCTTATCACAAAAATGAACAAAAGGTATCCGGTCTTAGCCTGAAACTGGTCACATGGTGTTTGCACAGGTTTTAGTTTGATTTTGATAAGGGATTTTGTAATTTTGTAGCCATCCCACGCATTTATAAGGTAATTTCTTCTATACATTTTTGTGGCCTTTGACTTTTTCATTAAAAAAAAAGAATTACCCATGAGTACATATATATATAACCATCTATATATATATATATATATATATATAAATATATATATATATCATAGAATATACTCATGGGTCATTTTCTTGGGATGGTTACAAAACATATATATATATAAACCCATGGAGCCTGGAACAAAGAAAGGTGTAAAACACGTACACACACTACCCAATTTTGTTCTTTCATTCTATGAGATAAATGATTTCTTAGTAAATAAACACATGTGAACAACGCATGATAAATTCATTCAGTTTTATATTGATAGAATTGAACATTCACTGCCTCTTAAGTTCAAGAATAATATTGTGCTCTCATGCTAGCTATCTTCCTTTCTTTGTAGCAGATAATTCTCATGATATTTTTAGTGTAGTTGTTTCTTACCTGGCAACCCAAGAATTGTAAAGTATGGGCGACACTCTGTGAAGCCAGAACTCTGTCTGACACAGGATCTCCATAGGCCCCAGTAGCTATAGACTGATGTTACAGGATTGTCAAAAAGGTCCTCTGTGCTCCACTGGTCCAATGCAGTTGTTACAATAGCCCCTATTACCCCCAAAACTCCCAGCACAAACCCCATCACCTGGCATATAGTGACTGCCATTTTAATTTCTCTACAACCAAGTTCAGACCTACAGAAATGAGACGTGTTCTGGTAAACAACTCCTGTAGGGAATAGTACTTGACTAGTCCAAAGACTATTGTGTGTTTGTTTGACTTTCAGTGTTTAAACCAGATAGCTTTGTCTTTGGTATAGCCCCACCTCTACACCTCACCATCAGAGCAATGTTCGCTCATGAGCTACTCATGAGATTGGATGGGAATGAGAGGAACTATGAGTTATGAAAATAAGCACGTCACAAGGAATTGTTTTCAGTTTTGGCGAAACTTTGATAACGTTTTTGCTTAAAAAGCACATGGAAAGGCATGTTTTTCACCTAGATTATTCTTGAAGTTTTATTAATATCAAGTGAAAGCTATGTATTTTCTCATAAGACCAGATATTTAATATTACATTTAGCATTTAGAATTAACAAGTTAAAATTTAATATTAAACATTACACTTAGACACCTTAACAATGTTCAGGTTAATTTCCCTGTGCTGTTGATGCTGAAATACTGAGGCAGCTAATAAACAGAACTACTCAACCTTCATGTTGCCCTATTTTTTCAAGTTTTTCTAAGAGCCATTTCTGCATTCATCATATAATATTGCAACATGTCTTCTTGTCAAGTGGCGTTTTCCCAGTGCTATAAAAAAGGCAGTCATGTCACTTTTCCTCAAGAACAGTATTATGCTTGGAGACTTTAAACCATGACCAAATCACTGTTTCCTTTGGGAAAAAATGGAAAAGTTTTTGTTTTTAAACAAATAGATACATTTTCAGGAAAAATAATGTTATTAATAATTTCAGTCTGGTTTGACGACTAATTACAGCACCAAGAATGCTTTAGTTACTTGGGTCTGAAAAAGAACTGATAAAGGTATATGCTTTTGACGATTGCGTTTTCTCCCCTCATTATCATGGTCTCGCCCACCTCGTTTAATCTGAAAGTGAAGGCACAGTCATGTAAGAAGTATAATTAATTAATAAAGCAAGAAAAGGAAGTTACACCTTCCATGATTTTCACAACAAGTAAAATTTGGAACTGGAACTCCTTAATTTGAATTGTGAACCCAACTCAAATCCAAATCCTCATTGAATTTACCCTTCAGGATTATCTTGATTTATTGGATCAAATATTCAAGCACAAACGTTTGAACAACACAAAAAGATTAGAAACTGAGATTGGATTGGGTGATCTGATCTGATTTCAGAATCCCTCTTTTCCCTTTGAACAACCCATTTTCAAGATTCAACTATTCTGTTATCCAAAATACCATTGGATTGCTTTTGAACTACTGGGCTCAGGTGATCAGCATTTTCTTTCCAGAAAGGGACAAGATTCCCATTTTCTAGTCAGTTGGGATGACACCAAATGGAAGCAAAGTTTGCCTTACCACCTGGAAGAGGTTCACCCCAAATACCACAGATCTCTGCAGCTTTCCCTACCCGAAGCTGATTTACCACCACAATAAGATTGGGTGGTTCACAGCTTTGGACCCAGAGAAGTCCAATGTTTTAGCCAGAGCATCAGTTTAAAACAGTTGCTCAAAGTAGCCAACCCAGCATGTCACAACTGCAGTGTCATCCACAAGGACCATTCCATCACCTGCCCTGACTGTGACTCTCCGAGGAATGGATTCATATGTGTGGAATGCAGTAAGCTCCATTTAAACTAGGGTACCCAAAACCCAAAAAAGTTATGTGACTAAACAAGAAATCCAGCTTTGTGATACAGGTCCCAGTTTTCCACTTAGTTTAGGGCACCCCAGTTTAAACAGACTTTATCTTTGCTCACTTACATTTAGCCCAGGCTACCTATAATATGACAAAATATCAACCAACAGCATGCCAGAGAGACTGTTGCAGACATGTTCGCAACAGACTAGAACGCATTTTGTGCTTACAGGATGTTTTTGACAATTTAATGAGTTCCTCAGAGGATACGTGAACCTGTACTTGCTGATTATTTAATTGTGATTCTGTGTTTGTAACACTGTCAGACTTACTTGCCATTTATCTTGTTTAGGGTACTGTACATGCAATTTATTGTAAACTGTCTGTCAATGAAAGTGTTAAGAAACGTGCATGTTTTTTTCTGCCTTATATATACATGGAGAAGGAGCTTGAGGGATACCTGAGGTATAGGAATGTCGCTGAAGAATGAAAATGGATAAGGTAACTATTGAATAATTATTTTGATATATATTTTGTTATAATTACTTATGTCTTCTGTACTGTCTATATTTTTCAACATTTTTTTCAGATAAAAATTATCTGTACTCTGTATTTTAAAAGACTGGCTATGCAAAATGTTGCAAAAATAAACTATGGTTTTGTCACAGAAGGAGCAGACCACATTTAACATTATAGTAATTGACTGGGCCTCATTGTTGAACTGGGCCAATTTTTGCCTATTTGGAATGGGTAGTTTATAACTTCGGATGTAAAAGTCAGGGAAAAATGTCTGATGCCTAAAATCAATGTTGACCACTATATAGGGGCATCCATCGATCCATCCATTATCTATACCCGCTTATCCTACTGGGTCACGGGGGGTCCGGAGCCTACCCGGAAGCAATGGGCACGAGGCAGGGAACAACCCTGTACAGGGGGCCAGCCCATCGCAGCTATATAGGGGCATGCAATATATATTTGTTTTCTGACTGAATTCGGGGAACATCTTAGTTATTAACTAAGAGAATATTATAGTACTTGGAGATTTCATTATACATGAGGACATAGAGACTGATGCCTTCAGCAAAAGGTTCCTGTCCCTCTTGTACTCTGTTTAATGTTACCAACACATAATGGGATCAAAGCATGTTCACAGTCATACACTATACTTGATTATCACTCTTTATTTTCAAAATGTATCTGTCCGTCCATTTAATAAATCCTTCTCTGACCATCTGTCATGATCCGCCCGTCAGAGCCTCATGTGTGCCACGCCCCCCTCGTTACCTCGTGTCTGCTCCCAATGGAAACCAGCTGTTGTCGATCCGTGTCTGATTATCTTGTGCATTTAATCTGTGTCTCAGTCAGTCCCCGTCAAATCCATCATTTTGTTTGTTTGTTTGCTTCGTTTTGCTTGTGCGTTTGTTGTTTCGCTTTGTCCCCGAGAATAAAACCCCTTCTGAAGACTCCGCTGTCGTCCGCCTGCTCACTGTTCGCCCGACCGACAGCGCGAGTCGTAACACCATCTAATCACCTTTATGATTTTACCATCCACTTTAACTGTTGCACAGAATATTACTATGATACATCATGTAAATGATAGAAATTCCTTACGATTTATTAATGCAGTAAGTATTCAATTAAATACATTTTTTTATATGGCGCTTTTTGTCATGATCCACCCGTCCGAGCCTCGTGTGCCATGCCCCCCTCGTTACCTCGTGTTCTACCCTGATGGAATCCAGCTGTTTTCAATTCATGCCTGATCGTGGTCATCTGTTGTGTATCAGTCTATGTCCGTTTCTTGTATTTAGTCCGCGTCTCAGTATGTCTCGTCAGATCAGTCATTGTGGTGTTCTGTGGCGTTTCCCGTGTGTGCTTCCAAATAAACCCCGTTTTTCCCTGGATTTACCTGCCTTCCGTCGTTCTTCCTGCTCCACGCCTCCGACACCCTGCACAGCCTCGCGCGCATCGTGACACTTTTCACAAAAGAGTTGTCCAAAAGCACTTTACATTGATGTGTTGCGATACATAAGAACATAAGAAATTTATAAACAAGAGAAGGCCTTTCAGCCCATCAAGCTCGTTTATGGAGAACTTAACTAATAGCTCAGATTCCACTTATGGCCATGTGTTATAGTATTTAAACTAATATTAAAATAGCCATTTGGCTGAACAGCATCTAGACCTGTTAGAGTCTTATATACCTGGATCATGTGCCCCCTTAGTCTCCTTTGCTCGAAGCTAAACAGATTCAGCTCAGGTAACCTCTCCTCATAAGACATTCTTCTAAGACCAGGAATCATTCTTGTAGCCTTATGTTACACCCGTTCCAAGGCGGTCCTTTTTAATGTCCTTTTTAAGGTATAGTGACCAAACCTGCACACAATATTCTAGGTGGGGTCTTACTAAGGAATTGTATAATCATAGCATCACCTCCCTTGACTTAAACTTTACACACCTAGTGATGTAACCCAACGTCCTATTGGCATTTTTAATTGCTTCCTCACACTGGTGAGAGTGGGACATGGAAGCATCAACATACACACTGGGGTCTTTCTCATAATCAGCTACCTTTATTTCAGTGGAACCCATAAAATATCTGTACTTTATATATCTGCTGCCTGCATGGATTACCTTACATTTATCTGTGTTAAATTTCATCTGCCAGGTATCATGCCAGGTATCAGCCCAGTCGCTAATTAATTCCAGATCCCGCTGTAGCCTCTCTGCTGTGCGCTCTTTAGAAGCTTAGGGGGGATTGGGTCCAGTGGACAAGTGGTTATGCCTAACGACATCTATGGTCACTTTAGCTAAGTGCTTCAATGAAGACAAGACCTGGATGGCTGAAATAGTTTTTCAGTAAATGCTCAGAAAACCGAGATTCTGTTCTTTGGTGGCAAATCTGCAGATAGGAATGCTATAATCTCTGCACTCCACTCCAAAGGGCTGAACTTGTGCCTCAGCAGCTCAGGCCAAAACCTAGGCATCATCTTAGATATGAGATTCTTATTCAAATCGCATGTGGATGCAGCACTGAAGGTATAGTTCCTACAGCTACAGAACATCACCAAACTGCAACAGTTTCTTACTATTCAAGACACAGAGAAATTGATACATGCCTTTGTATACAGTAGGTTATTCTACAGGGTGGGCCATTTATATGGATACACCTTAATAATCCAACACAATGGGCAGCACATTGAACACATTTTAC
>JABFEB020000033.1:11222546-11237536 GCA_019775895.2 Stomatorhinus ivindoensis | reverse complement strand
AAAGTACCAACAAATTCTTGTGGAAGAAACAGTTACGCAGATAATTCTTTTAATAAAATCTGAAAAAAATCAAGCACTTTAGATATTTGTTACTGAGATAACTATGGCCTTTGTGTTTAGACAAATACATCCATTGTAAAGCAAAACTTTTAGTAAATTTAGGCGTTTGTTGGACCAAAAAACAAAATACACTGCAGTTCAGAAATGTCTTATTTGCAAAATTCTGTAGTTAGTTTGACTAATTTCTAACCCAGAAGCATTGGGTTTTGAGGCAATAGTAACACAGATTGACACAGCATGCTGTTAATTTTAATAATTGTCTAATTTTTGCATTTATATTGTATAATAATTTAAGAAATAATATGCATGAAATATAAGGTGGAGCTAAAGATCACTGAGATGGCCTCACCATTTCAGAAAGGGCGGCAAGGCTTTCTCTCAAGGCAAAAAGCCCAGATATAGGTCCTGTGTGGTGGTACCTAAAAGCAAAACCATTATAGTTTTAGCATGAGCCATCACATAATAACTGTAAATAGAAGAAAGTATGATTAAAGTATTTATGGGCAATATATTACTAAATAATAAATTATTATAATAATTTGCTTATGTGGTAGTGCTCACATTCTTGCTGGTTTGCCATCACAACCCCAGTAGTTTGCTAGCCAACTCATGTCGAGGAGAAAAGACACTGGCTTTGTCTTTCTGTTGAAAATTTTTTTGCTACAAAAACATCAGGTTAAGAGGGCAGATCAAAACAACGATCACACTAATAGAAAACTCTGCATTTCCACATTCCCCTTTTCTCACCAAGCTCCCTCACTAAAGGAAATGGGTGCAGTCCCAGGTGGCGAGCTTAGAACCTTCTGCGAAGCAGTATACAGTACGTCAATACCTGTGAAAATGAACACATATGTCTAGTGGAAAAAAGTGAATTTGCATCTTCATGCTGTAGAAGCTTCCTGAATATACCTTGCTTGTCCATGACGATAGGTGAGCCACCCAACGATGCAACGGCATCCACTAGAAACAAACAGTTTTGGCTGGTGGAGAGTAAAAAACGGAAGTTATTTTTTATGCTAATTTGTGATGTGTGATTTTACTTAGTTAAAGATTATGAGAGATTTCACCAGAGATTTTGACTAACTTGTGACACAGTTCTCCAATATCATCTAAGGGATGGACAACTCCAGAAGAGGATTCTCCATGTGTGAGAAAGAATATCACTGGTTTGTGTTCATATAAAGCCTGGAAGATAAACAGCCAGTTACTCTATTACATTTACTTTTCAAAGAAATAGTTTAGAAATAAAATTATACCCAGCATTGCTACATGGGGTAATGCTAGGTCCATGTGTAATCCATTTGCCTTGAAACACACATAGGCACAAATAAGTAACAGGGTAAATTTAGCCAAGTATAGTTTGAAAAGAAATGGGTGGCTAAAAGTTTGCCCCCTCTAGGAGGTTTGTGCTAACCCTCAACACCCCTGAGCTGGAACAGGAATCCTTTGCTAAGGGCAGCAGAGCCATGAAGGGATTCAGTGGCCACTCCAGATTATGGAAGGGGAGAATCTCTATATTGTACACTTATGCAAACAAATTAAATGAAAGCAATAGCCCCATACAGGAAAACTACCCTTATTATCCTATTAAAAGATATTACCTGTTCAATTTCTTCATTCGTGAAATAACCACCAGGAAGCTTGACAATGGTGTTAACTCTTGCTCCTGTTTAAAAGAAAATGATTCAAATTGAATATTAAAGATAAGGAAGATGCAATGTTAATCTATAGAAAAACTAACTAGTACAGTTTAAGATAGAATTCAGATTGTAAAAGTTATATACCAATTCTGTCTGCAATTTCTGCTGCCCTCTCTCCCCATATGCCATTTACAGCAATAAGGACACTGTCCCCTGGTTCAACAGTGTTAAAAAGAGCACATTCCATGGCAGTGTGACCAGACCCACTTATGGCAATAGTCATGCTGTTCTGGGTTTGAAATGCATACTGAATCCCTTTTTTAATGTCATCCATAATCTGAAAGAAATACAGAGTGACCATATAAGACATTGTCTTTAATCCATTAAAATATAATTAATTTTAAACATTCAAAGCATGAAAAAACTTACAAGTCATTTAAAGTCACGCTTATTATGTAATTTAATAAAGTACTTTTCACATTATGGAATCATGGAAATGCTGTATTTGATAAGCAAGCAGATCCAGAATAAAAATTCATGTGAAATACAAACTTTAATCATTTTGTTACTAATGTATCACCTAACAAATATAGATGCAATAGAACATACCTACTTACATATAAACAAATGTACAAAATCTGGTGGTTTTTAGCTATTATTAAACGCTTTGTACCTCCAGCATTTCTCTGTGCAGGTGCCCTATCATTTGTCTTGCCCCAGAAGCCTGGACTCGCGGTGACAGGTTGGATGGTCCAGGTCCAAAGAGGTAGCGGTGGGGTACTTCAAGTGGCCTGAGAAGGCATGCTGGTGGTGGAATGGAGAGAGAGGACATTGTTCCGTGGGGTGCAAAGCCAGAGAATTCAAATAAAACAGAGGGCAGAAAACTAGTCAGGTTAGTATGCCGCGCCAGAACCTCCTACAGGCGCGCGCGCACACACACACACACACACACGCATGCACACATGCACAGGCTTGTAATTATATCTTTGTAAGGACTCTCCATTCATTTCTATGGGGAAAACCCTAATCTGAACATGACGACTTTTACCCCAACCTAGTTCTAACCTTAACCATAAGTAACCAAACAAAATATCAGACTTTTGACATTTTTAGTTTTTTTTATTGCAGTCACAGATCCTTGCAGGGACTTGAAAAAATGGTCCCCACAACATCAAAATAACTGATTTTTATCACATTGTAGGGGGAATTTGGTCCTCACAATGTAATATAAACATAATACACACACATGCACACACACGTACATACATATACACACACTTATCATTAGTCTTGCCTAAATCGTTAACTTGTTATTGTTTTTACTGAGAAGACATGCAAAAAATAGACCATTATCAATTGCAAAATGGGAATCATATATAATTTAATATTATCCCAAATACTTCTTGTGTATGGCTGAGGGGTGGTGTGTGGGATCAAAAGGCCACCAATTGAAACCCTGGCCTCAGCAGGACAGTCACGTCGATGTTGTGCAGGGCCTTTAGCCCCCTGAGCTGCTGCTGGATTGGTGGATAAATGGCCTGACCCTGCACTCAGACCCCAACCTTCTTCTTTGGTTTTGCAAAATAATGGGTTCAAAGGTGCGAGTAGGTTATATATTAAAAGGCAGGACTGTTTCCATACAGTTTAAATATCTGATTTACTAATTTATATAACTATTGCCATTGCTAAACATGTTGCATGAAGTATTTGTTTGAACATTTTTGATTATATTAAGCAATGCAATGCCTTTGTACTATATACTGTACAGTGGGTGCGGAAAGTATTCAGACCCCCTTAAATTTTTCACTCTTTGTTATATTGCAGCCATTTGCTAAAATCATTTAAATTATTTTTTTTACTCATTAATGTACACACAGCACCCCATATTGACAGACAAAAAAACATTTTTTTTTTCTGATGAGAAAATACATTGAGTGACTTTGGCTTAAATTAAAATTAAATTTAAATAAAAGTGCCCAGTCAGTTATCTTAGGCTGGTGTGGTGCTTGTAGAGGCCTGAGCATATTAACTGTTCTTATCATGAAAATTACCAGTATGATTAGAGCTGGGTGGTATGACCAAAAATTCATATTTATTTTTTATATTGGTTTCACGGTATACTGTATTTCTATAAAAAAAATATATTTATATATGATTGGGTGTTTATCGCATTTTACAAGATTTTATATGACACATTTTTGATATACGTTTTTGCATTGTTCCCACATTAACTATATTACTTTATTAGCTATTGCGCTTATCTGCTACCTTAATGATAACATTCGGCTAACGTGTTTTGTTGGCTAACTTCTTATAGGTAAATTGGTAATGTTAAGGCCAAGTTAATATTTTTGATAAGTGTTTAATAGCTCAGTGATGCTGGAACCCAAGCTTTACTGATATCGCGAAATTTCTTATAAAGATCGGGATGTTGCTCTTTAAGATGCTTCGCCAGGTGGAACATGCTACTTGACGTCGTCGCCACATTTTTGTAGCACTTTTTGCTTAGAGGCTTACTGACATCCTTAGCTTTTTCATGCTCCTCTGCAAAATAATTCCAAAAGGCACTTTTTAAAAAATAAAGCAGCTTGCGAAGTGCCTTCAACTGCATCATATGCCATGATCTGCCAACTCGGTATGTTTATGTAAACCAGCGCGAGCACATTCAACAGCTATTGAGAGGTGGGTAGGGGCTGTGCGAGTGTGCGTGTGTGCATGTGTGCACACGCGCACGTGCGCCTGTGCTGTAGTGGTGCTGTGTGAAGTGTGGCAAATGAGGCGAAAATTGCACTATTGGTATCAATAATGGTGAAAATGAATATCTAATCAGATACTTATTTTTAATATCGATTAGTATCTGAGAATAATTTTTTTTACAACTCCAGTGTCAGCTATATCTTGCATTTCTTATCTTTTGCTGTACATTTTTAGCGGTGCAGCAGTGAAAAAGGTCCCCCTTTCAACAAGACATGGGAAATCAGTTGTCAATCCTCATTAATGTGCTGCGAGGTGATCGTAACGTAAGATTCAGTGGCAATTGCACGTAAGTGCCACTTGTGCTGCAGAAAGATTTTTTTTTACAACTTGCGTTACCTCCTAGAACACCCTGGACAAAGCTACCTCCATAATGTTTTCGCGTTGGGATCACATTAGCGTGGCTCCAGGGTGTTCCCAAAATGTCTGGTTGTATTTTGCATGATACCCCCCCTCGGACATATTGATTTATGGAGCTTGAAATCGATATAGTATATCATGAAAGGAAATATCGGGATATATTGATGTACAGTATCGATATTTTTGCACAGCTCTAGTACACACATGACTCCATATATTCATTTCCCAAATGCAGTGAGGAGAACATACCAACTGTCTCCCTATCCAGAGTGCTCCAGGTTCACTGCATCCAGGATGAGAGAATATCCAATATCCATAGAAAATTTTGCTGGCAAGGTGAACATACATAAATGAAAACTAAATCTCGATCAAAGAATTTTGTTAATGTTATTCTTTATTCAATCAGAAGGTAAATCATATTGCATGTCATGAAATACGTCAGAAAATACGGAACTACTGAAATTTAGATTTCAAGTAAAATGTGTCCATTTAACAGTATCATAACATGTTAATATATTGAATTAAACAATATTCATTTATTTATACAATCTATGAAGCAAAACTAGATTGTTCTTCATTAGCCTGTGGCTGGGTAATGAAAATGTGTTTTCCGAGAGGTTGAGGGGAGAAAGAGCCTTGACTGTAGACTATCTTCCCCCTGACAACAGTTGCATAAACCACTCCTCGAAGTTTGCAGCCAAGATATGGAGTCAGCTGAAGAGAAACATTCCTGCTTATATTTTGAAACACTCTTTAATTATAAATGCAATCCCATTAGTATTACTTCAACATCTGTAGTGAAGTTATATCTTACAGTGTGGATAAATACTTTACCTTATTTTTATGAAATATGCTTGCATCTTTCACCTGGAATATAATACAATTATGGTTTTGCACCATTAAGTCATTTAGATATTTCTTTGAAAAGTATACAAAATACTCAATACTTGCCTCAAATTCGTTGTCTGGATCCCATATAACTAGGTCAGCATCATGGCCTGGAGAAAGGCTGCCCTTCTGGTTGTCAAGGCAACACAATTCTGCTGGTTTTTGGCAGAGTAATCTTACCATGTCCAAAATTGAAAATCCCTTGTTACTGGCTGTAGTCCAGAACAATGACAAACCTAAATTTCCCAGGAGACAAAAATCTATAAAGATGCAATACCCTTGTGATGGCTATAGTCACACAGTAAGACCTGAAACATACTTATATCCTTAGTTGATTTTATATGCTTTTTGCTTTATTTACAGTAATTAATGGGTCTTAGTTGATTTGTTTTGCCTTTTGTGGTTGTGGTAGTATACATATTTTGATATTGTAGGGTTGTGTGCAATAATTAATTTAGACAATCATTTGGTTTGCAGTTACTTTGGTTGCGGGGGATGGTCTTTTCTATTCAGCATAAAGGTATGGCTGAGGGCGGAGATCTCTTAAAAGGACAACCCCTGGAGCAGGAGCGAACCATGTGCTGCCATTGCAAGAGGGGGGAGTTCGGGTTTAGTTGTGTTTTGTTCTTTAATTATATGTAGTAATTATTTGGTTTCCCCCTATGTGTGTTAATTGGTTTGGCCAAACCACTATATATGTTGCATCATCTCTTTATTAGAACATCAGTTTGTTTCAGTTAATACATTGCTTTGTAATGTTAGGTTTTGTTTACTATTGAGTTTATTTTTTGTATTTGGGGGTCAATAAAGCCCTATTTCTTTAAGTTCCTGTGTTTGTGTTGCCTTACTGCTTGGTCCCTCACAACCCTACAAGACCCTTTCTGTCACATTTGATATTTTTGGATATATAGATAGTTCATTTTCATCTCAACAATATTGGCAAATCAAGGTGACATAACTTAACATAACCGTGAAATCCTGCATTTTCAATTTCTAATTATATCTCTAATTTAAAAATGAACAATTTGTGCCCCTTCTTGTAATATCTGGTAGTGCCTCCTTTTCTTTTAATTCTCTTTTATGTTGATTGGGAAACATTTTTGCCCACTTTTCCTAATAAAATTCCTTTAACTGTGAGATGTTTCTTACATATATGGACTGCTTCTGTTCACCCTAGGTTTTGAGCTTACAACTCTATAAACCTTATTTTTGATATATGTGTATTTTTGGGGATTTGCAGGAGTATTTGGGATTACCATATTATTGCAAGATCCATTTACAATACAGCTCCTTAGATGATACGATGGGGTTCTTGGAGACTTAGCAGAGTACTCTTCATTCAGTTTTTATGTTGAATTTAATCGTTCCAACCTGACTTTGATAGACTTCAGGCTGACACACAAGGCAGGATAACCAACCAGAAATGTGTATGTTAACCGGAAGTGTGTTAGGGGTGTGTTAAATTATTTGCAGGTTAATCAATAAAATGTGATTGTCTGATTAATTAAGATACCAAAAGTATAAAATGAGTTGTGTAAAATTTGTACATATAGATTTTGTTCCCTTTCATTGATCAAAAAAGAAAATAAAATGGAAAAAAAACTGAAGACAGACTGGATTGTTTTTTCTTTGTCCTGTAAGTGACTTTTTGAGGCCAAGTTAAACCTGGCAGGCAGTCAGAAAATGCCTATCAACAAAAGCATACTGTCAATGATTTGTAAGTCCTTTGACAAAAAGTGTTTATTTTGTATGATTTATTTATTAAAATTAGATTTCAGTTTGCAATCCATTTAATTTATTGCCTGTTCATGTTCTGAATCTGCTTAAAGCCAATTATAAGGGAATTTTAGGCAAAAATTGAACCATGACATTAAAGCTTCCCAATCCACTTAAGCTTTAAATATTAGGTCTTGCAAAAAAACATAATCCATCTTCCTCTACAAGCTTACACTTTAGAAAAGAATAAAAAATAAACTGCAATTATAAATATACATTTTGTATTTCTGTTCTGAAGAATAATGTGTATGGACTTTGACCAAACTGGTTACCTTCTCCTTTCTATAGTAAATAATTACTTAGTAAACATATTATTTGCTTTCTTTATCTGTGTGGCCCTTTGTACTGAAAATAGGGCAATCAAAAGCTTAGCTGGATGGGGGTGAAAATGGATTTGACATTCATTTAAAATTAGGGGGGAAATGAGACTATTAAATATTAGAAAATGCTCTTGGGAATGCAGAGACACACATTTATTGGAGAGAACTGTGAATTTAACAATATTTATGGGATCTCACCAAGCTGCAAAGAGGAAATCCCTCCCCAGGCCTGAAAAAAGTCTCCAGTTTTAAGATCTGGAATGCAGGGGGAATGATCTGATACCACCATATCAATAAGTCCAGATTTCAGTGCTGACCACAACTGCTCCTAGAGAAAAAAAACAAATTTTGCAAGCCTTAAAGGTATATGGTACTGGGCCCATATTCACAAAGCATTTTATTTCACCACTAAGAGTGTTCCTAAATCACACTAAAAGCTTTTACAGAGTCTCTTCCTAAATCCTATTCAGAAAGTGGCTGAGAGCAACTTTTAGTTAGGAAAAGAACTCCTAAGCTAGTATATGCTGGTGAAAATGTACGTGCCACATCCCATAAACACAAATATAGTGGAAACCGTTTATAGTAATCACGGTTATAGTGATCAACAGCATACATGGATCAAAAAACTTGGGACAGATCATTCCTGTACAAATGAAATAATTCATTTATTGTAATCAAATAGTCCACTTACAGTGTTTATCTTTGTTATTTTTAAACATGACAACATATGGAAAAAATTAAAACTACAGTATTTTGTTTTTTTACTTTGCCTTGCAGTAACCTGTCTGCTTCTAGCTAGCTACCTGTGGCTAATGCTGCATGCATAGAAAACATGACGGAAGAAGAAAGTCAATGACAATTACAGACTTATCAATGATAAATTGTCAAAACTGAGCCAATGAGATGCAGCAGTGAAACTACAATAAGGTGTATTTTATGTACAGTACTGTATTATAGTGTATTTTAATACACAGTTCAGTAAATGGAAAAGCATTTGAAACAGCTGTACTGTATATTGAATGAATCAATAAAATTCAGTACATAACGACACTGTCTGTTTTATTACCATATTTTCAAATAATAAATATACACACGTCAATTAGATGGTAATCTGCCAGAGTCATAAAGAAAAAGATTTTTTTTAATTGGTTATAATGATCACTATAAGTGGTTCCCACTGTGCATAATTGGGTTGTTTCTGTTTGTAGTAGATGTTATTGAATCCCTCACAAGTTGCACAACAATCATTATTCCCTAGCGACTGAGGCGGTATCCATTGAGTAATTCAGCCGGTTTTTAATGTTTATAAGACATTGGGATGTGGATTGACAGCAGCTGTTTTGTGATTGGTTGTGAACTGGGGGGTGTTCCATGAAGTAGGATTTCTTGCTTAGCTGGACAACTTGTAAAAATTAAGGTAGTCTGGGCTAAATATAAATGAACGATGATGAAGACCATTTACCCAGACTACCTAAAATCCAACAATTTATCCGGCTAAGCAAGAAATTCTGTTTTGTGAAACACCCCTGGTCTTGGTGGCTTAGGAGTCTTCTCAACTACTTTTTAGTTCTCCCAAACTTAAGTGCTACTGTAAGCGCTAAGGGGCTTTGTGAGTTACTCCTAGTCAAAGAAACTAGGAGTCCATTACGCCCATTATTTTTAGGAGTTTCTCCTAAATTGGCAAATGAGGAGGTGCTTTTAGCCTTAAGATGCTTTGTGAATAGGTTCTTTGATCTTTAATAAAGAAGCAAGTAACTCTTTACTATTGCACTCACCTGATTAGCCTTCCCTCGAATTGGGGGACAGCATTTGAATTGGGTACCCCTGGGGGGGATGTTTTCAGCACAGAGGGTTAGGTAATGGTGTGTGGTCTCCACTGTCAGTGGGGCACCAGCCAAGCGTGCCTCTTGAATGAGGCCCAGGGCCTGAGCAGAGGACAGGTGCACAATGTGGCATCGTACCCTGGAGTGAGGCCAACAGCACAGGGTTAATCATTATGATACCTGATCAGTGGCCAGGCAAATGGGTAGATTTTACTGATAATGCCCGCTTACTGATATCTGAGGCAAAGCTGTGTGACTGTTCTAATGGCCTCCATTTCCATGGTGTCTGGTTTGGATCTCAGGAAAGTTGAGTATTCACAAGGATCTGAAGTGGAAACTATGAATAGATACATTCAGTCTTAATAAAGATGACATCTTTTAAAATCAATATATTATGTCTGGCTCCCACAACGGCTCTCAGTCAAGTCTAAAGTGCACTTCGAAATCCTGCTGCTCACTCAAGGCAATGTATGGCTGAGGACCTAGTATTTAACATAGCATACAATAACTAGTGCTCTCATTGCTAATATATATGTTATCCTTTGTCTCCATTTTGTTCTGTGTTGCTCTGTTGCAAGTATATTCAGCTAACTGAATGTATCAGGTTTGCAGTTCTCTTGAACACTACTTTGGTCCTCACTAGTTTTTTTTTCAATTTCATATTCACAGCAAAATATATGATGTGAAACATGAAAAAGGGGAGTTTTGACAAGTATTTTAACTATAGATGACTACATTACTGAATCCTCATTCCCTTTTTCACTAGTTCCATGTATCTTCTTACCATCTTCATCAGAGGGAGGCTGAATGTCCTGCTCTGCATGGAACTATAAAAAAAACATCCATCTGAAACATGGCTGGTATCTGAATAAATAGAACTCTATGGCACAAAAATTGGCCTAAGCTAGTCTACTGATCATATGCTAGGGTATATTCTGTATCAAATGTCATTAATTTAAGTACATTACTCCTCAGATTTCTCGGGTGCATTTCCAAGATGATTATCGTACATTAACTAAAGTGTCAATACATAAAAAGAAAACTATGAATCTTGCCTTCTGGTGATGCCTCATTAACAAATGAACCAGGTGCCTGTGACATGGTGTCGTGAATTACAAGTCAATGCCCACAAAAATTTAAGCATCCCCTGTCCTGTGATATTTTGTGGGTAGGTCAGCAACATTATAAACACAAACTAATAAGAAGTGAACTAGAAGTTTAACTATAAAATATCCTTACAAACACTAATTAGTCAATGAGGCATGCATGTAATTCATCAAAACAATATTCAATGGCAAAGTATATTTCAACACAGTTTGACAGGAGTGGGCTTACTAGTAAAACACTTCCAGTGCCTTTGAGCTGCTCCAAAGCGGCATGCAGGTCACTTTCTGTAACGTGAGGGAACTCATCCACACCACTATGGATAAGAAAACACTTGAACCCGATGACTCCTGCTTTAATCATGGGCCGGATTTCCCACTGGATAAGCCAAGATGATGGCCAGAAGGGACAAATAGCCAATATATCAGAACTAAACTATACTCAAATAATGATGCATTGAACAATTTTCAAGAACACACTGAGGCTACTTAATTAAATCTAAAGTATTAAGTTCTGATTATTTACATGGTTGCCTGGCACCACACCTCCCCAGAATGCAGTGTCCACAAAGCATTTTCCTTCAGCTGCTTGAATTTTCTCTCTTAGGTTTTCCAGAGTGGTAGTGGGTGGAATGTTGTTGCTGTAAGAAAATGCACTTGTGCAAGTTTTACAATAGTCTCAATATTATAATTTACTTAAAGATTATGCAAGAATGTATTTTTTTAAGAAAAAATACATGGACTGGCTCACTGGGCCTCACATATCCAGAGCTCTGGATTCCAGCTCTTTGCCTATTTGAACATGCTCCTGGTTTCATTTGAGTTTCCTCCCAGAGGCATGTGGTGTGGCATGTGGCTTCATGCCTTGATATTGCTCTTACGGTTGACGGTTAGGGCACACCCTGATTTTCTTCCTGTGTTTCTTAGAATCCACACAAGACTTGTCATGATACTGCATTGGATAGGTATGTGAATCATGATTTTGTTCTATTACACATACATGTACAGTATATGGCTATGTGTAGAACTTTTAAGCAGTCAAAGGAAATTATCTAGGGGTGGAAATCATGGAGACTGATATCATAATACAATTAAGTGTCATACCTGCGATATATTTCTTTACCTTTATCAAGCATAGTGAATTGTCATATTTAATGAAGAATGTGATATACAATATACATCTTGTTTTTCCCTATGAACTTTTGATAAGCGTTTCTAAAGAAGCATATTTACTTACAGGGGCATGTCTACGATAGTAGTGACCCCTCCTGCTGCTGCTGCTTGTGTTGCAGTCCAGTACCCCTCCCAAGTGGTTCTGCCTGGCTCATTAACATGGACATGACAGTCAACAATGCCTGGGATGATCAGCTTACTGCCCACATCTACCACCTGCAAGCAATATGGAATCACAATTTAACATTCCGTGCTGATTTTTACAGAAATTATGCATGCAGTTCAGTTATTGAGATATTCTTTTCAGCTAAAATGTAAGAAATATTACATTGTTAAATGATCACAAGAAAATAACTTTTAATCATAGTTTTATATTCTGTCAGAATGACTTGTTAATGAACAGACATTTATTCACAGATGTCAGGTATTCTATTAGAACTTGCCAGTTAGTTGCTTGTCAGGAGCTCCACTTTCCATTCATTATAATTAATGGCACAAATATCTCTTCAAATATGCCAGAAATATTCCATCTTAATTTCTCCCAAATACTTAAAAAACTAAAAACAATTTAAACCACTGGAACAACCAAAAGGACTCTGTTACAGGGTGTAGTGCATTATAAAAAGGATGATATTTCCTGTCATCACTTGTTTTTTACAATGATTCAAAGCACACCAAAATAGCTTACCAAAGGAACTTTACTGGAAAACCAAAACGCTGTGTGTAAAATAATCAACATTACAAAAACATAGAAAAATCTGACTATTAGGTGTGACAAACTTTACTGTTTTGTCAACCACAGTATTTAACAATATGGATAAACGTAAAACAACTGGTCAGAAATAGAACTCACAGCACATGAAGAATTCAAGAATACTGTTTTTGTGGCAATTGTGACAGATGGGTATAATATGAATAAACCAACTATTCTGTTGGAACATCTGCCTCTACATACACATGAACTTTAATGACATTCCATTCTTAATACATAGGCTTTAATATGGAGTTGGCCCACCCTTTGCAGATATAACAGATTCAACTCTTCTGGGAAGGCTGTCCACAAGGTTTAGGAGTGTGTTTACAGGTAAACGGTGGAAGCAGCATTCCCGGGACTTGGTAAGGCAGTGGCAGACGAGAAGCAAGGCAGCATCTTTTCCCAGGAAAGGCTCTTTTATTAACAGCCCTTAAAAGGACTCAACACTCAACAGGACAGTGAATCACAATGATCCCACCTCCTCATTCTCTACATGGAAGCACCGGGAGGTTCCACCAGGAACAGTAACACATACACCTGGTAGGTGATACACACGGTAACTACAACACATCTGGATCTAACAAGGGGTGAGCACAAATCTAAGCAGGGCCACACACGATATCGGCTACACAACACTATTTATAGTAAAATTATAAACGGGCATGAACACCCAGAACGCACGGGGAACAGCTCCGCTACCAAAGCCTCACTTGCCAGCGCTATATATATATATATATATATATATATAATATTATTCACAGGTACACACTCTTAATTTGAGAAATGACTGAAACAAAATATTGTGCTATTGTCTTAATTTTTTTTTCCTAATGCTATATATATATATATATATATATATATATATATATACACACACACACACACACAGTGGTACCTCAGAACTTAATAACTTCAGGTTCTGATCGAATTTTCTCCATAAGAAATAATGGAAAATCAATTAATTGGTTCCTGGCCCTAAAAAAGTACACCTAAATATGTTTTTAGCACAAAATGAACAGGATAAAAAAAGAAGAGCATATACTGTACTAAACATATCCAAGGACATTTATCAAAACAGTATTTTGTAAAGAAAACAATGTGTATGTCACGATTGCGTTGTGCAAAGCGTGCCTGGGTGTCGGCGGCGTGAGGCAGGCAAGACAAAGAAGCAGGTAATCCAAGGAATTTGGGGTTTATTGCTGACAAGACAGGGTAAAATCCACGAAACACCACAATTCAGCCTGGAGGGCGACTTGGCCGGAATGCTGGGGGGCGTCGGCTCGGCAGGCGTGCAGGGGGGCATCGGCTCGGCAGCAACGCAGGCGGGCGACTCAGCAGGTGAGCGGGGAGGCATTGCCTCACCCTTCCGCCAGGCAGGCGATTCAGCCGGATTACAGGTCGGCGGCGGCTCCGGGGGAGAGCAGGCGAGCAACTTGGCAGGAGTATAGGTGAGCGTCAGCGCCGCGGAAAAGCAGGCGAGCGACTCAGCAGAGGAGCGGGCGGGCGATTTAGCTAATAAGCAGGCGTGCGACTCAGTAGGTGAGCGGGGAGACAGTGTCTCATCCTTCCGCCTTTTTTTCTTTTTTGGCTTTGACTTTTGGCTTCTTGGAGTAAACCGACGCGGTCTGCTTCGGCTCGCTGCTTTGCCTTCTTGGGGAGATCCGTCATTCTGTCACGATTGCGTTCTGCGAAGCATGCCTGGGTGTCGGCGGCGTGAGGCAGGCAAGACAACGAAGCTGGTAGTCCAAGGAATTCGGGGTTTATTGCTGACAAGACAGGGTAAACGGCACGAAACACCACAACGACGGATCTGACAAGACGCGGACTAAATACATAAGATGGGCATGGACTGATACGGAACAGGTGAACACGATTGACAACAGGTGATTCCATCAGGGTTGAACACGGGGTAGAGAGGGGGGCGTGGCACACACGAGGCTTGGACGGACGGATCATAACAGTGTAAAGTTAAAAAAATAATGTGCTCTGCCCCGATCGTCCGCTCCTTCCATGCCACGCCCCCTCGTTAACCCTGTATGGAATCCCCGTGTGATCAGCTGTTTCTGGTTGTTCTCTTGAGCCCTCTGTATTTTGTCCACATTTCAGTTTGTTTCCCCAGTCCGGTCATTGTATTGTCCATCCGCATTTTGTCTGCCTTACTTGTAATTAAAACCCGTATTCCCTGATCTCCATTCCGTCCCCGCTCGGCACAACAAAATTATTATAATTAAATGTATTAATGGTTTATTATTAATTATTAAGAAATCTTTATTTTAAAATGTATTTTATTATATAATAATAATTACTGTTACTATCTATCATTGTCTAAATGTATTTTT
>JABFEB020000033.1:11197304-11210158 GCA_019775895.2 Stomatorhinus ivindoensis | reverse complement strand
TTCTACAACTTTCTCCCATCTCCTGACTGCATCTCTGGAGCTCAGCCAAAGTGATCTTTGGGTTCTTCTTTACCTCTGTCACCAAGGCTCTTCTCCCCCGGTAGCTCAGTTTGGCCAGATGGCCAGCTCTAGGAAGGGTTCTGGTCGTCCCAAATGTCTTCCATTTAAGGATTATGGAGGCCACTATGCTCTTGGGAACCTTAAGTGCAGCAGGAAATTTTTTGTAACCTTGACCAGATCTGTACCTTGCCACAATTCTGTCTCTGAGCTCTTCAAGCAGTACCTTTGACCTCATGATTCTCATTTGCTCTGACATGCATTGTGAGCTGTAAGGTCTTATATTGACAGGTGTGTGGCTTTCCTAATCAAGTACAATCAGTATAATCAAACACAGCTGGACTCAAATGAAGGTGATCTTAAGGATGATCAGAAGAAATGGAAGGCACCTGAGTTAAATATATGAGTGTCACAGCAAAGGGTCTGAATACTTAGGACCATGTGATATTTCAGTTTTTCTTTTTTAATAAATCTGCAACAATTTCAAAAATTATTTTTTTGTCTGTCAATAATATAAACCTAATTCACTGCTCAACGTACTAATTAATAATTGTTAGACAGAAAGTTATTCTGAAAATGTAAGGCGTGTGCATTGTCCTCTAAGTTCCCCTGATCGAGGCACACTTCATAGGACGTGGCTGTTCTATTTTGTTTCATGGCTGTTAACTCCTTAGTGTGATGTCCCATTATACAGCTGCTAGAGGGACAAGAATGTGACGATCCCCAAAACAGGAATGATTGCGTGTACAGTATATGCATACATCTTGTGAAGGGTGCCCCGATCCCTATGTATTCTAGTATAGGTTGACTGTGATCTTGTGATGGACAGTTCATTATGGAAAATGGCCATTCTGTTTACATTTATTTATTTGGCAGATGATTTTGCCCACAGCAACATACAAGTAAGAATCCGTCAGGTTCCAAGCGGAAGTTTGGGTTATGAGCCTTACTCATGGGTCCACTATGTAGAAATTATTCTGTTAGCCATGAGGTACAAGGGGCAGTGTATGGCTTGGTGGGTTAGACCTCTGTAGTTCTGGTCAGATGGTTGTTGGTTCAAATCCTGTGGTCAACAGGACAATCATGTCATCACTGTGCTCTTGAGCAAGGCCTTTAATCCAAAGGGACTGCATCAGGTGTGCTAGATAAACTGCTGGTTCTGCACTAGGACGCCAAGTTTCTCTCTCGCCTGTATATGTTTGCAAATGTCTCAAAGGAGAGCAGGATAGGATACACAAAAACTTTAGAATTCCTAGGTGAATAAAAAAATCATTTCATTTGTAAAGGCCAGCAAAATGCCTGCTTTCATAGTCTCAGACTGATGGGCCAAACCTCCGCCATCCGTTCTGTAAAGTTTGGTAGCAGGGAATTACTGCTTTGTGTTATTTGACAAGGAGAATATTAAGGCCTGTTCTCTACTAACTGTCATGTACTGTAGTATCCTTATAATTATGCTTCTATTTGGTTTGCTGAATTTATGTGAATAGAAACTTGTTTTACTAGTTTTTTAGGTTTTCTTGTTGCTGTTCATTTTTATTGTGGTATTAGTAGAGAGAGATTATTCAACTATTTAGATAGATAACACAGAAACACAAAACAGATCTCAGAATTTACAGAATTGTCAAATATATAGCACCTGTATAAACCAGTAGTTTAATAGTTTTTTTTCCCACATACACACATTCGTGTAATCATATCTTTTTGGGGACCGCTCATTAATTTTTCTGGAAAAAATGCTAATGCTAACTATGACAACATTAACTCCTACCCAGCCCTATCCATAACCATAAGTAACCAAACAAAATAAAATTGAATTTTTGGGTGATTTTCACGAAATCCAGATTTACAAGGAATATGACTTGAAAATTTTCAAAAGGAATTTGAAGTTAAGGTCTGGACTTCATAAAAAACATTATTTTCAGATAAAAAAAATATATATTTTCTATATATTTATTGGTGCTTTAGACATGGAGTCCAGAAAAAATATCATTACCGCAATATGACATTACATCAAATATATGGTTTAAAATGTATATTTTCTGTAATTTTTATAGTAGATCAGTAACACTCTTGCTCTTGAGATATTACTTTTTATATTTACATATTTTATATGTTTTATCATTTTCTTCATTTCTCTCATTACCACAACATACTTGATGATTTACATCTTGTTTTTTTTAGGATATTTTACTGAAAACTGACGTATATTTTTTTCTGTAACAGATCAAATAAGAAGTGCTACAAATTGTGTAAACACAATTACAAATTAAATATCATTTTCTAATTATTAAATAATTTGCTAATAAACATATATTTCGGTATTGAGAATGGTGTTTGAGATTAAATTCAGTGTTTTGGAAATGAGATTTAGTCCTGTATATCAGAATCAGAATATCGTCATTGTAATATGTACAACGAAATTAGGTGCAGTCCTTGTGCCCTCAAAGAATTATACAATAAATTACATATAAAAGACATATTGCATGAGACATATTGCACATAACAGACATATTGCATGAGATTGTATCTATTGCATTCAAGTTGTATGAAGGTGATTAGTTGTCATTCAGCACCTTGATAGCGACAGGAATGTTTTAACAGGTGGAGGCCACTGACATTTTTCCCTTATCTTTTATGAATGTTTTTTCACTAGTTTTGCACTTGGCTACAGTCAATGTCACTACAGTTGGTGTGAAGTGATACCTGGACCTTACAGAGGTTGCACAGGTAGTCCAACTCCTCCAGCATGGCGCATCAATATTTGCCATTGCCAGAAGTTTTGCTGTGTCTCTCAACACAATCTCAAGGGCATAGAGGAAATTCCAGGAGACAGACAGTTACTCTAGGAGAGCTGGACAGGGCTGTAGAAGGTCATTAGCCCATCAGCAGGACCGGTATCTGGTCCTTTGTACAAGGAGGAACAAGATAAGCACTGCCAGAGCCCTACAAAATGACCTCCAGTGGGCCACTGGTGTGAATGTCTCTGACCAAACAATCATGAGAGTGGCCTGATTACACAGTGTCCTCTATTGGGCCCTGTGCTCACTGCCCAGCACCCTGGAGCTCGATTGGCATTTGCTATAGAATACCAGAATTGGCAGGTCCACCACTGGTGCCCTATGATTTTCACAGATGACAGCAGTTTCATCCTGAGCACATGTGACAGACATGAAAGGGTCTGGAGAAACCATGGAGAACATTATGCTTCCTGTTACAGTACATTGTTCAGAATGACCGGTTTTGTGGTGCGTCAGTGATGGTCTGGGGAGGCATATCCATGGAGGGACGCACAGACCTCTACAGGCTGGACAAAGGCACCTTGACTGCCATTAGGTATTGGGATGAACTCCTTGGACCCATTGTCAGACCCTACGCTGGTGCATTGGGTCCCGGTTCCTCCTGGTGCATGGCAAAGCCCGGCCTCATGTGGCGAGAGTATACAGGCAGCTCCTGGAGGATGAAGGAATTGATACCATTGACTGCCCCCCCCCCTATGATCACTTGATCTAAATCCAGTAGAACACCTCTGGGACATTATGATTTAGTCCATCCAATACCGCCAGGTTGGACATCAGATTGTCCGGGAGCTCAGTGATGATTCCTGGGAGAAATTTCAGCAAAATGTACTAGCCTACCACATATTTTTTTCAGTTTGATTTTTGGTGTAACTTTGAATTCAGCACTCTGTAGGTTGATAATTTTCATTTCCATCATACCATGTGGCATTCTTTCTTTCCAAACACCTTATCCAGTCCATATGGAAATAGATATGCAGCATGATTTGACCAATCAACACACTTGGATATTTAAACACACCAGTGACCTTCTGTTTTATACCACTTTTGGCACTGAGCAGATGATGATCTTTTAAAATAAAGATTTCTTATTAATTATTTTAATATCATTAATAATTAACCATTAATACATTTAATTATAACAATATTGTCGTGCAGGGACGGAATGGAGACAATGACGCAAACATCAGGGTATTGGGGAATACGAGGTTTAGTTACAGGTAAGGCAGGCAAAACGCAGACGGACAATACAATGACCGAACTGGGGAAATTAACTGAAACACGGACTAAATACAGAGGACTAACGACAACAACAAGAAACAGCTGATCACACAGGGATTTCACATGAAGTTCATGGGGGGGATGTGGCACACGGAAGGAGCAGACAATCGGGGCAGGACACCGATTTTTTTTTTTACTTTACACATTGTTTGGATAATTTTATTTCCTTACTTTACAAATTACTGTTTTGATAAATGTGCTTAGATGTGTTTAGTATAGTATATGCTCTTCTTGTTTCTTGTAATTGGTTTTTCATTATTTCTTATGGGGAAAATTCGATCAGAACTTGAACCTTTTAGGATTTGAACCCGAGTTCTGAATAGATTAAGTTTGAGGTACCACTGTACTTTATCCCCTCAGGAGCACATTAACACTGTTCTTTTAAGAATCGCGCAATAAAACAGTCTGCTAATAACTGAACTTTACTGTCCACCTATTGAAGAGCTACAATATTTTATTTATTGGACCTGTAGCATAATTTTCATTTACAATAAAATGTTATTCCACTAATAAGCTTACTAGTTGTTTCACTGCTGGCACCATTAAAACTACATCAATTGTATACTGAATTCCGATATAGTTTTGTCTAATATCACAGGTGCCAGCAGTGCCACACTATTTTGTAAGGCATGCACTGGCCAATCATGTAGCACTTCTCTCATAAATATTAATGAGACAACTACTACCACCCTGTAAAAAGGAAATTTGCCGCCCATCCCACCCCCCGCGCACGAGGCAACATGGCTGCGTTTACCAGCAGAGCTCCGGAGCCTCTAGAGAAAGGCTTGCACGTGGTCTTCCAAAGTTTGGGAATACTTCAGTCATGTCACCTTTTCTGCACCTCTACTAACTGATGTTAATTACGCTGTTTCAGTCATTTTACACTTTCTGTTTACTTATTCTGTCATGTAAGAGTGAGGCCTAAATTGTTCCTTGCTTGCTGAAGTAATCTTAGCTATAAGCTACCTTTGCTAGTATTCTTTAGATACACGTTTCTCTAGTTATGACATTCCATGTTTTAGCATCTATTTCAACATTAATGCCAAATTGGTGTACTGAAATAATTAAGTAAAAAGTATTGCAGTGATTATTAACTTCAGTCTAACATATAAATCTTATTGAATCTCTTAAGATTTGCCTTTTTTGTTAATAATGCTCTAATGTTTAAAAAATGTTCTAATAAAGTGAAATGTTAATGAGAATTTCAGATTTGTGTGTGGGTGAAGGGGTGAATTGTTGTATTAAATGTTCAACTTAAATAATTGCTTATCAATAAATTTATCAGTACAATCGAAAAATTAGTTGTTAGTTTAGTCAAATAATCAAAAAAAAATTATCGGCAGATTAATTGGTTAATCGCCAGAATAATTGTTTGGGACAGCACCAATACATTTTCTCTGGCTGGCTTAGCTGGCTGTTTCTCTAGTTCGTCTGGTTAACTGGTTTAGTAGAATAACCAGATCACATTAAAATAGCGCTGATATTGTTTAACTGAAATCTAACTCTTTTAAGTTTTGTCATGGCATTGAATTCAAACTTTTCTATGATGAGTGAAGTGCCCACAATTCACAAAGTGATGATGTCTCTTTTCCCATGTAGTACCTTCCATCCCAGAGCCTTCTCCAGTATCATCCACTGCTGTGCTAACCAGCAGCACCATGTCAGGTGCTTCGGTAAAGGTGGCAGTGCGAGTGCGCCCTTTCAACTCACGGGAGATTGGGAAAGAGAGTAAATGTATCATCCAGATGACTGGGAACACCACCAGTGAGTACCGCTTCCAGACTATGTGTCAACCTTGTGGATGAATGGTATGAAAGCTTAGCATGTGTGGCACTTTTTACTGTACATTATGGTGTAGTACTGTTATTTTTTGTTGTCAGCTGTTATTTGTTGCATATTTATACTGGGCAAAAGGACTCGCTATTTTTGTTTCTTCAATTTTTTTCTCCTCGCATCCATTTAATTTCTCCTCTCATGTCCCATTAGGGGCTTCATAGGATAGTAGATAGAAGTGTTTCTGCACACACTTGCTTGTTTATGTCACCACCATTAGCACCAGACTTCCACGTGTCAGTCCCTTAACAAAATGTATGATTATACAAATATATTAGCAGTAACAAATGTGACCAACATAATTACAGTAACCTGCATTTAAATTGATATGTAAAATTGATTTTGAATTCTTGATTTTAAAATCACCATTTTGATGAATTGTGATTTGTAAAGTAATTGATTCTCCCCATCCATGTCAGATAGTAATGTTTATGGCTGATCAAAGATTGAAATGTGCAACCAGAGGGTTTAGGTTTGAATCCCTGGAGCTGAAGAACTCTTCTCTTGAACCAAATATAAATTTGAAGGCTGCTTTAAACAAGATGAGGCTGCAAAGAAAAAATTGTGGTCTTAAGAACATTGCTAGTTTGTGGTCTTTTTCAGCAATTATCAACCCAAAGGTACCCAAAGAGAATAAAAGCTTCAACTTTGATTACTCCTACTGGTCTCACACATCTGTAAGTAACTGTGAAACATAATTCTTATTCTAAACGTCCAACATGCAAAGGTTTATATTACTTTTATATAACTTGGCTATAGGTCAGGTGACTTTCACCTCTTTTCTTATTTTTCAGCCATAACACTGTGTTTGTTCTTAATACACACTGAACTTATTACCTGATTAACATAGCCTGTAACCATATGCTTTATTGCCTGTGTATAATGTCAGTCGTTATCTTAGGGTTTTTGTACTAGCTATTCAAACATATCAGCCCATTTGAGCTGCAGCACTTCAAGTAAGATACTGACTATGGAGGGGGTGATACTGAACCTGGAATCTTCCTGCAGCCAGAAGACATTAACTATGCATCCCAGCAACAAGTGTATAAGGACATTGGAGAGGAGATGCTGTTGCATGCCTTTGAGGGCTACAATGTCTGCATCTTTGCCTATGGACAAACAGGGGCTGGCAAGTCCTACAGCATGATGGGCAAACAGGAAAAGGATCAGAAAGGCATCATTCCACTGGTGTGATATTAAGAAATCTCAACTTCCCAATGCATGATCATATAAAGCACACCCAAAGAATGAACGGAAATTGCACGTTTAAGAAATGCAATGGAAATACCAAGCTATATGTAACATTCACAGAATATGAGTGTAAAATGTGATATTACTGGATTTTTCTCCATCAGCTGTGTGAAGACCTTTTCATGAAGATCAATGACAGCAATAATGACAACAGTTTGTCTTACTCTGTTGAGGTAAGAGTGACCACTTGTTCTAGTGTTATTGGAAATGATAGTAAGCTCTTTTCCTGTATGCTTTACCAACACAGTTTGCCCCTGCTTCTAGGTGAGCTACATGGAGATTTACTGTGAGCGTGTACGAGACCTTTTGAACCCCAAGAACAAGGGCAATCTGCGTGTCAGAGAGCATCCTTTATTGGGACCCTATGTTGAGGACCTATCCAAACTGGCTGTCACCTCCTACAACGACATCCAAGACCTTATGGACTCCGGAAATAAAGCCAGGTAGTAGGGTTAGGATTAGGGCTACGGTTATATGCAGAATTCTTTGGAAAAAGTCCAAAAATGTCAAACAGTACATTTGTATTGAGTATTGTTCTTCCTCAGTTCTCTTGGAAAAGCAGACCTTCAGTGTTTGATGATGTGCAAATCATGCAGAGAGTGATTTTAGTGATTCTGTTTTTCTAGATTGTTAGCTAATGAAAGCAGTATATCATAATAACTTTGAGCAAATAACATACTGCAACAAATTAGGTAAAATGTATTGTACTATACGTTTATTGTACTGACATGTTATGTAAAATAGACTCTATGCATGCAATGTCTGTGATGCATTTCCATTAGGCATTATACCCGCAGTCTAGTTTCCAGTAGTGGGGTCAACAGCTAGCCTGAAAACAAGACGGTGATATTGTGCTGAAGAACTGCGAATATTCAGGTTTTTTTCTCATAAAACGTGCAAGAAGGCAACAAGGGTTGCCAGCTCTGAAATATCTGGCATGACACGCATGCTTTTTGATTTTCATGCTTAAGCAAGAAATCTTACACCAAACTATATTATTAAGGCATCTGGGTAGTCTGCAAACCCTACAAACTATTTACAAGTTAAGACTGTCACATACATGTAAATATGTATGCAGACTTGTCTTGAATTGAAAATTGAAGTTTGTTGACTAGGGGTGGGCGGTACAATGGTATCATAGTGTTGGTGTGATTGTGGGCTATGATATGGATTTGCACTGTATTGTTAACACCATCAGAAGCAAACATACCAATTATACAACAGCATATTATTAAAAATAAAGCATTTTATTTTCTTCCAAGTTTCAGTTATAATCTGAATATTTATCATATAGCATGTGTAACCAGTTTAGCTGCGTTGTGTGAAAGATACTCTGACAGCATGTCCTGATAGCACATTAGCAAATTCAAAAACAGACTTTATGTAATTATACACATTAAACAATAACTTGGTTACATATATGTATGGTACCAAATTAAAAAATATTCATTATATCTGCATATATATGCACTGCTGCCTTCATGCAAGGTGCATGGTAAAAGGCACAACTGCCCAGTTAACAATAGAACCACAGATTACTACACCAATGAACATCAAACTCTTTTAACCATCAGAGATGATGCACTTCAATGTATGCAGCCCTTTGTATTAACACCATTAGTGTTCATAACAGCAGAGAATGTAATGCCCTCAGCCAAAAAGCCATAAAGTTCATAACAGAGTGGCTGCTCTGTAAAGCTGAGAAGTTTTCAAATGCAGTATGTATTTTATGATATGTTGGATAAATGGACGTAGTTTAGATTTTATGTTAGTCAAAGTTTTGAATAACAGTATAAATTAATGTTATTTTTTTTATACAAATCAACTCCGGTGAAACAAAAACATTTGTTTTCAGGCTTGTCAACTCACACATTTGGTGTGACACACTTTCAGAGTCTCATGCTCATGCAAGAAATCCTATGGCAAATCTACATTATTCCATTATAAACATACAATTAGCTACATAAAAAGCACTGAGGTAGTTTACAGACCCTACAGACTGTTTACAGGGTAATAAAACTGATACATACATGTAAATGTGTGTGCAGACTAGTCTCAAATTGAAAATCTCACTCCAGCCAGCTGACCAAAGGTGGCAACCCTGAGCTTTAACTGTAAAATGCACTGTATTCAGCTGAAACGTCTTATTCACTTTGCATTGTTACTGAATATGAGAAAACATTACTTATGTCAACATAAGACCACCCATATCGAACAGTAAAGTGTACGTATAAAGTATATTTTTCAAATTTACATAAAGAGACAGGATATGCTACTCCTCTAAAAACTTGGAAAGAAGTAGTACTGTGACATAATACTTTCACTGTCCAAAAAGTGTAAAATACCATGATAATGACACTGATTATCCTTAGTATAATACTGTAAAGTAAAGCATTTTAAAATAATATTGCTAATAAAAGACATTTTTTAAATAAGTTTAACCAAGATAAATGAAAAATGAAAAGTTTTGTGTATCAGGGTAAGGTTATCAAAATCGGAAACAATGCAGAAGGAATGCATTTATTATGTTTCAAAATTGATTGGTTTTCCACCTATATATTTACATCGCGATAAATGAAATATCGTGGCAGAATTATTTGAAATTTATCACTGCTGCCATTGATCAGCTGTGTTCCACTATCCCGTCATGTTGTGCCAAAAGGCATGGAAACTATTAGCTGTAAATTTCTGGGGTGGGTCTTTTAAGCTCAAGCGGAGTATCTTTAATATTGTCTATGCCTGCGAACTCGGCATCAGATTTGGATTTAAATAGTTACTCAATAGCACAGATCAGGCCGCCACAGTCCCCTGATTTAAACATCATTGAACATTTGTGGGTTGATCTTTAAAGAGCTGTACATGCAAGATGACCAAATGATATTACAGAACTAGAAGCCTTTTGCAAGGAAGAATGGGAGAAAATCCCAAGTACAAGAATTGAAAGACTTTTAGCGGGCTATAGTGTTTTGCAAGCTGTGATATCTGCCAGAGGAGGTGTTACTAAGTACTGATTATGTACGGTGCCCAAACTATTGCAGAGTGCCACAATAATGTTTTTATTTTTTGTCTTTGTTCAATTTATGACATAAAAAGTAACTTTGCATCAATGTTTGGTGAAAATATTGTGCATTTTTTCCATTTCCTACAGAGACTGTGTTTACATGTTTTCAGTTAAAAAATGACCAAAATATGTAATTTATTGAGGGGTGCCCAAACTTTAGCATATGACTGTAGCTTACAGACCACTGACATGTGGTGGAGTCAGTTACCTTTATGCAATTGTCTTCCACTCTATCTTAGTTAATTTGTCTTAAAATCTTTTGCTTGTGGCATGTCAATATATGATTGCTGATTCTGATAGCTTGCAGAGTATCATTCTTTTGGCTTTCAGCAAGGAAAACAGACACATGCAACCTCACAGAGAATTAATATTAATATTAAGTATGTTAAATTAACTGAGATTAAACTTTATCATTTTGCTATGCTGACAACATCAACCTGTATCTTTTGTGTTCAGGACTGTGGCTGCTACCAACATGAATGAGACCAGCAGCCGTTCTCACGCTGTATTCAATATCATCTTTACACAGAAGCGGCATGATGCAGAGACTGAGAGCACCGCTGAGAAAGTAATGTTTTAGTTCCCCCTCAACTTGTTCACTATTACTGTGTTAGACTTATTAACCTCATTGTAATAGTGTTCAGAAACTTTAGATCAGTTTTCTTGCTTTTAAGTCTGACTGTGATTATTAAGGATTTTACAGTATATGGTGTTTATTAGAATTCTAGCAGTGTGGAGACTAATAACATTGTTAACATTTTATATAGTGAAATTTATTATAGTTCATATCAAAATAATAATAATACATGCTAAGTAAAAAGTGTAAACATGTTAAAGGGGAATATGAGGATTAATTTAGGTACTTGCATTTAATGAGAGATAAATATCAATAGATGCCAGTCAAGGTACCATGTTAGTTATTCAATCTTATATACTGCACTTATAAACTGGTTAATTATCATAACAATTACATTGTTAATGTCTGGAGCAATGGTCATTTTCTGTTGTAGGTTAGCAAAATCAGTTTAGTTGATTTGGCTGGAAGTGAGAGAGCTGATTCCACAGGAGCCAAAGGCACCAGGTTAAAGGTGAGCCGGTACTCTGATATTAATGTACCCAATGTTTCACTTCCTAACAACATGACATTACTTCAAAATATATTGTTGTATTGACTGAATGTTTTCTGTTTAATTTCATGTTCAGGAAGGAGCAAACATAAATAAATCTTTGACGACACTGGGCAAAGTTATCTCTGCTTTGACTGAAGTTGTAAGTATATTATCTTAGCATTTAACATTCTTTCATTTCCTTCACTAGTGGATGTTTGATCAAAACATTTTGCCAAATTGTTAATAATTATTATAAATATTAATAACAGTTCTGATAATCTTTGCTGTTTCCAGGATTCTGGACCAAATAAGGTATTTTCAAAGAAAATCATATATTTTCTGGAATTTATGGAATGTTCATCAAATGTTTGTTTCATATATAAATATAAAAATATATATATACACACAGAACAAGAAGAAAAAGAAGGTGGAGAGCTTCATTCCATATAGAGATTCGGTGCTGACCTGGCTTTTGAGAGAAAATTTGGGTAATACACATTTTTACATTTCAGATGTATTAAAATTGTTTCCTATATATTCTAGAATTTTTTGAGACATTGATAAATCTGAAATCTAATGTTTAATCCATCCTTTGCATATTTCATAAAATACTGATTTAATCAAGAAATGATAGAAAATAGTCTTTTTGGCTTTCATTCCTTTCAGGAGGAAACTCTCGTACTGCTATGGTGGCAGCACTTAGTCCTGCAGACATCAACTATGATGAGACGTTGAGTACCTTACGGTAGGGCCAAGACATGGGGAAATGCCCAGATTTTAAAAATCCATATTAATAATTGCTGTGTTGTAGACTGATAAATGATTTTTATTACCAAAAACTAGTACAATATATTGCTGTGTGTGTGTGTACAATGCTTTCCACAATTATTGACACTCCTTGTAAAGATTTGTAAAAAGAATTAAAAGTCCACCTCTTGGTGAAGTTGGTTCATGTCACACTGAAAAAATGAGAAAAATCCATCCTTTCATTTAAATAAATTTAATCAAAGAAAAACAAATCCTTCATCAAAAAAGATTTTTTTTTTCAACAAAAACGCATGTGCCACAATTATTGGCACTCCAGCATTTAATACTTCTTACAAGCTCCCTTTGCCAGTGTAACAGCACTAAGGCTTCTCCTATTACATTTATATGTACATTTATAAGCGTGGAGAATACAGTCGGGCATCGGAGACCATTCTGCTTTACAGAATCTCTCCAGATCATCCAGGGTCTTAGGCCCTCTCTTGTGCACTCATCCTCGACACTGTATGTGGGGGGTAAAATAAACTTGGGTCCTCTTCCAGGCAGGTTGGTAACAGTAGAAATTATTTTCAGGAGAGAAGCAATTTTTATATACATTTCCTGACTTATGAACATCAATGTACTTTTCCCCCATTTTTTCCAATTTTACAAATCTTTAGAAGAGGTGCCTATAATTGTGGAGGGCACTGTGTGTGTATATAT